>CM047427.1:15165696-15765696 GCA_026168455.1 Theocolax elegans | reverse complement strand
TAATGCCAATAACTAAAATCAAATCTACATTCTGAACAATATTTAACTAAACGTATTGTTACTATAACTACCAAAAGTACTTTCAAGAGTACTTAAACTCCGGGAAACTAACATTTCCAAAACTATAGGATATGATTATGCGAATTAAAAAATTCACTCGAAATAAGTCTAATAGTCTCTACGGACAAATTATGTTAAACTTTGGTACAAATTTGAGGGAAAGAGTCTATACTCAAAGTGTAATAACTCAAGTTTTAGTCAATATCATACTGCTCAGAAATACAAGATTAGACTAAGAGTTTTAATATTAATTTTGATTTTTATTCAAATAGACTGAACAGATCAAAAGTTATTTTTAAGCTAAGTAATACTAAAAACATTAAACATTAGTAAATAAGTTCATAAATATTTTTTTAATTATTTATATAACGTTTGACCAAATTAACTAAAATTCAAATTAATACTCTTAATCTAAGCTTTTTCCATTTCTAAATAGTTTTACTTTGCCTACAGTTTCTTCGTCTTACATTTTTCCGAAAATCTCGCACAACAATTCCATTGGAGAAAATCTCGAAATGTGGATGAATTTTTTAATTCCTAAAATCATATTCTACGGTTTCAGAAATCTCAGTTACTCAGAATTTACAAAATCTACACATTAAATCTACACCTTAAATGGTTAAAATGATTAATAAAATTTCCAATACACAACTAACCAATGTTTATTACGGAATAACAAAATTATTACTAAATAACTTACAATGAATTTCATTCGGAAATGACATTTCCATAATCTATACGAATTTGTCGAAAGTGGAGAGATTAAATTTTTTGAATCACGAACCTATTAAGAAATTACCTATAACCTATAAAACATATATAATATCTAAATATCTAATCATATGAATAATTAACCACATTATTTTTATTCGCACATTATTAATTTTGTTTAAAAAATTTCTTTAGCTTATACTTTATATTTCTATAATCAAGTAATCTTTGAACTGAACAGTGTATCATAATATGTACATGTTGTTTTTATTAAGAGTAAATAATACTTAAATTATGTCATAAAAAATTGTTAAATAATTTTTTTAAATACATGAAGAAAATTTTGTAAAAAAAATTACTGTAATATAGCAGTAAACCTAGGATATTCGATTAGTTACCTAAAAATTATTGCAATGGTACAATAAAAATAGTAATAACGATTTTTTTACTCAATTATTATGACTTTATTTTTAACAAATGATATGTCCCAGAATTACCATGCTGTCAAGCTAATTTTTATTATAAAATTTTCTTCGTATAGTAAGTATTAGATAAAAAGATTTCACTGTTAAATTATTATTTGTACAATTTATTTCTGATTCATAATGATTTAAGGAAATAAATAAAAAAAAATGAACTAAAATTTTATTATCTCTATACCAGCACAAAACGTTGTAGCAGAGTTATCTTAAACCTTTCAAAAACGACATTATATACATTTCCAAAATTGCTGTAACGTTGCTTTCGTCGTTTTCATATTATATTTCATCTTACATAATTAACTTAATAATGTACACATAAAATAATTATCTTTTTTTTAATAATGCTTCTATTTATGTATAACTCTGTAATTATAATAAAACCGAGACACCATACCTTGGTAAAACCTTAAAGAATAATAAGCTCTCTTACGAGAATGTTTTTATTGTAATTTTCATATATTACTTTTTACGGTTTAGCCAAGGCTCGTTCGCTAAATATTTACATAAACAAGATTATTAAAATTTATTCTAAACATACTGAAAGTGGAATTAAGACGTAAAATATCGCTTATATAGATTGTATACCTCCTGGACCAAATAAAGCTGAATAGCAAGGATTGTTGCAGTAAGGTTTCCCATCGTGCTCGGAATGTCCACCTGGATTTAGCGTTTTATTGCATTTCTCGCATCTTAAACAGGCGCTATGCCAATCTTTGCCTAATGATGTTTTTCTCTCCGCTAAAATTGAATACAAAATTTTAAATATAATTTTCGTTTTCTTTTTTTTGAATAATTATTTGACGAATCCGTCGCATGTAATAAGTACACGTAATATAAACGCGCAATTTCCTGCAATATGTACTTATCCTAATCGAATTAAATCAAACGCATAATGTGAGGAAGCCTGGTATATATTTATAAGGTTGCTCTTAAGGTAAAAGAAAGTGCATAAAATTCAGGTCGTCAATTCTTTTATAAAATTGCAGTTCTGGCGTTCTAGAGGTGAAACCCCTTGATCGCTATACCTATCCACCTAAATTTTTATCCTTAAAGCAAGCGCGTATGGCGTAATGTTACAAATTTTTGGTTAATTCAAATAAATTAAATACTAATTTATAGCATCGATACAAGATCCTTCCGACATAATCATTTTTGAACAGTCGGTTAATTGCAACGAGACAAAAAAAACTTTTTTCGTTGTTTTATCCAAAAGGAATAACCGTGTACCGTAGGTAATGGGAAGTAATCACGCTAAAAGTGCAATGTTAGTGCGCTATCGAGATTTCATGCGCTTGCGACCTTAATCTCCCTATATGCAAGCCATACGCAGTCACGTTCCCAATAAAATACGGGAAGCCAGTATGGTATATAGACGTACGAATCCCCCAACTCTGATTACGCCGAACGGGTTAATCAACGATGTTCCATTTGCTTCGATGAATAGTTTAAACAAAAGCCTTGCTTAGGTTGAAACTAGACTGTACGACGATAATAGTTTATTATTGCAATATGCCGATGGTTTTGAGAAAATAATTTGCTTTTCACTGCAATACTTGCAGTAATGGATTTGTCATAATATTGAATTTAAATGCGAAACAGATGTATTCAGTCCAGTTGGAAAATTTTATACTTTAAAGTATATTCAGTACATACAGGTTCATCGGATCGCCAAACTCTTGCGTAGTCGAGACGTCAAAAGTACGCACTCCGCGGTATATATATATATATATATATATATATATATATATATATATATATATATATATATATATATATATATATATATATATACCTAACAAGATTATTTGATTGTAATCGCATTTATTAGATAATCTTTCTTTACAGTAGGAACAAAATATTGGCTTATTTGAACTTACTTATATTATTCTAGTATTAAAAAATGAATTTAGTCAATTTCGGAGGAAGTTTCGGGTAATTTTTTAGTTTAACAAATTTACAAATTGTACTAAAAATTCAAATTTTTTTTTCTCCAATCCTTTTTCTTAAAGTGTGATATAGATATTTGGTCATTATTTAAATTTTTTTAAGTGTAAAGGCAATGAATTTTCAAAAAATGAACTCTATGTATTAATTGTGTTCATGCTAAGAATTCTACACGAATTTTGTTAGATTTTTATGTAATGTTTCTAAAAAAGGAAATTTGTTTAAATATTTAACTTTACATTAACAGATTCTTTGTTGAAAAAGACAAATCATCCCTATAATATCTATCCATCATTCATTTAAATTTTAATATATAATTATAAAAACGGTGTAGTATTTAGCAATTATTTAGCAATAAATCAAGATATTTTTCAACATACAATAAATACATAAGTACAACGAGATAATTAATAAGATTAAATACAGGGTAGAGGATATGTATTTACGCTCAAAACAAGAATAAACGTTATAATATTGAGTAATAAATTTGCAAAAGAAATTGCACCTCAAGAGTGCATCTCGATATTCATAAAAATAAAAGTCGGTATAATATATGCATCGTAAAATGTACAAGACGAGCGCGCGCGCCTGCGTTCAAATTAGTAAAAGCATTTACTCGAGCATTTCTTTTTTTCCGTTTGCCGCAATGGTTTTTCATTTTCTTTTCTCTCTGTGTTTTTTTTGCAAGTCGATGCTCGTTTCACACCTCGTTTATATTACTTTTTTTTTATCAACCTCCCGCGAGTCTCGAATGTGTCGAAAGAATGGATACGTATCACGGATGAAGGAAAGAAATAGGAAAGTAACGTGGAGCCCCACGTGGATACGCGAGCGTAGACTCGTCGATCCATTAGCAATTTCGTAATTAAACATTTGAAAGACGATTCCCCGAGAGGCCGCCCTCGCGATCTCTCTTATTCAACGGAGGCGTGAGCGTGAAACTCGAGCATTGTCTTACGTCGACACACGCGTGTCTACCAAGTCGAGACTCGCTGCTCTTATTATCTCTTCCGGGGTGTGCAGAGCGCGCGAAATTTTCGCGCTTGTTCCCCCGTGGCTACCTGCATCTACGCTAATAAAAAAAAATGAAAAAAGAAACTCGGGGGTACGAACAAACGGAAAGAAATGAAACTGGCGGTGTACCTACATAAAGATACGAGAGAGACAGTTACAACTTTTCTCAGCACCTGTTATTTCTCTTTTCAAACTTGCGCATAAATTAACGTTATCGATCATTTTTCCTTGAAAATTATATCTGTTTTCATGCAATTTGTACATCGAAATAGCTATAATATTAATCTACGTGAAGTGAACGTGTATAAATATATTCTTTTTTTAAAACTCGTATACACTGATACAAATTTCTGTGTACAAGAATTATTTGCTCTTATTGGAGCGTAATACGGTGCATTGACAGTTGAGAGGCACGTGAATTTGATGCAAGTAATTCTTTCTTCAATGTACGAAATATTAATTTTTTCCTTTCTTAAAAAATAATGAGGATATCCTTAATTCACCAACGGAGATGATAAAAAGAAACGAAGAGTCAACAGAGTGAAACAGGAATGAAAAAGAATGTACCATGTATTAAGAAGGGAAAACGAGGATTGGTCCGATAGCGAGAGTACCTACAAATCTTGGCTTTTAGTTTGACGACGCTACGGTAAGGAAGAGGTACGCAAGCGCACAAAGGGCCATTAGTTAATTAACCGCTAATTATATGGGAGAGAAGCCGAAAACGAATGCAGACACACCGCCTTCGCATTATGAAGGCTCGCGCAAGGGAAAGAGAGCTTTTATAGTAGAACAGCGAAGGGTTGGTAGCGAGGGAACGAACCAAGAAGAACCAAGGGCACGGATCGACGGAGCCGAGCTAAACAATCGTAACGCAACCACCCCCACCTCTTATTCCCGACGCAGCTAGCCACTTTTTATATCTTCCCTTGGTGAAATCCGCAAAACCCGCATCCACGCTCGCGCACACCCACACATATGCATTCCTTCATCTTCAGGCATCGAGGTTTCTTTCAAAGCACAGCTCACCCTTGCGCTCGCAACCCCTTTACTTCCCTTTCTTTCTTTTTGTTTTACGTATGCGTGCCCTTCTCGCTGGTTATATCTTGACTACGTATACATGTGTGTGTGTGTGTGTGTCTGTGCGCGCGACCATGTATCTCTGGTTCTTCTTTCGCTGCAGCGAGCAACCAAAATACCCAACAGTTGCGTTTGTCTTTGCTTTTTTATCGATCGACTGATATACGGGTTCTTTATCGTGCTTTACCTTTCTCCGTCGGTGGATCCCTCCTTGTTATTGTGCGCAAATATTTTTTAATCTTTGAATCTTTCACTTATACTCTATGCCTACGTTCAATCTACGTTAAAATAAGCTATTTTTAATTACTCGAAACATTATTTTTTTAAGAAAACTTTATGTTGTTATGCTATATAATAATCATAGTTTAAGGGACTTTAACAACTAAAATAAGAGGAATATATATCTTGATGATGATCCTAAAATTGTGTTAAAAGTATTGTATAAATGAGTATAACGTTAATTAAAAAATGAGATATAGATTTAACAATATGATAATATTTAGATGTACAGATGTTGTTAAATGCAAGTACAACGGTCCAAACGAAAAAATTTTCCAAAATATAATTTCCCTCACTTATAAAAAATAAAAAGTATACAACATTGTTTTTAATTAAATTAACTATTTATGAATTGCTTGATATTATTAAAAGTATTTTGATAATTGATGGTACTTAAGAAAATTTCTAAATTTTCAGAATTCCTGGTTATTTTTAAATATTATAGTAAAAAAATGAAATTTAAGAAAAAATTAAACTTGATCTCTTCAGTCACTTCCAGTATTCAAAATGAAACAAGCAAGTTGCTATTCAACCTACTAACTTTACCTTTGAAAATCACAAGTCCTTGACTTCCTCTCTTACTGAATAATAATAGTCCTGGGATGCAAGATTAGCTGTTTTCGTACCTCAATTGGATCTTAAAATGGGCTTTCTTCTCTTTGAGAAGCAGGTAAAATGAAGAGTAGCAACGAGTTGATTAGATTTTTTAACAAGCTATGAACGAATAATTATTTAATATATTTTTTTCCATTGTACTCTATCATAAAATTATTGTCCATAAATAAATAAAACTTATTTTCGATCCCTTCCTCTTATTTAATTTATTTTTACCTTCTAAAACCAATCATTTTCATTTTATTTAGCGTATATGATATTTTACTGGCATACGTTTTTTTTATTTAATTTCTAATACAGATTTATTTATTTAAGTAATGAAAAAACATAGTTGCGCAAAAAATCTGTCGATAGTACAACGTACCTCTATTTATAAACAATTCGCGTTATCTTATCGAATATTTGCGTTTAATATCTATTGCTTTGACAAATACTACTCGAATTGAAAATATAGTATTTCGTTTATAAGATGCAAATAACGCTTGGTTTAATTTACTCAATGCAATTTCCATTGTATTTATTGCTTTTGAAATTAAAATATGAATACATTGAGTCAATAGTATTGCAATATACAATTTAAACGATAATTTTTTTTATTTTTCGTCAATATACATCGTGATTTAAACGACGTACAATTTTTTACGTTGAGTTACAGTTTTGCGAAATCGAATTACTTTCACTTTAAATTCCTCACTTCGGTACACGGTGAAAAATAAAAAACCGCGATCACGTTTTAAATTTGAAAATTTACGAAATCGAAAAAGAATGTATAACAATTACCTTTTGTAACGTATTATATAAATGTTTATTTAATCGACGTATATTTGCCAATACTCTCCAAATAATTTATAAAAAGTTTATCGATTTATAAATTACAGCAAATCGTACAAGCGTTCAACAATAAGCTTTAGAAACATGTATATATACACACACACTATTGTCAAGGTCCAATTACACATTTTACGCAGTCAGCTGTTGGGTTTCCACGAGATAAGATAAACAATTATTAAATAAACCAACGTTATTCGCAAAACGAGATACTTTACTAAAAGAAAAATAAAAAATCAAAGCTCAAGTGGTCACAAGAAGGAGGAATTCAAAAGGAGGAATGCAAACGCGAGGAAGAAATACGAAGAGGGCAAAAAAAGAAGACAGAAGGATCTTATAAAACGTAAACGAGAGAAGAAGAAGAAGAAAGATGATGAAGAAGAAGCAACAGCGTGGTTTTTTTGCTGGCTAAGAAAAAACGGAAAGGCGCAGTCGAATTTCTTTTTTTTTCTTCCTTTTCGGGGGAGCCCTCTTCGGTTGCCTGCCCAGTCGAATGGGTGAGCCTGAAGGTAACCCACACAGATGCATATACACAGTGGAACACGCAAATCTTTGTATATATACGTATATATATATGCGAAGCTGTACATGCATCGATGACGTTCGTGAACTACCGAGCCGAATAAGCCTACCTATTCACGGGCCAGACGATACGTTCGTTCGTATTTTTTTTTTCCAAACTCACAATGAAGCCTCGCTATACACGAAAACATCGATATTCGAGTCTACTAGCGCAAATTCACGATACTCGGAATTATATTTATCAGAAAGTTCTTATAAAAAAATTTTCATCCGAATAAAAGTACGGATACACGTGGTAGTATCGTAGTCGATTACAATGTAATCGAGCAATAAATTGATAATTACGCGGCTTTTATTTTTTAGAAAGCAAAAGGGTAATAATCTAAAAATGTAATAATGTGGGCGCATTCACTTTTCGTCGTAAAAAAAAACGAAATAAGAAGTATATTGGTGTGTGTGTGTGTATACCCTCGTAATGAAAGAAACGTTCACTTTCCTTCGTTTTCATGTTTCTTTACGAGTTTAACGACACTACACGATGATAACCGAATTCCTAGGAACTTACGTACGTATCGCGATTTCTCTTAAATTTACTGTTTACTTTTCATAAACCGACATTCTCTCTCGTTTGCTTCTAGCTATGTCTCGAACTGTCAGCGCAACAGTGTTTTTTAGTCAACTAAATAAGATGATAGCCTAGAAAATTTTAACTTAATTTTTGGAGCGTTGATAAATTACGTTATTTTTTCTTTATCGTTAAAAATTGCGATGCCGTGAAAAAACGGACGATAAATAATATGCAGCGCATTAATTTTCTTCGTATACGATTTGAATATAATTTTTATGCAAGCAATTTTATTTCCTTCAAGCATCGCATTCAAATTACCCGTAACATTTAATTTTAACTGATGATTAATATCTTACTTTTTTGTAGAGGAAGCACATATTTATGTACTGTGTTTATCAGAATGCTTAGATTTAAGTCTCAAAAATAAATATTTACAAATGTTACAAAATAATTTTAAAGCGCTACAGTAGATCGATTGTAAATAAAAATATTTATATGTACTTATTATATGTATATAGTTATTTGATATTCTAAGTCACCTTCTAACTTTAACTCTTACATAAATATTTTTTAAGCGTGGAAAAGAAGGAAATATGCACAATAACTTCCAAAAAAAAACTTGAAAATACAAGTGACATAATATTTGTCGACATACACTTGGAGGTCGATGAGAATGAGATCATGGGACGATCGTTGACGTCACCATCGCATGAAACATTCAATGTCCATGTACCGACCAAAATGCTCAGCAACTGTCTCTTTTTTGTTCTCTCGAAGAAGCGTAAGCATACAAATAAGTATATGTTTATTTTACAATTGATTATTTAACATTGAATGAAACACTGATAACAAAAAAGAGATTATCACATTCGATAAACCTTGAAATTCATCGATTAGTGATAATTTTATAACAATAATTTTAATTCATTTTTAAAGTTTCTTAAATCGGAATTCTATACTTTAGATTATCTCTCTCTTTATCGTATATGTAAGACCAAACATTAGTGAAACAATGATTCTAAATGTTCGATACTGATAAAAAATTTTAAGAAAATATATACCTATGTATGTATTAACAAAATAAATAAGGGCTTATTTGAAGCAGTACGCAAGAGTAAAAAGTCGATATTTGCTTTTAATTTTTACGTATAACTATAGATCTTAAATCTTACGTATACGCGAATGGAACATGGCTATAGTTTGACTAACATTATTATTGTTATTGTTATTCACGTCGCTCCAAATGTTATTATCGATGTTTTTACTTATTGATTCCCATAAATTTTGTAAAATTATTTAAATACCTCAGCGTGATAGCGTAACACGTATTACAAAGAATAATATATTATTATTCGGTTATGGCAAAATAGTTAAAATATATTACTCAAAAAAATAGAAATATTTGAAAAGCAATAAACGTCATACGCTAAATCATATGTTAAATGATGAACGTTTTCTTTTGCGTTTCTTCATTTCAAGAATACGTCGAGCATACGAGTACCAGTCGTATATATTACATCATCCCGAATTAACAACACACGTACGTGTCTATGCATAAGCGAACAACGAAATATCTTGAAAGAAACCTTACGAACACATTGCGATTTAAAAAATCGGTTTTATGGTTAATTAAAAGAAAAGGTTGTGTCTAGAATACTATCGATTAGTATAAAGTATATCAATCTTTTTAAACTTGGAAACAATGGAAAATACCGATTAATTTATAAGGATGAAATATTGATATTTGTTAATAAATAAAACGTATAAAAGAAATAAAATAAGAAAATAATATTCAATGAAGAGAGGGAGAGAGAGGAGAGGGAGGAAAAGAAAGAGAGAGAGAAGAGAGAAATAAGGTTATAGACTTACCAAAATATACGGTTTTGCCGCACTTGGGACAGTTGGGCATGTTGGTCTCGAAAAATCGTATTCGATGCGGGTGAAAAGAGAAAAGGCTGACCGAGCAAGCTCTGCACTACGAGGTGGTCGAGCGCGTACTGGTGGCTTCGCTTCACTCGCGGTCTCGTCTCGTCGTGCGGTCTGTATAGCGGCTCGTCTATAAGGTAACGTAATAACACTTGATGATCAAGCGTGTGAATGTGTGGTGAGCTCGATGCCTTACGCTCTCTCTCTCTCTCTCCCTCCCTCCCTCTCTTTGTGTATCTTTCTCCCTCTGATGTAATCTTATGAGCGGTAATGCTGACTCGCAAAATTTTTACATTTTTTTTACTATAAAAGTATTATACTACAAGTTTACTTTCCTTTTCTTACGAGTCAGATTGTTTCACTGCATCATTAAGCTATATATAAAAACAGACGTCTATACGTGACCCGTTGACTTAGATATAAACAAAGAAAGAGGGATGCGATCAATATTTGGTTAAATACAAACTACATTAATTTTAATTATGAAATTGTATTTATTACAGATTTTTAAATAAATTATAAGAAGATTTTTCGTTGCTCAGTAAGTAAAAGTATAAAAAAATTTTATGCATTTTTTAATAAGTATGTTTGGTATTATATCTTACAAAATTTTCCTATATATATATTATGGTATACAATTGTGAAATTAATTTAACAGATAAGAAGATCTATCCGAGATGAAATTTGATAAATTGCAATGTTTAGTTTGAAGTCAGTTTTTTCGTTGTGCAATTTGGAAATTTAAGAGATAGTACCAATTGATGATGATCTAACAAATTATACTTTTTTACATAATTTTTACACGTATGAAATTAATTAGCATAATTTCACGCCTTACCGGAAAGTAATAAAGATTTTATTTGTTCTTAGTAATCTTACCTTATTGTTTTACAATACAAGTAAGATACGTATATATAAAAATTGTTGAAATCTAAATTTTTGAATATATTATACAGGTGTAAAAGATATACGTATGTAAGCTTATCAAAGAATGATGTTAACCTCGCAACCTCTGTACTGAAAAATAAAAGATAATTCAACCGCATCTAGTAGTAACCACATCCGGCACGATTGTATAAAGTAGAAACAGATATATCAAGTATAGATGCATAAAAAATTTAGTATCAAAGGTTATACCCGAACCGTAAAGTGTAATAAACTGTCAATTGCATGTACGCGTGTTATTATTATCATTATATTATTGCGACAATTTTATTATGAACGCGTAGTAAAATTCCATATATAGAGAATTAAGAAAAATGATCGATAATGAATGGATCGCAATGTCAAACGATTAGTGGTAATGCGCGATTGAAAAGAAAAATGGAAATTAGTTTGAAACTATTTGAAGCAATAGAACGAGATGAGGTCGAAGAGGCTTTGAGAATTCTATCGGAAAATAGCAGTGGTGGTATAATTTTGGAATGCCTGGGTCCTCTACGGGTATCGGCCCTTCAAATAGCTGCCTGGAAAGGACAAACAACAAGCCTCCTGGATCTTCTTTATCAAAGTGGCGCCAAAGTCAATGGGGCTGATAAGCTTGGTCGATGCGCTCTTCATTATGCCACCCAACGAGGCAACATTCACATTGTCAAATGGCTTCTACGTAACGGTGCCCACGTCCATACGAAATTCGCTCCGTCCTTTTGTACCAAAGATGCTAGCTTGAAGGAACGCATGCTCGACGAACACAGTTATTCTTCTTTGGGTAGTTCCGTGAGTACTCAATTATTACACTTCCGATAATGCCGTTATCGCTTAATATTAGACCCGACCGATGGCATTCAATATTTCTTCGTATTTTCGTTTAATCAACAAATAATAGTATTATCCAATATTTCTTTATCTTTAAACAAATCTATCAAGATAAAATAACGTTCAATTGCTTCATAACATTGCATATTTCTATTTTATACAGCATTGTTTTTTTTATATAACGCATTAATCGCACATTTCAATAAATTCTAGAATATAATTAAACACAAAATTATAAGTTAATCTATAAATGTAGCTACCACTTCCTGACAGTTGGGGAAGAACTTCACTCCACCTATCTGTAAAATATAACCATCCAGAAATATGTCGTTTACTAATTCAAGCTGGGGCAGATCCGAACGTTACAGATGATCAAGAAGTTACGCCAATTTTACTCGCGGGTTCTAATATCCCCATTAACGATTTACAAGAACTCTCAAAATACGCAAAAATTATTCAGATTTTAGTATCAGCAGGTGCTAATGTTAATCAAATTCATAAAAATTCAGGTAAACATATTTCTCTATGTATGTTAAATAAAATATTCATTTTTAAAATTAGTACGACAAAGACGTCGTTATTAAAAAAAAATATTTGCTATTGTGTCTCAATACTGAAAAAATATAATAATTTATAACTATACGCTTTTTTTCATCTTTCAACGACACTTGAGATAAAAATTATGTTTTAACAAAAATATAATTTTTATAAACAAAGTTAGAAACTTTTATAGTAATATCAGTCCTTTCTAAACTTTATTACTATTGGCGACTTTTAGAAACAAATGAGTAGCATCCTTTTCAAGGATATGTTAACAAAAAAAATTGCTACATTATCTCGACGAATGTCAAAATCGGTAAAATAGTAGTAGTTGTAAAGATCACGGAATAGATATACATCTTGAAAGTTGTAAAGAATAAATTATATTTTTTTTGAGTTTTTCACAAACCCAAGATGATTGTTATGCAACCTCTCACGTTACATCTCGGTCAACTCTACATTCGCTACTCCGCGGGACCAATAAAATTCAAGATTTTAAATTAATAACGGACAAATTTTTTAATTAATAATTGATTAATTACTTATGACTGCAGTTAAATCTCTTTTCATTTATATATAACACAATATATAAACTTAATTTTAAAAACATTGTGGTAGTGATGTTTTAAATAATAGGAATAACAGCGCTGCATCAAGCATGCATCTTAAGAAGCGCTGCATCGGTCAAAGTGTTGCTAGATGCTGGTTCGAATCCTTTACACGAATGTTATAATACTGGAAGTACACCATTGCACGAAGCTGCAGCTGCAGGATGCATCGAGATACTTCGCGTACTATTACCAGCAATACCTCCCGATTCCGTAAATGTACGGGATAAAGTTAGTTATGTTTTAAACTAAAGAGAATATTGCCTTTTGTTTTTTTTGCCCATTATGATTCCTTGTACAATGTTAACTATTTCAGCTAGGACGAACGCCATTAATTCGAGCCGCTTATCAAGGACACAGAGAATGCGTGATTCTTCTTATCGATAGCGGTGGAAACCTATCTGCAAAAACTAAAACTGGAATCACCTCTATCGATGCTATTTTTACGTACACTGCGCAACCATTGTCCTTGTTGGAACGTGTATTTGACAATAGAATTCGTTTTACGCCGTGTTCTTCAACTGACAAAGATAATTATGTAATATTATAATTTATTAACTGAATTTTTATTTTTTTATTTATCTTGCTAGAAATAGTAATGAATTGCTAAGAGTATTATTTAATTTCGACCATTTAGAAATTTGAATCTAAGAACTAGGAATTAAACATTGGTATTATATACCATGTGATGAAACGCTTTTTCACCCATTTTTTAACTCTTAATAGAATTACCATAACTTTAAAACATTCGAACAATGTTTTCAGCTTTTTGGTAACAGTATACTTCAAAATTCCTATAGCTTCGGATGGATTTTTCACATTTGCGTCTAATTTACAACTAATTTCTATTATATTGCTAGTATTTACGAAAATAAATATGATTTTATTATAATTTTCACTTGTCCATTTTTAATAGACATTTAATAGCACATATCAAATTTGATCTATGTTTGTAAGCTAAAAATTAACTCAAAGCAGAAGATAATTTATATTTTAGTCTATTTAATGGTTAAAATTGGCAGAAAAAGCGTTTTCGCATTTTTCTGCCTAATTTTTCAACCATTTTTCTACCATTTACTTAGAATATCTATTTATTACCTATTTAATGGAATACGATTTCTACTAGGGAAGACCAGCTAATTCTTAACTTATATACTTGAAGTAATAAAATGTTATCACGATATTCAATACATAAAACCATATCAATATATATTTTAATTATTTTATTTATTCATTTTTTCCGTGATAATAAAAATATTCATAGACTTAGTGATACAATTAAAAATATTCGTTTTTATTTTATTCTTCTACAATATACTGAGCATTTGTCGGAACTCTCGAATTACTACTCGTACTTCTAAGGTACGGTTCGTATCCAAAGTAAATTGAGATAATATTTTTATTGACGATTCGATGGTATAACAGTTTGGACCAAAAAAGTTTTCAAAGTCATTAACTCTTCTTCCTGTTGCAGTAGATCTAAATATGTTGAAACATTTTTAACTTCTTCCCTGTTGCAGTATAGTTATATAGAGACAATGCTGCACTCTAATATTTAGTAATAAATATTATTTAAAAAAAGTTAGGTGTAAATAATTTATTTATTAGCTAATCAAATTTACTTAATTTTTGGAATAATAAAGTAAACGTACATATTTAAACTAAAATTATGTGTAGAAGCGAATTTACTACAATAATTATGCTATGCGACTATAAATTTTGATTACAGATGAGCGTTGACTGCAGCGTGTTAACACCTGAAACCTATCTTCAAATGAGCGTTATTTCTGCAATGATCAATGCTGCATCTAAATTTGAACACTTATCGCTATTGCGACATCCTCTGTTAGAATTATTCCTTAAATTAAAGTGGAATCAACTACGAATATTTTTTATTGTTCTTGTTTTAGTTCACGTATGTTTCGCCATATCAGTTTCAACTTACTCAACTGTTTTGTTTAATGACCCTACTTATTATTACTTATCAAGAAAAGTTCTTCTGTTTTCATCTTCTATTCTACTATTTCACAATGTAATGCAACTTCTAATGGTTCCAAGGCAAGATATTCATATTTTTTATTAACCGCGTATTTGCTGGATTATGAAGCATATTAGCAATATAAGTTTTATATGTATATATATATATATATATCCTAATTTCTTATAATTTCTTTGTAGATACTACGTTAAGCAATTGGAAATATGGCTGTCTTTCGTTTGCTCGATAACGTCGTTATTAATCGTATTGATGGGTAATGATTGTTATAATCATGAATGTCGAGCTCCCAAGTGGAAACTTCATTGTATCAGCATTGTTATTCTTCTATCTTGGACACATTTGATGTTACTTATTGGTAGATTCCCTACTTGCGGATATTACGCCCTAATGTTTTATACTGTCTTCAAGAATTTGTTAAAGGTAATAAATACATATTGTATAAACATTTTATATACAAATAAAAAATTACATATTTTTACTCAAATTTCGGGATCAATTAGCTTTAAAAAAAATTAAATTTGTCCTCGGCCAATCGATAGAATCGAACAAATTATATTTATCAATACTTATTTTGGTGAAGTAGCGCGTATTTATTAATTATTTTAATAGAACTCTATATAACACAATAATCTAAATAACCAATAATATACAGCTATTTTCTTTCCTACACTAATATACTAAAAATTTTTCGTAATAAATTTTATTAATTGTTAAATTTTATTGCAATGGTCATTAAATTTCATGACATCAGAGTATGTGGAAACGTAAATCAAGTTAAATTAATTATCATTTGTTTTCAACACATTTCGATTCTTACAAACTTTTAATGATCGCTGAAAGCTAAACCGAAAGCTTAGATCGAGAGCTATAATTTTACCGAAGTGCGTTACTATATTTTGAAGGTTTTTCGTCCTTAAAAATCGTCAGACAAACTTCTGAGATAGGGGTTAAGGGGATGTTGGAGCTATAGCCTCCGTCGATAGCCGCTCGATCTCGAGGCTTCGAATGGCGCTGTAGTCAAGTGACGATTTCTACGATAAATGTATTTAAAACATAAATTATAAATTTTACAGCCACGTAGAGCTGTTAAAAGATACTTTCCCCTCTATCTATGACTAAAATTAAGGTACTTTTAATGTTACTCTTGGCAGCAAATGTTTATTATTTTAAAGAAATGTGTAATACGTTGAGTGTAGCATTACGGCAGATATAGACTCACTGAATACGAGACGTATAACACATTACTTTAAAAAAATAAACATTTTCTGCCAAGAGTAATATTAAATTACCTTAATTTTAGTCATAGCTAAGGGGGGGGGGGGAAGTATTTTTCGACAACTCTATGTAGCAGTAAAATTTATAATTTATGTTTGATGTACGTTTATCGTAGAAATCGACACCTGACTACAGCGCCATTCGAAGCCTCGAAATCGAACGGCTATCGACGGAGGCTATAGCTCCGACATACCCTTAATGTTTTTTGGTCAGAAAATCATCCTCGAAGAATCAAGCACTTGTAATTTTCCTTACAAACTATTAAATACTTTTTATTTTGAAATAGCTGATTTTTTCATAGTGTGTAGATATGTATATAATGTTTAAATAAAAACAAAAAAAAGATATTTATTTTTAATAGGAGAGAAATCAGTTTAAACAGAAGTATATTGTATAACACGTTACTTAAACCCTTCTCCGTATTTTTATTTTTATTCCCATGCTCATCAAGTGAAGGGGTTTGTACGTAAGAGTCTGAAAACACGTTGTACAAAAATAATTAAACGAGGGATTAAAAAGAAAAGAAACTAAAAATAATAAGTGGATTTTGACTTTTAGGTTCTTTTGGCGTTTATCTGGCTGATTGTCGGATTTGCGTTAAGCTTTTCTGTACTGTTTTACGAGAACGACCAGTTTCAGAATCCGTGGAAGGCCTTGGCTAAGACTGTCGTAATGATGATGGGCGAGTACGAGTACGCAAATATGTTTACTTCTCACATAAATGAAGATTCATTCCTATTAGTAACCAGTAGATTCGTTTTTCTTGCCTTTGTAATACTTGCCAGTATCGTTTTGATGAATTTGATGATCGGTTTGGCTGTCAGCGATATTCGGCTATTGGAGCAAGTTGTAAGTTATATTTATAACCGGTCGATTATTTAACTTTTTTCTCTCAAGTCAAATATCTAATGGGCTTGTTACATTCGAATAAATTAAAAAAGAAAGGGCATGGATAAAGTTTACAGACAGTTTATTCGCAGATTTTAAGTGCTTATTCAAAATTAGTGATGTATGCGAGCATAATTAATTAAATATAAACAGAAATATTTAAATTATTGTTATATTTTTAATTGCAATATATTTTTTCTTGATTTACATTTACGAAGTTTTAAATATTGCTTTATCTTCAATTTCGTACGCTTATTGCTTCTCATAATTACTAAAGCCCTGCACTTAACGTAAATACATTCACCAACAAAACTGAAACTAGCCATTGACCAACCAATTAATAAAATATAAAAAGCAGCGATTAATTTTTCAATATCCATTGAATTTGTGTCGGAAGGATTCTGGTATAAAGGTGCATACCCTTTGTTACGTGTAAAAATTTGTTTGATAATACCAGCTTCGCTCATCTTAAGTAGAATGATGCTAAATCTTTGAAGCAGTGGAAAATCTTCTGAACAAGTGTACGCGATAGATCTATCCAATAAGTTGCTTTCGACTTGTGAATCAGTTCGCTGTTGTCACCAAACATATGCAACAATGATCCAGCGCATATACAAACCATATTTCCACCTTGCAATAGAAGATTAATGCATTCCTCCATTTCATTAACCTTGCGATATCGTGCGCTAATTATTATATGTTTCATTATATCCGCGTGACTCGGATAACCGTAGACGATAACATCCGAATTATTCAAATCTTCGACCGTATCTATTTTGGATACATTTTTCGACACTACGTGCAACGCGTTCAATCGACTTTGCACATAAGTGTTGAGTACGAATGCTCCGAGTATAACGAAAACTAAGAGTAATTTCTTAAAGGAACTGGTCGGTCGTCGGAAACTAAATCCACTCGCTAAAATTCGAACGAACTCTAAAACAGCTATAGACAATGATTCACTTAAAACATATTTCAGGCTAATTATTGAAACGACGGATATGATCATGATTAACCAATAATTGAAGTGGAAAACGTACAAGAAATTTTCATACCATGACATTCGACGTTTTAAAGATATTATCTTGATGACACCACTGTGAAACGTATAAGTTTGAAAATACCAGTAATCGCGTTGAAAATAAGTAAACATTGAACAATCAATTTGACCATCCATAACATCCTTTAGCAAACCTTGAGGTTTACCATCTTGAGATATTGAACCATATATACTGGATAACTTTGTTGTGATGTTATATTTAAATGAGTTAACAATTCACACATAATGTTAAAATCACTGCCAACGAACCTGTCGCATTTAGCTTTGGTTTTGTCGTAAAGATAATCAACTGTATTCCTAACTAATATTAGTTTCAAAGTATAGCCATGTAAGTTCTTCGTTTTATCAAAATACATATTTTTGCAAAACGATTGCTTATTTTCTGGAAATTGTAATTTTAACGTTATCCATATATATACATATTGTTCATTTCTTTTATGTATAAAGTTTATAACAAAAAAAAATTTCATTTACTTGTAGAACTGCAGCTATTGTTTCTGATATAATGTTTATAATATTCACCGAATTACAATTTAATAAAAATAAATAGTAGATAAAATAAAACAAAAGTTTATTTACACACAACCTCTTAAGTGTAATATAACCTTCATTTATTTAATATTTCTACGAAAATCATAATTGGTTGTCAATGATTTCCAATAAAATATATTTATAATTGAAACTATATAACCGTAATTTTCTCTTTGAAGAGGAAGTTTGTATAAAATATATTAAAACGTTGATCATATATACTTACGATTAAAAAAATAATTGTAATTTTCTCCTTGAAGAGGAAGTTTGTATAAATTCCAAGAATCGTCTGAATAATTCATTTGTTCTTTCTTCCATAATTTAGTAGCGTAATTCGCATAGGGATTAAAACTATACAGCGCGTGCTCGTTATCCAATTTTTTACACACAAACAAAGCGGATACAATATTAAATTGTCCATAGCAGTTTTAAAACTGCGATTAATTTTTCAATATCCATTGAATTTGTGTCGGAAGGATTCTGGTATAAGGTGCATACCCTTTGTTACGTGTAAAAATTTGTTTGATAATACCAGCTTCGCTCATCTTAAGTAGAATGATGCTAAATCTTTGAAGCAGTGGAAAATCTTCTGAACAAGTGTACGCGATAGATCTATCCAATAAGTTGCTTTTCGACTTGTGAATCAGTTCGCTGTTGTCACCAAACATATGCAACAATGATCCAGCGCATATACAAACCATATTTCCACCTTGCAATAGAAGATTAATGCATTCCTCCATTTCATTAACCTTGCGATATCGTGCGCTAATTATTATATGTTTCATTATATCCGCGTGACTCGGATAACCGTAGACGATAACATCCGAATTATTCAAATCTTCGACCGTATCTATTTTGGATACATTTTTCGACACTACGTGCAACGCGTTCAATCGACTTTGCACATAAGTGTTGAGTACGAATGCTCCGAGTATAACGAAAACTAAGAGTAATTTCTTCAAGGAACTGGTCGGTCGTCGGAAACTAAATCCACTCGCTAAAATTCGAACGAACTCTAAAACAGCTATAGACAATGATTCACTTAAAACATATTTCAGGCTAATTATTGAAACGACGGATATGATCATGATTAACCAATAATTGAAGTGGAAAACGTACAAGAAATTTTCATACCATGACATTCGACGTTTTAAAGATATTATCTTGATGACACCACTGTGAAACGTATAAGTTTGAAAATACCAGTAATCGCGTTGAAAATAAGTAAACATTGAACAATCAATTTGACCATCCATAACATCCTTTAGCAAACCTTGAGGTTTACCATCTTGAGATATTGAACCATATATACTGGATAACTTTGTTGTGATGTTTATATTTAAATGAGTTAACAATTCACACATAATGTTAAAATCACTGCCAACGAACCTGTCGCATTTAGCTTTGGTTTTGTCGTAAAGATAATCAACTGTATTCCTAACTAATATTAGTTTCAAAGTATAGCCATGTAAGTTCTTCGTTTTATCAAAATACATATTTTTGCAAAACGATTGCTTATTTTCTGGAAATTGTAATTTTAACGTTATCCATATATATACATATTGTTCATTTCTTTTATGTATAAAGTTTATAACAAAAAAAAATTTCATTTACTTGTAGAACTGCAGCTATTGTTTCTGATATAATGTTTATAATATTCACCGAATTACAATTTAATAAAAATAAATAGTAGATAAAATAAAACAAAAGTTTATTTACACACAACCTCTTAAGTGTAATATAACCTTCATTTATTTAATATTTCTACGAAAATCATAATTGGTTGTCAATGATTTCCAATAAAATATATTTATAATTGAAACTATATAACCGTAATTTTCTCTTTGAAGAGGAAGTTTGTATAAAATATATTAAAACGTTGATCATATATACTTACGATTAAAAAAATAATTGTAATTTTCTCCTTGAAGAGGAAGTTTGTATAAATTCCAAGAATCGTCTGAATAATTCATTTGTTCTTTCTTCCATAATTTAGTAGCGTAATTCGCATAGGGATTAAAACTATACAGCGCGTGCTCGTTATCCAATTTTTTACACACAAACAAAGCGGATACAATATTAAATTTCCATAGCATTTTTAAAAACTCATTGGCTAATTTACAATCACTACTTAAATTATTATCAACTATTAAATAATCTGCTCGACTATTCCACCACACTGAATCTTTTATGACTTTCAATGTCGATGTAAGAATAGTTACAGATGAAGTAATTATAATAACTCCGGTCGCAGGGTATAACTTCGTTCTAACTTGTGCTTCAGTTAGCACAAATACTTTTTGAAAACGTTTGTAATTTTTCAACACGTTGTCTTGACCAGGACCAAATAAATTAACAGGAATTGAAGAACGAAACAAAAAATTGTAATTTGTATTATTTTTACTCCAGTTGCTTAAGATAACGGTGCTTCTTTTGTCTTTAAAAAAACAATACTCGATTACTTTATCCTTGAAAAAGTATGTTTAAAGAGTCGTTTTGTCAATTCAAAATTATCATTTAACGTATATACTAAAAATTACTTACAATTAGGTGAGATAAATTATTCTCCCTCGTTGAACCTAAAAACTTGTTTCCATTTTTCTTTCCGATTTGACGTATGGAAGATATATTTAATACACATATCCAGTGTAATACGCATATCCAGTAAAGATATTTTATAAGCATAATCATCATCTCTTAAATACATTTTTACAGTAATCTCGAATTTTTTTTTATAAAATAATATTTCATTGCCATAGAACTCAGAAACAAAAAAAAGTTGGCTATTAACACGCTTCAACATAAATAGAATACCACTCCTAATTTCCTAAAATTTTAATTTTGTAAAAATATTGATAGTGCACTAAGATAAGCGAATTTAATTAGAATAATGAATAACATATTTTACAACACATAAGAAATCAAATTTATTGATTTATGCTTAGTTAATAATGTAAAGCCAAAATTACGTTGATTATTATAAAAATATTTAATGCATTGGTATATATTAATAGGTCGGAAATAAAGTTTCTAGTTAAAACTTACATATTAAGTATTCCATTAGCATATTAGGTTCAAAACATAAAAAAATTTATTTTTCAATTTTGTATTATATTGATTTATCATTTCCTATTGCGCAGTAATATTCACGTTTGTTTAACATTTGTTTCTTGTATTAACCTACTCAAGTGGACACTCATGGACAATAATTTTCAACAATAATTGATAATGAAATAGTATACTAATAATGTTGCTAAATAAGTAAATTCATTATCTATGTTATGTTTTTAAATTTCATTTGACAAAACTTATTTTTTATAAATAAATATTTAAAATTATATATTTATTATATTTGTAAGATAAAGCGTAATATAATTTATTTAAGATATCTATAAATTTAATAATGACTAAATGAAAATTGATTGGACTTCCAGATTATGGGTAACAAACATATAAAAAATGTTATATTTTTCAAAGGTAATAAGGAAGTAAGAAGCATTGTCTCTGCCAAAAGTAAATTTGTTAAATCTTACTACTATTTAAATAAATTATAATCGATCACTATTCAATAGTTTATTGCGTGTGTGATTTATAAATCATAGTTTTTGAGATTCTGTGATAATATAAGAGATAATGTAATCCGTTGTAGTTGAAGATTATAGAGATGAAGATTATAGATTCATCAATAGACTTTCTGAATCTGCAGTCAATATTATAAGTATATTCGTAATTTAGTACCTAAAAATCTAGCTAGTCTCGCTTTATTATATTGTAAAATTATTAATAATTATGATGCTCGTTCAGTCGGAGGTGATTAGTCTTAAAACTAATTAATATATATTGGCTTGTAAGTCTAGCCCTACATGAATTAGAATATTATATATATATATATTATTCTAATTCATGTAGAGCTAGACTTACAAGACAATATTAATTAGTTTTAAAACTAGTCACATTCCTACTGAACAAGCATTACAATTATTAATAATTTCATTATATATATATCTTATAAATCATAGCTGCTCATTATTTACTTTTAATCATGATAATTTATTTTCAAAAAAATAAAATTTAAAAACATAAAGATATCAACCACGGTGAACTGACCAATTTAGACTTTGATATATAGTTCCAATGAATTTTTTGGGTATTCTACTTTACATATTTTGTAAGATGCATGTTTTTTTTATTATTTTGGTTTACTACTTTTCTAGAGTCCATTAAGGAACAGAACTATTTTTTTGCATTAGCTTCATTCTTTTTAGGTGTATTATTTATTACCGTGTTAATAATTTTAACTGATAACTTATTTAATATTATTAAAAAAACTATTTCTCCTTGTTTCATGTTTTAAAATATATTAAATGGTACATATACAACATGCACAAGAGATATAGTTAAATATTAACTTTTGATTTTCTACATATTGAATAATTATTAAGAATTAATTATTCGAAAATATTGTATTTTTTTTAAAGGGGCACGTTCAAACATTGCTAAAACAGGCAGAGTTCGTAGCACACTTGGAGAGAGTAACAGACCATCGGATCTTTCGTAACAAATGGATACATAAAACGTTTCAAAATTTTATTGAATCGAAAAGAAAAATATCAACCAAATTAATTGTCGGTGTAGCTGGAAATTTACCAAGTGGGAACGTAGTTATTTCTTCTAGAATAGTCGAACGCTTAATCGAAATAGCGAAGCGAAATAAAGGAAACCGAGATGAGTAAGTGACACATTGCATTGAATACTTAACTGCAATTATAAATTTTAGTAGATTTTTTAAGACTGTGTATACAGAAATAATTATAAACATTTAAATTTTAGGACCGACGCAATGATCGAAGAAGATGGTCGAGCAAATTTTAAACGTGCCATTCAGAATATCAAGAAACAACTTGAAGTAATCGAAAAAATCAAACACAAAGATAATGATTTCTTAAATGAACAATCCACCAATTTTTGTATAAAACGAAAATTAAGTGTAAATGCTCTAAATATGTAATTAAGTACTGTCGTACGCCCACACTCATATCTATAAAAACAAATTTACTTAAACCAATGCGTTACCGTGGGAGTAGAATTAGTTAACACAAACTGCGACAGATGGCGGAACAGTTTCTCGGATACATTCTAAAAAATCTTTGCACTTAATATAAATTCACAGATGAGCTTTTATTATAAATATTATATATAAAAATTGTATAATATTTTATAAATAATAAATAATTTACTAAATTATTTCTAAATGTATAATTTATGTATTTAAAATTACGTATATGTATACAAATAAATATATATTATTTAAGAAAGCACAAATAAATTAAATTGTTTATTATAATAAAACAAAATTATTAAATAGTAGTGCTAAATTCACATTGATATACATCACTTAACATAAAAAGAGATTGTAATAACTATTATCTACTTAAGAATGTCGATAAAGGCGTAATCTTCACTATAATTCAATAGTTTCTATGCTTCTTTTTCAATCCAGTAGATAGCGCAATACTACTTGTACTAAATGTTGTATAAAAATAAAATTTAACTATGCGATTACTGCATAATTAATCGCAAGTACTAAAAATCAAGTTAATTATCGGTTAAATATAAATATTGTAATTTCAACATTTTATTAATTAAATTTTGACCACATATTTTAAATTATCGAATTTCTACAAGTAATTATATGTGAACTAGCTTTATTATTTAATTCGTTCTCTTTGCTTAAAAATTTGTAACAATGTTAAGTAAATAACTACATATTTTACACATTAAAATAATCAATCATAATATATTCTAGTCTATTAAAGCATCAATACTTCTTTATTTTATTAGTTTGAAACTTCAGTTGAAAGTATAACGTGAGCAGAGTTGTCAAACTTTGAATTACTCCTGAAGTAATAGTAAAAGATAAATTATATTTTCTAGATTTCTGTTATGCCATCACCTCATAAAATTATACATTTATTTCGTTGTTGAGGCAACAACGGTTGACTGTAAACATTCGCCGGAGAGGAAAAATGTGTATTACATGTATAATGCATGTGTGCAAATGAACGAGCTTAAATTCCGTAAACAAATTTTAAATTATTTCTCTTCTTTATATATACGCATATATTCATATAAATTCATTTGTGTACATAATTATTTGAAACATATAACGAAAAGAAAATTTCACCTCGCAGCTCGTATATAATTAATTAGAACTCTAGATCTAGGATGACGTATACGCGTATACGAAACGTTCTCGTCGAGAAATAAAGTATGAAACGTGTGCGATGATTGCTTCCTAAAAATGCAATAAGTGTAATATAAGTCCAATCGAAACTAGCATACGTATATATATATACACACATACGTATATATAAATAAGACGATTTAACGCGTTTTTGTAAAAAAAAAACGAGAGGAAAAAGGATAAACCTGTTCCGAGTGTAAAGACGAGATTCGCGCCCCCCGCGCATACTCTTTTATTTCGGTTTCATAAAAGTTTATACCGGCTATAAAGCCATTATGGCTCACCAATCGTAAAACGAGGCCTCTATCCAAACAAATTAAAATATATCATCGTCAGGCTGTTAACGAGGATATTTCGCTCACCTAGGACCAAGCGAAAAATTTAGCGAAATATAAGAGAGTAAAAAAGAAAAGAAGATATACGTAATCAAGGGAATCAAATGCATAAATAATCGGTGTATATAAGACTAATGACGGACGCATGACATTACCATTGGATTATTTCGACGGAGGATTCGAATAAGAGACTATTATTTTCTATTCCTCGACGGTCGACGATATTCGACAGTGGCGCGTGTGACTCAAACGTGAATGAACCGTGCCTTTTATGCGTATATACACGTAGATATGCAGAGGAGGCCCCCTCGAACTGCCTCCGGACCCCTTTCCCCTCCACGCCCGACTATATGGCCGTAGCATTTCGGATTCTTCGATTTAACCAGTTTTTCTTCCTTCGCCAAATTTACAAGCTACGTGTTTTAACTTTGTATGTCTGTCTTATCGGGGAATCGTTGCTAATTCTATACAGTTATATCGAGCCAAAATGACGATCAGGGACAAAAATCTGGCTTCGTGGTCATTGTTCATTTTAGCTTCGCTAAAATTTTATCTAAAAGTACACATTTTCAATATGCTCGAAAATTCAAAATATAATGTTAAATATATTACACATAATATACAATAATTATTGCAAAAATCTTCGCATTTCTTTATTTTTGGTATCGTAGGAAACTTTACTCACTAATTACAGGTATATGCATAACGATAATTATAATTGTTGCAATTGTAACGAGTTTGTAAAAAAAAGCCGGTGATATGTTGCGGAACAATTAAATAACAATTTTCGTGCATTAAGAAAAATCAAATTAGATCTGCTTTTCGAACATAATTGAGTGAGCATATATTTTTGAGAACGTTCATGTGATAGTTATTAATTGATAAAGACGGGCAAACTTCGTGAAACACGCAAAACATTAACGAAACATATGATCGTGTCAAAACGAAAGAGTAAGTACAAAAAAGCATTAGCCGCGTAAAAATTTTCAATAAAAACGGCATTCCGGTGTTAAACCTCGTTGTAAATCTAAGCTCGAATGGTGTCTGTTGCGCGTAAGTACAACGTCATACCGAAGGTATACTCTCTTTAGGTACGTATTGCACATTTGACGAAGATGACACTGACCGAAGGACGGACGAGGGAGAAACGATAAACAACTCGATGTGAACGACGGAGGAAAAGGACTCGAACTGACTGTCCACTTAATCGAGAGTAAGACAGGTCAGATGAAAACTAAGAGATATGCGTGTAATTAAAAAAAAGTCTGAAACAATCCTATAACCAGGATGAATAATAACTGGTAATTTTTAACTCGATATTTCGTAACGTTTCAGAGTGTATTATATATGCTCTTGGGTTAAATCAAATTTATCATCTTTGTGGGTTTCAGGAAACGCTTAATCAATCTTTTTCTATAACGAACCTTCCCTCGAATAAATGATTCTATTATTCTTGTATGCTGTATTTTAACTATACCTATCAATTTTACGGATATTATATATTTATGTTATAAATAAAAAAGAATTTTGCAACGATTAACTTGTTAAAAGAAATCTAATAAACAATCATATGCGAGCAACGCAATTGAGCGATTAAAACATTTACCTAATAAAATTACAAGATTTTGCAACGTAAAAAAAAGTTAAATACTTTTCTTCAATTGCGGTGGATTGTATTTGCGTGTAATTACAGTTTTCGGAAACGTCTAAAAATATCCCTTGTATATTAAAATGTCGATGACCGCGATTAGTGAATCATGACTCTGTCCTATACGTACATACGTGAGTAATCGTGACACTGTGGGAACATTGAGCGACCACATTTCGGTAAATAGTTGCTTTTAAAAAAATTGCAGTAATTTTATCAGTTTGCTTTTTTAAAATAAAAGGTTTTATCTTCAAAAAGTCGCTGCCAATTCATTGGCACGTATAGCATCCTCAAAATTAACATTTCGTAACTGTATGTAATATATTATTTTAATATGAAAATTAATTAATCCTAATTTAAAATTCGGATGATTATTATACAAATAAAAAAATGCTTTGAGAACGAGATTGGCGGTATCAGAATTTGAATATGATTTTAAAAAATAAAGAAATACTAATTATTTTATTTCTACGTCCATCTGTTTTGGGATAGATTAATTCACTTTTCCAAGTGTTCTGCATCAACAAGTACAACATTTACAGGTATTGTAAATACTTCAAAACATCTTTTTAGAAAGTTTTAATACATGTTATTATTTCAAAGTATGCTTTACTTAAAAATACAATTTATTTTAGAAAAATCGCATTTTAAATTACAATTTTTTTTCTCAAGACCCAGTTACTGAAATATTCTAGTTTGTATAGTGTATATATAGCTACTATTATATTCTATTACCATGCATGATCTTTTTCAATCCATTTGACCAATTAGATTCAAAGACAGTAATGAAAGATTTCTTCCCAAAAATATATAATGCTTAATAACTTCTCTAATTCTAAATTTTTGAGCTAAAGAGGACTATACCCTTTCCTTAAATTCGAAGCGTATAGAAAGCTTTCTATGCTCAAAAACGGTGGACATAAAAAATTTAATTTTTTCAGTTTTTATATACTTTATCAGAAACTAATCAACGTAGCTTAAAATTTTTGGCAACAGATATCTACTATTATTCTTTATCACCGAGATTTTTGTCAGCTCATTTGTCCGATTGCTTTCAAGAATATAACAAATTAGAAGAAATCAGTTTTCTTTTTAATAGTTCAAATGAAGATAATATCAAAAGCTCCGAATCGAAAGGAAAGATTTTTTTATTCTGTTGCGAGAGGACTGGGATTTTACGGGAAAGGCACGTGTTTGGAGAGAGAAGCAGATGAGAAATATAGGTGCATCAAGAAATAATTCACTGTACAATTGTCACACACTTAAATGTCTATATTATAACTAACTGTACAAAGAATTATTATGCCTTTGAGGCGATGTACAAGATCTTGTTTACAACATTTTACGTGTGTTCACGTTCGCGATCGATTATGGTCTTAGAGAAAACAGACGTTGCCGAATTTCATAGGCAGTGTATATGTGCGCGTGAACAGTGTAAGTAATATCAAGTGCAGTCGTGTGTGTGTATGAAAATATTTAAAAATTTGAAATTTAAGTTTATATTTTCGGAACATATTCTCTGCACAGTACTTTTAGTCCGTTTTAAAAATATCATCTGCATTATTCAAAATTAACAAAAGTAAATTTTTCAAAAATCAAAAATTGATCCATAAATAATTTCTTTCCCGAATCAGAAAAAGGAAAGAAAACTATAGCATGCCCAAGCCTATAGCGATATTGACCGAGTAGTTTCAGAAATAGATCGGTATTCGTACACGCACACACAGATGAATGGAGATTTTCTATAATCACATGATTAGTACTGTATAGACATATAGAGCTTTTATACAAGGAAGCAATATCTTGAGTTTAGAATTATAATATTTTAATAGGTACATGTAAGCTTTTGTGTAAATAGAATTACGCGCACAACTGTTTAAAATATTTATTAATTTTTTTATCAACTGAGACGCAGGTTATAAATAATGAATTTCGTTTCAATATTCATAAAATATAAATGTATACGTGCAAAAACATGTTTGGTACATAAACGCTTTTCGTAAGATAGTGAAATAAAAAAAGTTTATCTATTAATATTCAATAATTAAAATTAATATCGACGTTACATTACTTACATCTTCGTATGCTGCGTGCGTTGAAAACGTTTCCCCGAGAGCTGATGGGACGCGACTGCCGGAAAAATAAGGAAGAAACAGTACGAAACGGTAATAATCTGTAAAATAGTGTAAGAAACGATGAAATATTTAACTGCGGAGGCCGTTGTCGAAGTCCGTATAAGTACGAAGAAAGAAGCGCTAGTCAATAATAATAAGTGGATGGAGAGAAAGAGAGAGAGAGAGGGGTACCGGGTACGGGAACGAGTACGGGCTATACGCGGCATATACACGCGCTTGCTCTCTCGGTGTGTCTGTGTGTACGTGTGCAATAAAACAAAACAGCGCGGAGCCGAGCTGCAGTAAATAAGGAGAGCGATAAGATTGGACAAGGAAGGTTACGCAGGGAGGAAGACACGTACCACACCGCGCCACACCAACCACCATCGGCCAGCCAGAGTCGAGTGCGAGCGAGGATTTTAGAGCGGAACAAAGACGAGCGTATTCTGTATTACCGCAGTCGCGATAAACAATATCCTTTCTGCGAGGTTTGAGGTAAAAAAAAGTACCCCGGACACGCTTTTAACTAAGTGCGTAGCGCTAAGAAAAAAATTATTCTCACGAACAGGGAGAGAGAGAGAGAGAGAGAGAGAGGGCAAGAGCGCGCACGACGCGGGGGCGGTGATGAAAAAAAAGATATCTCGAAATTCGGTGTGCGAGTGAGGTTGGCGAAAACGTCGGAGAAAGAGGAGAGAAATAGAAGCGCTCGACGGGCGAAATAAGGCCGGCGGTTCGGCGAAAAGGGCGCGCTAGCCTCGTTGATCGGCGCAGCCGCTCCGCGGGGGCTTCGCTCGGCCGGCTAGTATTCTCTCTCTCTCTCTCTCCTCTTCTCCTCCGTCGGTCCTCGCTCCTCACGCGCTTGTACGTGTATATACACGTATAGTCGTATAGAGAGAGAGAGCTGAGAGAGCTACGGTCCGAGAATCTTACTCGTAGGATCGGTCGTCTCGCTCTGGCTCGAGGGCTCGGGGAAGCTCGGTCTCGCTCGTGACGGTCGGTCGTCGGTGAGACCGAGTGCGCGCAGTCACTGCCGCGACTCCCGGCGGCGGCGCGGCCGTCGAGAGAAAGAGGAGGCCGTGATTGGTCCGCGCGTGGGAGAGCCGCCCGCTGCGCCAGCAGCAGCACCAGCAGCGGCGGCGGCGGCGGCGACGGCGGCAACAGCACCACCACCAGCTCCGGCGCGGCTCGGAGTTTCGGACGCCGGCAGAGCAGGCGGCATTCGCCAGTCGGTAGCGAGCTTCAGGACCGGGAGAGACGGTTGTCGCGGCCAGGCCTCCAAGCGCCCCAACGCGTGCGAGAGACAGCCAGCCCCCTGGTGGCGTAAACACAGACACGCAATCACTGACGGAGCAGACGAGAGACCGGGTAACCGGGAGAGTCGAGGGCCAGGGCGAGGGTCCGTCAAGACTCGTACTCTGTAGTCTGTACCGAGAACCGTGGGGAGGGGCGGCCGCGCGCACGATGATGGCCGGGCGCGCACTCGCGGCGCCGAGTCGTGCCATCGGCCGAGTGGCGGCTGGTAACTTCGGCCCTGAGGAGATACCCAGGAGCGAGGGCCGCGGCGGGCCCGTGCCCCCTGAGCGCCGAGTGCGGGAGGCCCGTGTCGTACCAGGAACCAGCTCCAGTCGAGCGCCGGCCCGAGTCCGAGTGAACCCAGTGACAGCCCTAGTGTGTTGTTGAGTTGTTTTTGTTCTCAGTGGAGTGCGCGTTCGTCGTCGCGTTTGTTCCCGACGACGCGGAGACGCGAAGACGCGAAGACGCGGAGAGTGACCGATCGCCCGTCCGACCGCCCCCAAGGACAGGAGCAGGGGACCGCGGGACCGCCCGGGCCACGAGATGCCGCACGTCAGCAGCACCGGCGGCGGCGGCGACGACCTCGGCAGCGAGGACGAGGTTAAGGTCTTCAAGGATGAGGGCGAGGACGAGAAGCGCTCTTCGGAGAACCTCATCGAGGAGAAGAGTTCCCTCATCGATCTCACGGAGTCGGAGGTGCTTGCCCCTTGCCCCTTGCCCCCCACGCGTAGTCCCACCACCACCTTCCTTCCATCCGTTCCGCTCTCGCCGGCGTGCGGCTCAACCTTAACCCTACCGAGAAACGACTGCGATCTGTTGTTTGTACCCGGAACACCAATTTTGTTGAACGAATTCCGCAAAACCCGACGGCGCAAAAACTTGCACTTGCCGTGAGTACTTGAGTAGTCCTCGCGAGGAGCGAGCTCGATCGCGGCTCACGGCGCATTCCTCGGCAAGCTTCTACTTAGCCAGCAACGACGTGAAAAACGAAAGCGGCCTTCGGCGCCGCGTTTTTAATATTATCCTACCTACCTCTCCCCGTACCTCTACACCGCGAATCCCACTCAACATCCTCGCAACGTTCCTCCTTCCCCGTCTTCTTCGTCTTCTCCGTCTTCTGTGTATTCCCGACGAGATGTCATTTCCCTCGCACGTATCTCCTCCTTTTTCCTTCTATTCAACTCCACGTACCTTTATTGCTCGAATTCGTTTTGCAGATAACTTTGCGCGATTTATTTATTGACTCCTCCACGAATCCACATACGTGAAGTCCATAATTTTTCTCGATTCTTTGGTTTCGTTTTTTAATAACTTTACTCAGTCATAAATGTTAAATGTAACGTAAATAAAACAATTTGTATGTAAATTCCATATTTAAACCGCTTTGTGCATCGCTGCTTTTTTGTTCGCCGAAATTAAATGCACGTATAAAAGTGTTCTCTCGCTTATTTATATTCTTTTTCTTCGCTCTACCGGTATACGAGTGCGCGCAATAATTTATTAGAGCATTAAAAAAAACCGTAAATGTATGTGTCAAAACTCGAATGAGCGTAAATAAAAGTATTTACAATGATACCATATTACACGTATCGCGTTAACTTCTCTCTCGCGTATCGGATAATGCCTTGCAAATCAATGTAAACAATGTCACTTTTGTCCGGTCCAGATGGTTTTTTAAATCCAACCGTGCCACGAATTAATAAAGTTTGGTACTTATTTAAATCGCTCAGTTCGATCGACCTTTCTTTCGCGAGTTTATGCGGACGTGTATGCGGAATCAAAAGAAAAAAAAATAAATGCGTACAACATCGGAGTCATTTTACGAGCAACGAGCGCGAGCGTCAAAACAAAAATTGAATTCTCGGTAAAGCACGTGCTGGCTTGAAATTTTCCCCGGTTTTTACTCGAGGACTATCGAAATGCTCGTGCGATTGACGCGCACACGCATGTACAAGCACTGTTGAACGGAAATGCAACAACGCAGTCGTTTGTTGATTCACTCTCTCTCTCTCTCTCTCTCTCTCTCTCTCTCGGCTCTTTTTCTCTCTATTCTGTCTGGCTTTCTATCCCCTTATCCAGCCGAGTCTCGTCATTTCGTGGAAGTGATACGAGCCGTGCATATGTGTGTTGCAGGAAAAGGTATCCCTCGCCGGTGGAAGCTACACGACAGGGAAAACGTCGGCGAGGTCCGACCTTAGCCCGGTATTCGGTAAGTTACATTTTTTCTCTACACTTATATTATACATACATTTTATGTTTTACCTACATCTCGTTCGGTGTGTGTATTTTTTTGTTGTCTATTTCGCAAGAGGTTTGGCGAAACGTAAAAATTCCAATGCGAAAGCTTATTCGCGTGGGTATGCCGAATCGCATACAAATAGATCGGCCACTTTTTGGTGTATCAGGAAAAAAAGAAACGAAAAGGCTAGCGATTCACGGAAAAACGACGACGACGACGACGACGACGATGACGGCGCGTAGAATCGGTGGCGCGCATCAGGAGCACGTCGCACTCGAAGCGACGGATCACGACGCGTACACGCGGGAAGGAAGAGACGACGCCGAGTTTGCCAATGCGAGATTAGAAAACTAATAGAAATTCAGATTCGGACGAGGAGTATACGAGCTCGAGCGCGCGCGCTTGCTTCGCAACGCGATATAACGTGACTCGCATGACTCGCGCGCTATGACACGCACCAGCACAAAAGCGAACGCTTCGAGACTGAAACGCTCGATGATAATAGTCGCTCGCGGTGTATAATGTAAGAAAACCGCGTAACGACTTGACCCAACTTGACGCCTCCTACGCTCGCATACCGCACTTTATTAATTCTTTCTTCCACCTAACCTCCAAATTTCATTTTTTTTCTTTCACTTTTGTCAATACTCGTATCACGATTAAATCAATTATTTTCTCTTGATTATCACGCATCTAGATATTTTATCACATTTTAATCTGACTATATTGGACACCTCGTCGATTGTTATTTAAACATATATTTTATCAAAGTTTAATGTGGCATCGAATATCAATAGTTGGATTTAAATTATTGTACCGTAATGAAACAAGCGCATTGTATATGCGTTATGTCACAGATTGTGTGAAAATAATAATTTATACTTTGACGTGTTATTATAATTATAATTATTAATCGAGTATCGTTGTTTCAATGCGATGTGACGTTTTTGGTTTTCAATGTATTTACTAAATTTATAGAAATAGAACCATAAATATTCGTATTACATATTACATACTGATAATTAAATTTCAAAATTTAGTAGTAATACCTGTGAGTAATTGCTTGGGTAACATTGTACGTCGGGTGCAGCTCAAAAAATGAATGGTCTACCTTACAAACTACACTAAACTAAATATAATTATAATTTGGCAGTGTGCTAAAGGGTTAGGTTATACTTGTCGACCGCGCCACGTGAAACAAGCGCCATAATGTCACTACCAAAATAATTACCATGGCAAATATAAAATGAATAATGCATTTATAAATTTGTAGATTATAAATAATGCATACTTTTATTAAGTGAAAACGTTTCATATATATTTTTCGTTAAAATAATCAAAATATACATATGTTTTAATTAAGACTTGAGAGATACTACATTCATTGCTAACGATTTAAACATTGTAGTTTATAGTGAACAAAAACAGTTTATGATTTTGAGAATTTTTATCAACATTCATGCTAAAGTGTACACAGAATAATAATTAAAAATATGTATGAGCTTTTCCGAATTGCGTTAGGTTTACGTTCAATATTACCATCGGAATGCTACGAATCTATTAATTGCAGATTACAAGAAAAGCAAATTCCAAAATTACGTGGTTGAAAAAGTAAAGCATTAAATCGTATGAAATTTAAAAATCTATATCATTGTATCATTAAGATCGTATGAAACTAGTGATTATTAAAATCAGAACACCGTATCGGCAATGACGTATAAAGCACGATGAATCGTTAACGTCGAAAGCGATTGTTTATTCGCGAGGTACAAGTATTTCTGTAGAGTCGAATGGTGGGGATACAGGGGGCCACCGATCGCGAGCGTATTATCTCTCCCGCGCATGGAAATCCACGCGAGGCACCAAACTCTCGCGACGAAAGATGAGTCAGCTGATTGTCATCGCTGGAAATTTATTGCTCGCGCGTCGTTCGAATGCTTGGTGCGCGGATGGTCACTTTATCCGCGGCCGCGCTCGGTTCAACGACGCGACCGCGAGCACAATAACTTCTCTTTCCTCTTTCGCTCGTTCTATCTCCACGACTTTTATTTATTTTCCCTTTTTTCTTTTCAATAACGTTACGATAAACCCGCGTTGCGTCGACACGGGGCACGGGGAGATCCAAGTGCACGCATCGGTTAATTCATTTTTTTACCCTCTAATATTCGTGGACTCTCGCACGGTCTACGGGTGGATAGGTACAAGCTCATCCGACAATCTTTTATTATCTAATCTTTTACTTCACCACTCTGTCGTCTCCGTATGCTCCTTCTGTCTATTTACCATTGCACGCGCGCTCACGATATTTTAACGTAATGTTTTTCTCCGAGATTATATTAATATATATATATAAATATACATATACGCATATGCATATCGACGATCTCGGATGATAATGTGGTGGTGCATTACAAATATTTGCAATGTTGAGTTTCGAGAAAACGTCCGGTGTTGAAGCGTGAAAGCGCGAGCGCGCGAGCATTATAATAGATAACCGGTTGCGCACTTGAACAACTTACCGTACGTACCGCGTAGCGCGCAATCATTTATTTATTGACAATTTTAGCAACGCGAACGAGAGGAAGTGGAAAGCCGGGAGAACGGGAGAACGGGAGTAATATATACGGATACGGTCAGACGTGCGCTTATATGTATGTATATAAATGTATTTACAGTATAGGCATTCGAGCGAATCTAATCTCCCTTTATTGTCGAATGCTCGGAGTGGACATCCTAAATAAACAAGCCGTGTCAGCTGAGCTGCGCGATCAAAAAGACCGGAGCAGATCGTTTCTGCTCGAGTTTCCATTCCATCAATGGTTTCGCTAGGAAGACCCTCAAGGGCGCGAAAATGGCTATTCTTCCGTTTCTCGGGTATATACACTTGGAACGCATTTTTCTCCTAATTGAGTTTGTAAGCAGACCATATAGTAGCAGGTATATCCAACTTCCGAATGCTTTTTCCAAACCTCGTTTAGAAAATATCTCTCGTATTTGGCGTGGAGAAAAAAAAGGAGAGAGAGAGAGAGAGACAGAGAGAGTGTGTCGTACCTTTTACGGAGAACGAAATGTAACGTTTGTTTAACTCTATTACGGAGTGCGCTGTGTGCGTGTGAGCGCGTCCGTGGCTGTGTGTGTGTTAACATTTTGATAACGAGGAGGAAAAGATCAGCTTATAATTACGAACATCGATTACCTACGCAATTTACTTTCGATATTCTCAATCACTCACTAGTATACTTACAATACTTACAGTATTATTCATTTTAAATCAATGTATACAGCAATTCAGTTATGCTTTGTCTACAAATTATCAATATTATACTCTTTCTTTTTGTGTACGTTTCTTATTCAACAACATGTTGTAATTAATTAGTTTCTAAATTTATTTAATTATTGCTTCCATTTATTCTGGATATCTCTCTGTATCTGTATTTACTTTTTTAAATAAATATCATTCTCGTACGTGAGGTATGCTGGCAGTAAAGAAATGGAGTTTTAAGTTAAATATTGAGTAAATCGTAATAGATAAATTTTATACAACATAAATATAGAAAAGTGGAATGATCCATTCTTGAAATACAGCTAACCGAAATACACTTCTATAGAATTCAAATGGAAAAGAGAGAGAGAGAGAGAGGGAGATATGAATTGACATGGTTAAGAAGAGGTAAAAACTGAAAAATTAAGAAGATATTTGAGGTTAGGTGGAAAGAGAAAAAGAGAAAAAGAGTGATAAAGGTAGAGAGTGAGAAGATGAGCGGGTGCGAGTGGGACGAAAGATACTAGCCATAATTTGGCAACATTGCGTGCGGCGCCTCGTGAAAGGCGGGAGAATTCACTAACGATGCTCTGGCATATAATGGCAGGAAATGCAAAGCAGACAGAATCGTGCTCAGCCCCGCTTCATCTCTTTCTCCCTTTCCTTCTTCGCCTCCTCTCTTCATTCTTTGTACTATACGTATTATATGTGTGTACATACACACGCACACACACACACACATACATACACGTGTATATATATAATCTTAGGCGCAAAATAAGCAACGCCGAGTAGCGAGGTACAATTCGAGCAGGATCGTCTTTTCCACTCCGATTATCGTGATTAGTTGTCCGCGTACTTTCGAACATTTAAAAGGCTCGTTACGTGTATCGTCGAATTGATCTATAGTCTAATAATGATAATTAACGTCCATTTAAAATATTGCACGTCTGCAGCTTAGCATCACACTCGAGTAATTAAATTCGTCTCGAAAAATACGTTTGAAAATGTAACGCAAGTGCGAAATGAAAATGTCTTTCGAACCCGAGGAAAGGAAGATCAGGAACGATGATGTTTCAAGCGTATTATAGTACAATTAGGAACGGAATACGAGTCGAAAGGTAATTCGCGCGTGCGCACTCCGGGGAAGAATAAATGCGAATGTGCGAATACGTTATATACAGATATACGTCTACGGGAAGATCTGTAACGAAAGATAACGTTACAAACAAGTTAACAAACAATAATCGTTCGGTGGCCATACATATATACATAAGTGTATACGTGAACTTCCATGTATTTTCTCCTCCCGTGACTCGTTTTGCGCTTACCTCGCGCCTCGAGATCGCGTGCGAGTTTTCAAAACTCTCCTTATGGACGTGAAACACGAAGGTTGAGACACCTGCTGCACATCGGGTTTCGCACGAACTACGAGCGATGAAAATCAATGCATCTCGCGCTCTCCGCGATACTTCGTCCCTTTCCATGCATCCCGTAAGATCGAGTATTACATTCTTTTTATCTGGTCGACCTTCTCTTTTTAATTCAACTACTCAACGTACTTTCGTGCGCTTCGTTATTTAATTAATTAAGATCGATTACGATTATTCTGTATCGATCGTTTCGCAGGTGATACCTCTCTCTCTCTCTCTCTCTTTCCCGTTTTATCCGTGTTCGATTCTAAATTACAAGGCTCTTCCCCTTTCTTTTTCTTTTTTCTCCAGCTTGGTAATTAAATTAATTATTTTTTATTAATTCCCTTCAATTTGGTGCTTGTACACAAATTAATTTTAACGCAAGATGTTCCTCGTTGTACTCGAGTTCTTTACCTCTTTATACACCGCTTGGTAAATTATGAGTATGCTGATGTGCAAAATTAAGTCCCTTACAAAAGTAAACGCTTTTTAAAATTATGCATACTTTGCGCACACGAAAAAAAATGGTTAATAATTTATGGCTTAATTTCTATAATTTAACAAATTAAATAAATATTCAAACTTTTTTACATTTAAATCCAAAATAACTATTGTAAAACGAAGTAAAATTTTCGTAATTACGATCTATGACAAATACCGTATGTGAAAAAAATAAGAATAAAAGTAAAAAAATTCACTGTAGTATTCGCGTACCAAAGGAAATGCGTCGAGTAAAAAAAGATCGGATTTTTTTTCTAAACTGGGTAAGTCCGATAAAGAGCTGCGAAAGAAGAGGTTATTTCCTGGCGTGAAGAAAGAAGAAGCGCGACGCATCCCGAGATATTATTAAGTAGAAGGCAAGCGCGCGCACGAGCCAGAGGGTTGCGATGCCGAGAGAGAGAGAGAGAGAGAGAGAGAGAGAGAGAGAGGAAGAAATTAAAGGAAGGAGGGCGGTGGCGGCAGCGGCAGCGGCGGCGTCGGCGCGTTATCTCGTTGTGCAAAGTAATTGGCGAGTTCGCGCGCGTGGGCGCCTAGATAGCTCGAGGCGAGAAGACCGGCCAAACTCGGCGAATCGACGGGAAACCGGACGAAACCTAACGGAGGCTTCGCATATACGAATATGCATACGGATAAGAGAGAACGAAAGAATCATGGTTGGTAGGTACTACGCAACTCTTCTCTCACCTATAGGACGTCGTCAACGTCGTCGATCGTAGTCTTGAACCTTTTCTTCTCTCACTTCGTAATATACTTTCTGCGATGTTATGTGTGCATGCGCGCGCGCGGAGAACGACTTTTTCTTCTCTCGGCTTGTCTCTCTCCTACGTCTCTTCGCGATCGCTCCGAGAGAAAGAGAGAGAGAACGAGAGAGAGAGAGAGAGAGAGAGTCAACCCGCCCGTTTCTTGTGCGCTGCTCCCTACCGGGTGACTAAACACATCCGCGAAACGAGACGCTTCATTTTCGAATCGCATCTTCTTTCTTTATATATCCCTATATACGCCAAACCCGATGATCGTTAAAATTCAAAACCTCAAATGTGTATAGGTATCGCGTGGTTATACGATTTAATTAAAAATGTGGTCAAAACTAAATTACAATATTTTTTATTTATACTGCGTACGATAAATTATAAATAATTGCAGGTTGAAGTATTTGACTAAACCAAAGGAAAATAAATACCAAAATGTCACTGTTGTGTATACCACTCGAATGGCACATATATAAAATAAACTATAAACGAAATTTATATACTAAATGGAAGGAAGGAAGTATCGCGTTTTATTACGTATTTCAAAATATTTTCTTAAATATTTGAAATACCTAATATGGCAAAATTGTATGTTAATTTGTACACACGTAATGATGTTCTCCTAATTAATATACTTGCCGTTGTTATTTATTTCATTAAATTACAGAGTAGAATGTAATTGTAGTTAATAATTGGTTGCCACTAAATTTACCATCGATAAACGTTAAGAACTTACAGCAGTCGCTTTAAATGGAAATAACTTACTGTTTATGAATAATTTAATTTACACGTGTACAATGCTGTAGTTTGTATTTCCTTGTATCGTCAATTTTTTTATATTCACTAATATTCAGGTTTATTATTATAAGTGAATTCAATTTTATATTACAATTATTACATAATAGTACCTTATAATTAACAAAAATAGTTTGTTGAATAACGATTTGCATAGAAATAAAGTAAAAAATAAACATTCGAGATAATCGTGTGGATGCAAGTTGAAAATGACGTTAAACACTCGGAATCGCGTTAATAACGCGTAACCACATAATTTTCAGTAGAAGCACGCCTTTAAAAGAGAGAAAGATAGAAACATGCAGAGAGAGAGAGAGAGAGAGGCGCAGGCACACAAAAAAGAGAAAAGAAAATGATGAGGTCGAGTTTAAGGTAGAGGACTAGTTTAGGGTTGTAGTCATAGGAAAGAAGATATAGAATATTATATATATGTATATCTGGATGTGTGTATAGAGAAAATAAAAGGAACGAAACGCATCTCGGTCGATGACATAAATCAACGTGAGAGGAGAGTCAACATAACGCAAATTAGAGCTCCGTCCGAATTTGAAGGGTGGAGAGGCAGGAATTCCATCATCGTGTTTTAGCCGTCGACTCGTAATTTTCGAGAGGAGACACCCGATAGATGGGCTCGCAGACGCACCGGCTACGCTCAAGCCCCCTGCCTCTCTCCCTCTATACCTACCTGCTCGTTAACGAGCCTACCTGCTGCACTTCTTATATTCGAAGCGAGCCCCTTCTCCCGACTCCCATCCACGTCTATCCTCTTCTCCTTTCGAGTTTCGTCCGAGGGACGCGCGTTCTATCTCCCTTCTTTACTTTTTTTTACAATTGCTTAAACAAATTTCTATGTAAATCCTTTTTCAGAAAATATTGAGGAATCGGAACTGATTGCATTTTTTATTCGCATTATAATTATATTGATATCTCGCACCTGATTCGATTGATTTCCCTCTCTCTCTCTCTCTCTCTCTCTCTCTCTCCCGCTCTCTTTATTCTCTTGGTCATCTTCTCCCGTTCGCCGCTCGCGCGTGGTTTTTTTTTATTCCGCGGTTGCGCCTACCATTCTCCTCGCAAACGAGACGAAAATGCGCGCAAAACACTCTCGACCACCCTGAAGTGTGAAATGTTAACTGCTCCGCCTCGGCTTTTGATAAATGATTGTAATTTTCTATAATTTGCTTCTCTCCGACGATTTTTCTACGGATGGATATATAGACTTGCCGTGTGTGTAGAGTGTTGTATCCTTACTTTTTCCTATTTGTCTCAAACACGGACGACCGGAATTTTTCATTATTTCCGCTCATCGTACCCCGACCCGCCTAATTACCGACAGCAATCGGGTACGAGAAAGATTGCCTCGCTCTTCCTCGGATGTGTGCGTATACGTTTGTGTGTATACACGTATTATAAATACGTGAGCAATCCCGAGATCGTTACGCTTGTACTCGACGATTCGGCAAAAACTTTGGACGCAACGTTTATAGTTGGCTGGATAGATACATTTATTCAGATTACAACGAGACACTAACAAAGTAGGATTTTAACAAGCTACTTTTCAGCCTTTTCTTTATGTATGGCATGCGTGAACAAAGTACAATTAAATTTCACCTCTACCTGTTTTGGATAAACATTTTTTACCGTGTGTTTAAAACGATTTATCGATCAATTTTCAAAATGAAAAATAATTTTTAAAATATATAACAATCTTGTAATACAATACCCGATTTATAATAAAACAAAGTTGAATAAGTGAATGTTTGCTAATAATTGTATATCATTATTATTTGACAATTAAATTTTTCAGAACGAGTATAATTTCTATTATTTCTTCAGTCGAGTTAAAGAAAATATTCGCGAGGCTTCGTAATGGACGAGTCTGTAAAAAATCAAGGTTCCAACCCTATACCGAATGCTATAACTTCAAGCATAAAACTCGAGCTTTTGCCACTATTTTTTTTTTTAATTTTTTACACGTACAGCGCGTATTTCCTGCCTCGACGGCTAAACTCTTCGTATACCGATTGCTCCCCGGACGGAAATTTATATCGCGCGAGAGTGATTCCGCGATGAAAGAAACTTGCCCTTCGTTAACGCGCCGCGCCCCGAACTGTTACACGTTTTTCTGCGCGTTCTGCAAAATCTACGATCCTCGCGCGCTTTTCAAATGTACATTCGGTGTTGCTGCTTTTTTTTGCATCCTGACATTTGCTACGTTACGTCGTTCTAACCAGCCGACCGTGTTTCTTTTAATTACTCCGACACGTGATACATTTTAACCGTGATTCCCGGAATTTTCTACGCGTTTATGAAGAAAAATTCAAATTTCTTTGTAAATGAGATTTTTATCGAAAACATTTCGTCTACTCTTTTTATGGACTTTTGATTATTATACGTATACTTTTGTAATTTTGTATTCATTAATATTTTGTAAAAGGAGAATATGTAGCTTCTATCGTGATAATCAAATAAATACATTTTGTAAATGAAATTAGAAGACGGTATTATTTTAGATTATTTATAGCAATTACATTTTAATATTTCATGTCATTTGTTATCTTATATTATAGAATAAAATAGTTTATATAATGACAAGTAAAAATACATTTAGTGCATAATTGTATGCCTATGCTAAAATTATGGTAAACTCGTGAGTGTAGAATATAAATTAACGGATGCATATGCAAAAATTGCAAAGACGTATTGTTTTGTTTACGACAAACGACCACATGGCGGATAGACAGTCACATAACAGGATAGGGAAAGAGAAAATAATTAAAGAAAAAAAATCGGAGTGATGCAACAAATCGAGTAATAATAAGACGACAAAAAATGGAACCTGGATTTCAAGTCAAATATCTTATTAGGCGTGTCTGCGAAGAGCTTTTGACAGATGTCCGAAACGAAACCCTCGTTCTAGCCCGAGTTGAAACTACACGTGCGCGACACGTGGCCTCCGGATGACTCGTGTCGTCCGCTATTTACCCCAAGCTTTCCTTAACATCTTCGTAAATACCAGAAGCTCTCTAATTTGGCCATCCAGCGTAAGGAAAAATTTAAAAGAGCAAAGAAACTTAAAGTACAAGATAGATGTATAGGAAGAGACACGGCAACTCTTCGCTGCAATTTTTCGTTTCGAATTGTTCGAGAGTCGCCTACGCGTTTATTAATCATCTTAATTCTTCAAGTTACTTTGATAGCTCGCGACGAGTCTCGAATTTCGTTACGCGTCAGACGACACAATAACCCAGATAAGTTTAAGTAGCGACGACGCTGTTCCGATTGTCGAAGGAAGCTCGTAAGGAGCCGAGTCGAAATTGACGCTAGTACAGAAAGAGAGAGAGAGAGAGAGAGAGAGAGATGGAAAAGAGGGAGAGAAAGGAGAGGCACGACAGGGCGACCGTTTAGCACGAGACTAGCAATCTGCGTAGTGTTTTACGACAACTATAAATATGGTCATAAAGCTCTTTGTTTAGAACGGCTAGTCCGGCTTTCGAAACCGAGCGAAAGAGAGGACGTGATGAGCGAGCGCAACTCGCAAGGCGCGCGCGCGCGCGAGCGATTCTTAACCGAGAACGTTCCTTCGCTTCGCTCTCTTCCCGTTCGCGTTGCACGTTTCGCGAGTATTAACGAATTTTCTCTTGCACTGCAATTATTACCGCTCCTTTATTTTTATACCTGCAAATATTAACAATGTTTAAGCCTACTTTATTGGACTTTTGACACAGTTTATTACGCAATTATATCATCCCGGTTTACGAGGCTATTTTTTTTAAATATCGGCGAGTAAGACCGAAAGCGGAACCGCGTCTCGCGTAATGTTGCATTTCGAGAAGCACCCATCTATCAGCTAGTACTTTCCATCGGAGCTTTCTATAAATATCTTCAATCGCTTGTCGTTAAGTTTCATTCACTCAATAATTAAATAATCTCACTACTTTTACGCAATACACTTTTACGCGTACGCGTATCGACAAATATTTTCCTCGATTCGTGATAGCCATCTGTGGGCATTAGCGAAAAATTCAATTGGTTTTTAAAACGTTGAAAACACGCAGTATTAGTAATAAAATGTAAAGCAGCTACTAGTATATCCAGAAAATATAGGAAATGGTACATTATCAACAGGTTCACACTAGCGGTAGTTCGAGAGAGCTGCAGTATCATACTATGATCTCTCTCGAAGCCCGGAGGGCAATAACGCATGTATATATCGTATATTCCTGGATATATGCACATCGTATTCATTATGCCATATTTACCTTTGTTGTTCTCCAATGTTCGTAACTAATGGTTAATCGTCGCGTATCACAAGGCGCCTATAAATGCAACCTACTATGAAGCGTAAAGCGCGGCGCGCACCGAGGTAAATAAAGGCGGCGCGCTCGTGTGTGTGCGTTTGTGTGTGTGTGTATGCGCGCGCGCGAGTGTTATCCTATCTATCGGCCGCGACAAAGCTAACTCGAGCTGAATAAGGTAGCCGCGACCGGCGCAACTCCCGGTAAATAATTGTATCTCGTAAAAGCACTCGATATCAGGAATCTCTTTCTCTCTCTCTTTCTCTCTCCTTTGGGATTTATACGCGCTTCTCCGTGCAACGGGTGTGTGCGTAACGCCAATCAACACCATTTTTTCACTCGCCGCATTATATAACGTAGCGTATACTGCCTCTTTTTTTTTAATTCTCTTGGCATATAACATCTGTACGAGATGGATATTATTATTTTCGATACGTTTGTTTACGATTTTCCTTTACTTATCGCAGTTGGATGGAGAGCAAAAATTTGACAGATTGCGCGCGAACTTTGAACCAAGTACGGTAGGAAGAAAAAACGAAATGAAAAGATGAAAACTTTCTCTGTATATTAAACGATTGGATTAGCGGGCGACGATGCGTCGGTTTATAGGAACGCGAACGCGAACGCGACGTACGTTCGCTAATCTTATCTCTAGAAGCGATAGTCATTGGCAGCACTTATGTGGAGCAACCGTCTTAAAATCACATCGTCTGCTTCGAACATCGTTCTATTCGACTCGTTCGTTTTTTATATTCAATTTTATATACGTACATGCGTACCTTACCTTGGTTATAATCGTTTATTATTTTTAAGTGCATTATGCGTATGTGCATATACACGATCTCGTAACGGGCTTTAATTATTTAATTCTAAATTTAATTGCGTAATTAATTGGTATACATTCACGGAGAGAAAAATTTTAGTAAATTTTCATTAACACGGTAACAGACTGCTAAAATGCAAATAATTACTGAATTTTCAGTAAAAATTAGCAGACTTTCATTAAAAATGGTTATAGAAAGCAAAGTAAAATTTAATAAAAAGTTGAGTAATTTTTTAGATTTCGGCAGTCTGTTACCGCGTTAATGAAATTTTAGTAAAATTTACAGGAATTTTTGTAAAATTTATTAAAACTTTACTCTCCGTGTATGCAGAGATAAATATTGTAACCACATTTATAAATATTTACAAATGAAATGTGTAAATTATAAATTATTTTTTAATTTTTATATGTGTGCGTAGAGCTAGTAAATTACTTTGGCGCGTTTTCTGCATTCCATGTTCAAAGTATTTATCGTAAAGAAACGTCTTATTAAACCGTTGAGTTTATTTTAAAGCAAATATTCAGAATAAATAGTATCTCTTTTAAACGAAAAAATGTTTTAAACGAATAAGATTAATGTCACATTCAACAAAGAATATTGCTTCTCTAGAACGAATACACGATAACAGTAATTTTGTTTGTATAATATACATATGTTAATTTCAATATTATATATATATACATGTATATACACATACTCACACCCATACGCACAGAGACATATATGCACATGCGTAACATAAACCACATATTGTACATACGCATATATAACCAGTTCACAATAATTGCAATTAGCCATCCATTAATAATGTATTCAAGATCGACATTCCTCACGTGATTACTTCGGCACGTGCTAGTTTAACGAAAAATTCGTTGACGACGTATACGTGCGTATGTGTATCGTGCAGCTCGCTTCGTTTTCTACTTGTTCTTGTCACCATTTTTTTTAATCTTTCCGCAGTCAAAATTTTTTGTCGGCCGTCCGCACGCGGATCATGTCGAGAGAGATATAAACGAGACGATCTTACGTCTGTCTTTACTACCGCCCTCATCTTTGACGGAAATGCTCGTTCTCTATTTGTGAGCGCATGTTTCTCTCTTCGTGATGATTAAACTGAATAGCTATTTTAGGTCCCCTCTATCATTTTTTTTTTATATTTCTTTTTCAAACATCAGATTGGTCAATGAGTTTTTAGTTCAATTTTTTTTGTCATTGCTTTTGACGTCTCTGACATTTAATACTTTCGTTTTCGTACAGTCCGTTTCTTGTTTCGTTTAGGCTATGCGTGTTTACGGTAATGATCGAACTATAGAGTTATAGCCACAACGAAAAGCAGATTTTATTATCTATTCGAATATAACAGCCGAATTTTTTTTCAATAAGATAAGTTACTAAAGATTATAACATCCAATCGTATAACAATGTAACTTTGTACAAAACTTGATGATGTACGAAAAAATCAAATAATGATGAAATAAATGTTTACTTACAGTATAGCCTGACTTACATTTAAGAAAAAAAGCTGAATACTCTAGATGCATATTAATTAATGAATGTTTGAAATGAAAACATCTGTATAGGCAGTTACGGTAAAGGTTGAAAACGGAAGCTTGTAGAAGAAAGAGTTACGAAGCTGCATATCGGGCCAAGAGCGTATAGTAAAAAAGAGGGTCTCTTCGAAAAAGCTCGACTCGGGCGTGGATGCGCGTAGTACTCGGTCTGTCTCTTTCTCCCTCTTTTTTCCAGTGTATATTCTCTTCGCGAACCTCGAGAGCGTCGAGTCCCCTGCGGAGCGGCATGCGCCGAGATACTCGGAGAGGAAAAGGAGAGAGAGAGAGAGAGAGAGAGAGAGCGCTAGAGAGAGTGAGAGAGAATGAGAGAGGAGGGAAGGGAAGGGGAAGACTCGCTCTTTTAAATAAATTCCCCAATCAAGGCCTCCACCTTCTCCTGGGCGAGAACGGCCGCCGCGTGCCTGTGAAACGCTCGGCCGGTTGACTGGCTGCCAAGCAAGCGCGCACGCCTTTTCTTCTCGCTCGTTCACTCGCTCGCTCGCTCTGTCTCTTTGTAAACAAGGAAACGAGCCGCGTCGTCGCCTTCTCGAGTTAATACTCCTGATTTCGTAGAGCTGCGCGGAAAGTAACCTTTTCGACCCGTGCTCTTTTATTATCAGACTGTCTATCAACTTCGAAACATTATTTTTTCTGTATATTAGACAGTAAAAAAGCTAATGACTTTAGATTAAAATAAAAAAAGGAGAAAGTTAATTTAATGAAAAGCTAAAATTCAATAAATTCATTGGAATATCTCACATGCAACTAATACAATCCAATGTTTATCTGAAATTATTTTAAAAAAATGTGAGTAACCGTTTAACGACACGGCTGGAAGTTAAAGAGAAGAGGAAAAAGTACTAATAGAATAACATTCTTTTACAAACTTGTTTATACCTCGTCGGTATCATAATAACATTAATAACGCGCGACTAATTTCTTGAGGTTCGGTGTCCGTATTTACATTCAATTAGCTCGGACTCGCGCTCGTAAGTGTAACGGGAACTTTGTGGGTGGCTTATTATCTCCTTTGGATCATTTACCTCCAAAACACACTGATATAACTTTCAACCGCGTATATCTGTATACAATATTATACTATTTAACGTACACCTATATACTTAAACACAAAATACTTTTCAAGCTTATGTCTAAAGATCGATCGATTGATAGATCGAATAGGACAAGTACGCGCAATAAATATTATTACGCAAACTCGGATGCTATTCTAGTAAAAATAGTATAAATTATCATCGTTTAAAGTTTAACGGATCAGAGAGTGAGAATAGTCAAGGTTGTGTAAACACACAAACGTCAATTAGGAGTTTTTTTTCTTCCATCCTTTTCTCTTATAAATTATCTTCCCATTGAGCGTAGAATCCATTGTCGGAGGACTTTTTACCCGATGCTAATGAAATCTGCATGGAAATAACCGTCGATTTCCATGACGCAAAACGTGGGGGCACGTATAAATTTCTTTTACAATATAAACGACGATAAGCGCATTTTGCGCAATCCCATGGAGGTGGCCGTATAGGCTTACAGTTTCTACTTTTTTCAATAGACCACTATACGCGGAGAATCGGTTAGTTTGCTTAAGAAAAAAAGGTCATTGGACCGAAATCTCGAAAAAGATGCGATAATTCTTTCGAATTTCCCAAAGTTAATTCGGTTAAATTCGGCTGAATTTATCGTCAGGTAAGTGACACGTTGATCTTGTTAACCGGCGCTATATCGTTAAAGTTCAAATTCCCAACATCTTTCATTTTGACACTTACTCGAAAGAGTGAGATCGATCGGTGTTTTCAGCCGTCCGGTTTTAGCTGAAAACGTATTAGTTTTCGCGCGCGAGTTTTAACGGTAAAACTCGGTTTCGCCCCGAGGCGAGTCCCCGACGTGTATCGATTTCAAACGCACCTGATTATTTACTCGAGTAATCTCGTTATACTCTCTACTTTTTTTCCTCCTCCCTTATGTCATTAGAGAGAGAGAGAGAGAGAGAGATTGTATAGAGAGTGTGTGTGTATATGTGTGCATGAATATAAGCGCTGCTCTACCAGAATAAATTTTTATACTCGACTAACAAGGAGACCCTCATATGTTTGGGAAACGGATCGTGCCCAGCTTGTAGTATATGTTTTCTAATATAAAAATATGAAAAAAGCCAGAGCCGCAGACTCTAACAATCGTTTTTTCAAAAGTTATACGCTGTTAAAGCAAAATTTCCAAAGAAAAGAAACTTCACTTTAAACGCTTATAACTTCTGACCTATCTAATATTGACACTCAAACCAAAGTTTACTGAAAAGCTGAGATAAAATAGATAGATTTAAAAAAAAAGTACGTTCAAATCCATTAAAATGGAGCAGAGTTATAACCAAATTAAGAATTAGAAGCAATTTTAAACAAAAATTGAGCAGTACAAATTTTATTGATTTTTTTAAGCTAAATTTCTTTAAATTCTTAATTCGGCTATAACTCTGCTCCATTTTAACGGATTTAAACGTACTTTTTTTTAAAATGTATCTATTTTATCTCAGCTTTTCAGTAAACTTTAGTTTGAGTGTCAATATTAGATAGGTTAGAAGTTACAAGCGTTTAAAGGAAAGTCTCTTTTCTTTGGAAATTTTGCTTTAACAGCGTATAACTTTTGAAAAAACGATTGTTAGAGTCTGCGGCTCTGGCTTTTTTCATATTTTTATATTAGAAAACGTATACTACAAGCTGGGCACGATCCGTTTCCCAAACATATGAGGGTCTCCTTGTAAGTGTTAGATAATTGATGTTACTGACTTTTTAATTAATTGAATATGTGATAATATCCATATTCTTCTATATTCATTTTGATACAATCTGTAAATTATCGTTGGAAAAAATATTACATTTATTAACAATGATATCGTGGATATAAGGATAAGTTGAGCATAAATTACAAAAATCTACATTTTAACTTAATAATTATGATTAAAATGACAAAAATATTTTTCAAGAAAAAAATTTTTTTGTATGGCAAATTTCAGAACAATTTGTTTTTGGTAATTTCTAGTCATTGATACATAGACTAACGATAAGCTAAATATCATATTTAAAAATCTGAGAAAATTCATGTTGAGGTAGTTCATTTTATATTTTAAAATATAGTTTTTAAATTATTATTAGTGCCATGGAATAATCGATATTTTAATACCTCCTGAAGTATTATCTTTCTTTTAGAATTGTATAAAAGATAACATTTTCTTTATCAAAGGTTTTAATTTTTTTGCCATAAATCGTTGAGTATAAGTATAAACGTATAAAATTTTAAAGTAAATTGAAAAATCCAACGATTTCGAAGGTTACTTTTAGTAGCTAATGACAAGGTTAACCAAATGCCACGATAATCGTTAGAATTTTCTTGAATATAAAAACAAGGGGGATAAAAAATGCGAATGAGTGAGAATCTGTAGACGAGGATCTAAAAGGGTCCCAGGAAAGGATATACCGTGTCCGAGTGAAAATGGTCTCGGGCAGTTTTGCCGGGAGCATATCCCGAGGATACGTAGCCTTGGCTGGCGGCGGTGGGCGCCCATTGTCCGTAGAGCTGGAGCTGCTCGTGCGTCTCTTGTTACGAGACGAGATGAGGAGAGAAAGAAGAAGGCGCGCAAAGCAGCCAGCCAGTGGTCAAACGGCCGGGCCCAAGCTCTCTTCCCTCTCTCGCTCTCCTCTACCTCCTTTTCCTTCTCCTCCTCCTCATTCTCCTCACGGGCGAGTCTTTTCTTCGCCTCTCTCTCTCTCTCTCTCTCACTCGCCCTCCCGCTCCCTTCCTCTCTGCCTCTCTACCTCTCTTTCTCGCGCTTACTCTCTTATTCCACCTCCGTTTCAGCGAAGAACCGAGAGAAAAAGAGAGAGAGAGAGAGAGAGAGAGAGGAACGCGTGTCGCAGCACACGGCCAAGGCCCGAGAACGACGATCCTTCTGCATGCTTTTACAGCCTGTTTCTTCCTCACTTCTGACGACTATTCTTAAAAATAGAAGCGAGACCCGACGTTGCTTTCTTTTTATTTCTCATTCCCTATTCCTCGTTTACTCCTTTTTTTCACCAGCGCGCTTCTGCAACCTCTCCCCCCACCCTCCCTTTCTTTCTCTCTTATTCTCTTTTATTGTTTCTTAGTCTTATTATGGCTACGGCTCATTCACTTTCTTGAAAAATGTCAATGAAATACGAGATTCAGTATTTGCCCTTTGGAACTTTTGGACGATTTTTGGTTAGGGAACATACATTCGTTTTTAGTTTACTTTTTTTTTTAACGAACAGTTGCACTTTTGTCTACAGAGCACGCAGTAACGGAAACTTTTTCATCAAAAAAATTGTTTTCTTTTAATTGCTTTAACACCATGTTATTTACATTTAATTTATAATTGTCATAAAAGTTTTATTTACGTTGAGTGTAATGTAAATATTTAAGAATCTTAAAAAAATATTTATGTTCTTCTGCTTCTTCTTTTTTTTTTGCCCGCGAGTAAAATTTCCATAATTTTGTTAAATGTTAAAGCATATCGTTGACCTATGGTAATATTTTTCTCAGTGTCGTTCTGCGCATTTAGAATTTTTCGATGAATACTCGAAGAACGTCGGTGACTAATATTTTACCTTACGAAGAATAACTTGGCAAAATCGTGGAATTGAAAAAAGCCAAAGGAGAAAGAATAAAATGAAATTGTTCAAGAATAGGTATAACGGAATAATCCACCGGTGGATAGGAATGCGTAAGATTGGCTAGAGTGTGTAAACTCTGGCTATGTAGTGGATGTGCTTGCGTGAATATATACACACATTAAAATGTTATCTATCATTTAATCAAGTTAAAAGAGTACATAACTTTGTAGCGATTGAAAATCCTCAGTGAGAAACGTCGAGAAGAGCATAAAAGAGGATAGACCGAATGGGAAGAAGGTGGAGGTATATATAGCGGAGTTTGCGGTGCGGGTGAAGGTCTAGTTGTACATAAAACATGTGCAACGCGTCGTCTCGCGGTTCGCATCTCGCTCGCTCTCTCCTCTCCTGTCCTCTCCTCTCCTCTCCTCTCCTCTCTCACTCACTCACTCTCTCTTCGTCCATTTGTCGTCCCCGAGGGCGTTGGGCCCGGCCTCGAGGCTCGACAGGAATCCGCGCGAGGAGGCCCTATTACGAGGGTGCGCCAACGTCGCTAACTTTCTCTCTCTCTCTTTCTCTCTCTCTTTCTCACTCTCTCTCTCTCTCCCTCTCTCTCTCTCCCTTCTCGTTCTGACCTTTATCTCGCGAAATTCTCCCACTCTCTCCGTCTCTCTACGTCTCACTCCCTCCCTCACTTCCCCTTATTTAAAACAGCGCATGCGCGCCGACTCCCTCTTTTAATTTACGACCTCGTAAAATCGGGAATAGCGCCTTTTTTATTTCCTCGCGAGGCGCGCGCAGACGTTGCTTCTACCGTGAGCGGTTTTCAAACGGAATTCTTTTTTTTATTCCTTTCTATTTTCTCGATTGTAAGCGGGTTTAAAACCTCGAATCCCATTCCTCCTTCTGCTTCTCCTGTGGTTCATTGAATTTTTCGGAAATACATTACGAAACTATAAATATATTATGCATTAACTTTTTTACGATCCCCCGTTTACGGCATTCGCGTTAATTACTCAAGTTAAGCGGCAGCTTGTAAAACTTTTAACGCGTTAATGCACTTTACACCGTAACACCAATCGTTAATCCATCAGTTTCAAAGAAAATAATTAAATTCATTACTTTACTTTAATTTTAACAACGTTCACGTCGATCTTAATATAATTCGTCATTTTTTTATTCGTCCGTGTATAAACCAATAATTATCCTGACAGATTTAATGCATTATTTTTGACGATTATTTAAAAAATCCCATCATCGGCAAGAGGCAGAAATTTTAAAAATTTGTTAAATTAAAAACTTAAAATAAAAACTTTATGTAGTGTTAGCTAATGATACTTTAAAGAATTGTTTTACGCAGATTTGCGTTACATAAAAAAATAATATTAATTTTTATACAACATTGCTTTGCATATATTTAACAAAATATTAAAAGGACACAAATATGTACTTTAAATAAATAAATAATTAAATTAAATATTATTTCTTTGACTTTATTTCTTTGAATTCAATACATTTTCTCTGCAAAGAGCTCGTTTACAGAAAATATATTGTACCTTTTATAATAAATTTCATCATTTTTCCTTCCATTCGTGCAATACATTAGGTGTTCAGGAATCGTGTTTCAATTTGTTTTAAAAACGTTGATTATTATAAATATAAGTAACAAAATTATTGGAAGATATAAAAAATATTTTTTTAAAACATTGAAATGTATTTGTTTAATAGCATAATGAAAATTTCCAAAAATTATAATGCATATATTTTCCTATGGTTCGTAGTAGGGGGTAGGAAGATTCTCACGATAAAGAAATAGTAATATCAAAGTAGCCACTCAAGAAGGTTAGTCCTTTCTAGCGTGATTTATTTACATCGTCGAGGAAAACATTCCACAGTGGAACGAGATCGTCCATTATCCGTCCATGTCCGAGAGAAAAATGATGAGTTTATACCTAAGAAATTTTCCGGTGGAAGGCAACCTCCTCCTCCTTCTCTCTTTCTCCTTTTTCGGTAAAGTTCCCGGGGACTTTGTAACTCGGCGCTACGGACCCCCCGAGTATCGGGACCAGTGTTGTCGCGTTTATGTTTTCGTTCGTCTGGTTTTCCAGTTTTCACCACGCTACAAGAAATCCCGAAGGCTTTTTCCAAACCTCTCCGATGTGTGTGTGTGTCTAGCTGTCTCTCTCTCTCTCTCTCTTCCTCTCTCACCATCCCCACCACCAGTACCAGTACGTTTCCTTCCCCTATTCGTAGGGAAAGAAAACCCCCTGGCAACTTTTCGGATTTGAGGTCGGCAACCGTGACTAAAGCAATGTGCACTTGTTGCACAAAGCCTGGCACTAAATTCTTATTGGCCGTTTTGACCCCCCGGATCGAGAGTCCTGGACATGGCCACGCATTTCTATTGACGCACACAACAGGGTTTTTCGTTCGTTTCGTCGCTCTTCTTTCACCATACCAGGGCTAATCCTTGACCTTTTTTCGCGCGTACACCCGCGCGCTAAGGCGCTAAAGCTCCCGTGGGGCAACTATATACGTGTATTCATGGACACAAAAACGAAATGAACCAAAAGAAATAGAGAGGAAGACAGAAAGAGAGAGAGAGAGAACGGCAGCTCTGCACCCAAGTTCGGGGTTTTTTTCGCGCGCAAATGCCATTCTCAGCACGTACTGACCGAGATTGCTTTTTCAATTCTCGGACCTCGAAAACGACTCTTCTCTCTTTTTTTTCTCCTCCTCCGTCTTCTTCGGAACAGGCTGCGAGCTCCCTGTGAAATTTCAATGGTTTCCTTGATCCTACTTATATTTTCGGACGGTACCCTTACCTCGCTCACACCTAATAACAAATCAAAACACTCGGGCTTTTGGGTTACAAATATTTGCCTTTCATTTTTATTGCGGCTATATAATTTACTTACCTTTATTTTGGATACAAAATATTAACAAGATTCTCTCGTACAATTGCGGTGAATGTGATTTATTGCACTCAATTTCTAATAGATTTTCACAAAATTTTCATTACGCCGGTCGTTATGTACCTGTATAGGTGGGTCAACTTTTGTTTACGGCTCAATTTAAATTTAAAATAGTAAATTATAATATTGTGTGTACATTATATTATGAGTAATAAATAACTCTTTTTTTACGACGAAAACCCCGGATAAACTACATATAATCATGCTGCTACTGTTGTGCGATTCCTATCAACGATCAAGATTTTTGTAAACACTGGAGTAAATGAGTAGAACACGATTACCAAACAAACGCTCCGTGAAATCGTGAAAAGGAAAAAAGTGTACGTATTATAGAAATCACGCGTGAAAATGGTACTAGTGAAAATGATCCGGGATGAAGGTTAGACTCGTGTCGAATCGACAAATTGACATTGTACAGTTAATTTTCAACGGCTAAGAAAATCCGTAGTTTAAGAAATTTACGAGATAGGAAGAAAAGAGGAAGAGAGAGCAAGATTTTGAATCGGTATCGCTCAGGTTTTCTCTCTTTCGAGCCTCGTTCTCCCTTTCGGTTTTAGTGTAAGTGTGGGTATGTATATACGCGTACCGTTGATGGACCAGAGCTAATCTAAAAATCGCCGGAACTTCACAATTATAGTAATTTACCAGCCGACAACAAGCCTGTAGACACATACACACACACGCACGCACACACACACAGATACGCAACTCTCACCGTAATGGCATTAACAGCTTTCGCTGCTTCATCGTTTCGATCCTTTTCGTGGGTTTGTTGTATATAGTTAGATAGTGCTCCCCGGTCTCGGACCGGCTCTCGCCGAAAACTCGAATGCTCTTGCGAGAACAACTTTGTAATTACTCGAGAGCTCAGTGGCCTCCAGTCACGCTTCTAATGAAGATACTGACGAGAATTCTTCGATGCTTCTGTACCCGCAAAAAAATATTATCACGGGGAATGCGACGTAATTATTATTTATGAACCTCGATTCTCTGTCTAATTAATGGTTGTACATCACTCTGCGGTGACAGCAGGATTCATCTCACTTTTTATTAATAATATTCACTCAGAGGGAATGAGAAAGAGACGAGTTTACTTTAACTATTATAAGACGACCGGGTATTAAATTTACTACAACGTTTCGAGAGTAAAAAATTATCGAAAACAATTATAATCGTCCAATTGATTATAGAATTCCTACTGTCAAATAGAGATAATCCGAGTGTTTTAGGTATATATAATTTAAAATATTAATTTGTGCATCTTTATACAAAAAAAAATAAATTTTTTTTTTTTCGATCTTCGGGTAAGCGGTGACGCTGAATAAATATAAATAAAGGAACGCTGATACAATTTCAATCTTACCGCATGCATGCACAGTGACTATATAGGTGTACTCGGTAATCGAGACATCAGCCTACGTAAAGTCGGTGTTGTTTATACACGAGCTGCCGCACAGCCCCTTGATTTTCACAGCTGTTTTGGGAAGTCGGTTCCGCCCTTTGAGAAACCAATCGACGCGTGGCTCTCGAAACGCCTTAAAATTTTGAAATTTTACGGTAATACGCATGGTGCACCGTGATCTGTCTATAATTAACGTCTCCCGGTATTATTCAAACAAAGTAAGTAAAACTTACGCGATTTTTACACCAAGTTTACTTAACAACGATAATAAAGGATTTACTTGAAAGTATATTTTTAAACTTCTTCTATTTATCCGAAGTACGTTTAGAGTGATAATATTTTATTAGATAGGATTTGTTTTACGTGTCTAATTGTGTTATACATTTGTTAAATGATTCCACGCATTTTTAAATACAACACAATATTAACTTTTTATACGCGGCAAAGAGAACTTTGATACGAAAATAACGATAGCTTGAAATTACTAACGAGGGAAGAAAAGACTTTTAATTAAATGGTTATCATCGCTGTAGAATGAAAAAGTTTTGTCAAATCAGTAACAGTACACGAAGTTTCGACTTGGAACGAGTCGAATTGCAATCGCATCATCTCATCTCTCTCGTTCCCTCTCTACTCAGACGGGAAGAAAGAACAATAGCGCGAAAAGTATTTAGTAAATGAAATCGGGACGAAAATAAAGTGCGGTTACGAGGAACGAAAAGGAGAAGTGTAAGAGAGTAAGATAGAGAGAGAAAGAGAGAGAGAGAAAGAGAGAGAGAGAGGAACGAATTGAATGACGGGCGCGAGAAGGAGGATGCACAGTGCACGTAAGAGGCTGCTGACGGAGAAAGTCACTCGGATAGAAGAGGATGGCGAAGAAGATTGCGAAGCAAAAAACAGAAGGGTAAACCAAGAGTCAAGAAGGTGGAGAAAGAGAGAGAGAGAGAGTGGGAGAGCGGGCGGCCGGGGGGGGGGAGGTATCTTCGGTCACGCCAGCAATAAAGTTGGCTGCGAGGTGTGTGGCGCACATGTGCGCGCCTCGGATAGCTCTGTGTCATGCGCGTCCTGGTATTTTTCATCTCTCTCTCTCTCTCTCTCTCTCTGTGTATGAGTGTCTATGTGAACGGTGTGTTTTTTGTTTCCTTTCGATTTGAACCCGAGCTTCCTCGCAAGCTCTCGAGGACTCCCCCGCCTTATATCATTCATTCTTTTTCGTGCATCGAAATCGCTGCTGTGGAATATACACCGAGAGTAGGCTGCTGCATTTGCATACAGAACGTCGCACGCGCGGTGTACCAGATTCAAAGTCACGCCTTTGAATTTAATATAATCGTGTATTATCATCCGCGTAGTCTTTCCTCTCCTCTTACTATATGCGCATACCCACATTGTCAAAACAATTTTCCATTCGTTATTTACACAAGAGTGCAGTGGATTCTAATATGGTTGCAATCTAATTTATGTATGCGTACCCCAATTTTAAGTATGATTAACCGCTGTATAATTACTTGACTTGTATAGTTTTCTTTTTTATGGATGATGGAAAATCCATAAAAATGTGGATAATAAATTAAATCTATCTTATTTTTTATTAACAACAATAAAAAATAGTATACATAAAATTTTCGTTGGAGATCGAAAAAATTCTTGATGCATGACGAAGAGACGACGAGTGTTATTAAGTGCTATTACTTGTACCTTTGATACAAAAAAAAAAGAAATATGAGAAAACGTTTTTGCCAAACCTCTAACCCATAAGTATTTGCATGATTTACAGGACAAAAGTGATTAATCGACAGTGCAGAAGTAAGGTTAGGCTGGAAGCCGATAAACGGTGCGATATATGTATATCTATATATGTATGCATATAGATATAGTCGAGTGTGCCGCGGTGTAACATAAGTCGTAGCATTCCTCCGCGGCTATATCATTCGCAAATGTTAAATGTTACAAGAGAGTAAAGGAAGGCCAGTGCTTTCTAAATCAATATACGTAAGAGAGCGGGTACATATTTTCATATTTACCGCGATATGCCTAATAAATATACGAGGGTGAAAAATCGTGTACGATACGATTTTATATGGAAAATTGGCAAAACCCGAGCGATCGTTGGTTACGATAACGATTTATAATAGCTGCTTTTAAAGAGTACGTATAGGCGCGAACGATATACCAAAGATTAAATCGAACGAGGTGTATGTAAACCGCCAGAGGAGTAACCTGTCGAGGTGGTGAATAATTTCTCTTTCTATCTGTTTGACCGTACAGGAAAGGTGGACCCGACGCCGCACACCTCTTCGTTCAACATGGGCTACCTTGTTTCGCCGTACCCCTACCCCAACGGAGCGGGAGGACCCATTCCAGTCTCTATGGTGAGTAAGCTTTTTCTCTTTTTTTCTCTTATTTTTTTAAACCTTCTTTTTGCATTTTTTTATCATTATTATCATCGCCATCGTTATTATTATTATTATTGTATACATTTTTTTCATTTCTTATCCATTCTCTCGCTCTCCCCCCTTGTAGCTAGTTTTACGTTTATTTTTCTTCTCTTTTTCACCCCGTCCTTCGCACCGCGCAGGATCGTTTTTCTTGGAGCAAAAACACATCGAGCGTGCTAAAAAAATGTTGTTGCTTATTTTTTTCTCCACCGTTATCTCCTTGCTCGTTGTCGTCATTCTTTTTTTTCATCTCGACGTGTCGCGACATTGATTCTCGATCGCCTTTCGATATTGTCTTTTATTTTTTAACGTATGCACGCGCGCTAAGCAAAAAACTAATGGCGTTCCACGGTGCCGTTTTATCTTTCCTTATAAAGCCTAATGTGGTAGTAGTGGAAAAAAAGGATAAATAAATGATGCGATGCGTTTCTGAAATTTTTCGCACGAAATATCGAATTGGTACAAGGTTAAATTGAATCTGTTAACTAAGGAATGCCATTTCAACGAAATCCAAACTAATTCATTATGCTTTATTCTATTGGAATTCTTGTTTAACATTTTTATATGAATATAAAAATGGATTTTATACTGTATTCGTATAATACGTTTACTTTGCGAATAAAAATTTATATATACAGATTCGAATTACCTTTCAAATTTATGTTATTGGAATTATTAATAATTTGATGACTCATTTACATTTAAATATTTTTAAGTTACTATATACATCTATCTAGAATTGGGACATTTTTTTGTAATCTACTAATATATAAAAACTGTGAAGTCTAGAGAAACTTGAAAAAGTGACATTTAACAAAAATTAATTTTTAACGTTTTATGTTTGTTGTTCTTATGTAGACCGTAAACGTTATAATGTATTTTATCGATTATATTTAGAATAGAATTATGTATTTATATTTTGTAGCGATGTGTACACAAATAAATCATTAATCCATATCTAAAAATGTACGGTAAAGACTTTTTATAATATTGTCTATATTTACATGTAAGTAAAATAAAATCCGTATAATGCATTATTATATTTAACCACATTATTTTTATAACTGTGTACAAATGTTTGAGTAATTCTTTTCATTTTTACGGTAGAATTAAATAAACTGCAGTATTACATCAGTTGCATATTGGAAGCTGTAACATTGTAAAACTTTATACTTTTGATAATTGATTGTGCGCATACCTGATTTATTTAATATTTATAATCAAATTGTAAGTAATAAATTGAACAGTATTCTTACCAATACTGACCCAAAAACGAAAATTTAAATTTGAAAAAAATGAGTGTATACAGGAAGAGAAAAGTTTTGCCCAAAATGCAGGTTTCGCTCAACTAAAGCAATATTTTACCACGAATACGCAAGATACAAAGCGGCAGCGACGATCAATGAAATGAATGAAATATCGAGGGGATCGTGCACATATGTACATATATGTATGGATGTATGTATATAAATGGAAAAGCGGGAGGCGTGAAAGCTCCGTCGCGTAATTGTGCGACTGAGTGCGGTGGGGGTTCGCGTTCGCTGAATTGATTTTGCGCGGCACCGCGCGCGCTCTTTGGAGGACCGGGTAATTTGACTGCGGTGTAGCGCTCGAGGTAGCTAAATACTGGGCGAAAATCGGCTCCCGATTTCGCGATGCTGACAAAGCGAGAGACCGAGTGAGAGGGGTGAGAGAGAGAGAGGGGGAGGGAGGGGAAGAGAGTAGTGACGCCATTGCCACATCGAGGAATCCAGCGCTTTTGCTCGAGCACGCACGTGCTACGGGAATCACCTCGGTACCTCGCGTGTCAAGGCCGCTTATAAGCCCTGTTATCTAGTTGAACGGCTTCCGAGGACTTTTATATACGTATGCACATACCCGCGGGACAACTACTTTGCGATCTCTTTCTCTTTCTCTTTCTCCTTCTCCTTTCTTTCATTAATGCAATTTATATCCGTTGACATTCGACTTTAGTCTTCTTTCACTTATTCGCCGTATACTCTTTAACATTATCTTTCTTATCTCATGTGCTATTTCGTTTTTAACAATTTTTGAGTTACGATCGTTGTCATTGTTTCAAATGATTTATTCCTTTAAAAAGAACCATTATTAATTACATTATAATACGTACGTTACAACTGTACCTGTGAACCCGATGTTTTAATATGACATAATCGATTATTTACGGTTTAGTCTTAACTTTGTTTATATTTTGATACATAACAAAGATAACTCAGCGGAGGAGCGGAAATTCATAGTTCGTAGAATCATGAGGAAGGATAATGTTTACGTGGTGTTGTGCTTTCCTTTTCTCTGTCTCTCTCTCTCTCTCTCTCTTTCTCTCGCTTGGTGCAAATGCCGGGGTGATTCGAGCAATTACTCATTATCGTAGGCTGTTAACTAACCTCGATTCGACGAATATATAAGTGCGCGTGCAACGCCTTTTTCGGAGGCTCGATGGGTGGAAAAGGAAAGAGAGAAATAAAGAAGACAGGAGGAAGAAAAAAGAGGAGAAAAAGGACTCGCGAGAATATATATCCCGATCGAGGTAAGAGAAAGCGGAAATCGGTGGTCGGTAAACCGGCTTGTATCGTCTTTTGGTATTCTTTCCTCTCGTTGGATTTGCTCAGGCAGCTCGGGGCCGTCGATCGTGTACCGTGTCATTATGTCGTTATTTCCAACAACGAGCGCGTCTCGGTTGCGTGAGCCTCCTTCCCTCCCTCTCTCACACGCGCGCGCGGGCACACACTCGCACACTCGCACACACTTGTAGTCTTTGAGGGAGGGAGAGGACCGAAATCAACGCGCGGGGTGTTGTCTCGATTAATCGATTAGACGCCCGCGAGCCAATTTTCAATCTCGCCTTTCCGCTCCCAGGTTTTTCAATTACCTATCGCGTGCACGCGCGAACTGGGAAAGGCGTAAAAAATAACCGAGGGTAGAGAAAGACAGAGGGAAAGAGGGAAGGGGCACAGCATAGAGGGACCACACGACAAAGGCGAAGAACCAATTAAAAAGGGAACTCGATTCGACTGGGGGACTCCCCGAAATAACGCGCTCGCGAAATTTAAAACCCTTGGATTATAACGCGACCAAGTTGAACGTATATGTATACATAACTGTATATACATAGCTGGTTGTTCATAATGGTGCCAGAGGACGTCTTTCTCTTGGCGTTTGGATTAAGCGACCTCGGCTCAGACTCATAATGCCTCCTCTAGGTGAGCTGCGACGGGAACGGGGACGGGGACGGGGACGGATTGAAGAACGAGGGAATCGAACGACGACCGAAAGAGAAAACGAGAGAAAACGAGAGAGGGGCTTTGTTCTTGACTGCGGCGGAAGGGCACATTTCTCATTGTTCTCATTGTGATCGCGATGCGAGAAACGGACCGAAATGCCAACGTGTCCGCGAGCGCGCGATGTATAACCTATTTCTTCGTTCTCTCGTACCCCCTCCTTCCCTCTCGAGTCGGAGTTGGCGAAGCCTCGCTATCCGCTAATTGTCGCCCGGTACTCGGACCCAGAGACCAGAGAGCCTGGCCCACCTCAATACGAGCACGAGCATTCAACCTCTCTTTTATTCTGCAGCTCTCCAACCTTTCTCACCGTTTTTCTCAAATTACGTAAACTTGTTCCCAAATTACCTTCGGATGCTTTTGCTCTTGCTCTTGCTTTTGCTTTTCCCATTTTTTACTTTTTACCCCTTCTTGTATTCTCCTCGCTAACTAGACTCGAGAGCCTTGACCAAAATTTTTACCTTCCCTTGATATATTGTACTATATATCATAATCGTACCTTGCCCTAACGCAATTCATTTCAATTTTTCTATCTCTTACATTATTAGATCCACGTAGACATGTAAAATGCTAGTAAGGCATTTAAAAAAGTGTTTCGCGGAGCAAGTATAATTATAAGTAAATAAACCATTTTCTTTATATAGCTTAATGTCTTTCTTATGTAGATTCGAAACCATCGAGCTCTTAGGTGTAGAAGTTGGAGCTCGTTAAAAATAATGTTTCTCTAAATAATTCCGACGATTAGAATCAAAATGCTAATTAATTTCATTCTATTAAATATTACGGCGAACTCCGGTGATTATAATGAAATTAATCATCTACGAATTGAATGATATTCTTTTTCTTTCTAACCCACCAGACTGGAACGTAATAAATTGTTTTCTCCTATATGCTACATGTATATTAAAAGATTATTCAATTAAAACAATATCTATACTTTATCGCATTAGTTAAACTAAATGATTACTTCTGTACGAGAATAATATTTTATCGAATATTATCTGCAGACTGTCAGGCTGCATAATAGTGTACTATATTATCTTTTAAAATTTAGTAGGAAAATATTCAATTTTGCTAAATTGTCAGAATATTTTACTATTCAATTATATTAATTTTTTGTATGTTGACAGTCTGTATATCTATTACTAAACAGTATAGTAATATTTAATAGAGCATTGTTTTCGTAAATATTTCGCTATTTTAATGATATTGAATGACACTCGTTAATAAATAAAACGATACAAATATTGACGTACTTTCTAAAAGATTGAATCTCTTAAAAAATTCGAGGAATATTTATCTCTAACTAGCGAATTCCCCGTTAAAAAAAAAAAGAAATGCGAAAGGATCCCGCTCGTAACGTAAACCACAAAAAGCTCGAGGTTCTTCTGGTCTCCTTTTGTGCGAAACTTTGGTATACCGAAAAAAAGAGAGGTAGCATAGAAGCCTAATGCGGTGAGATATCTATGGGAGAGATGAAGATAAGAGCTCCCGTAGGAACCTTTTGAAAGAACGGTCCTCGTACGCGTATTCAACCAGAGGTCCGAGGGACAAGTTAAACTACCAAACTAGGACGTTCGCAGCTCCCTCGTTCGACATTGTTTTCCGATTGTTTTGAAACTCACTCCAAACCAAGAGAAAATTTGTCTTTTTCTTCGTTTACCTCAATCTATATATCTCCCTCTTTACCGCACTTGTCTTTTTCAGGAAGATTTCATCCGTTAATGAAATTACGAAAAGCGTTCATCTTCGCGTTGAACAAGTCCTCGAAAGACCTAATTGCGCGTTTTTTTTAGACGAATTGAATGCGTGGTTACCCCAACCTCATTCGCATAATGATCTATACACACCCTTTGGATCAAAACCTGCAAATCTACCTTGCAGAATACAGCACGAGCTCGGAAAATTAAAAATTGTTGAGGAAAAAGAGGGATGTCAGTTGCTTTGCTTATACGTAGGCGTATTTTATCTTCTCTACTGCTTAAATAGACTAGAAATTCTAAAACCTTACACGTTTCCTCGTGTGGAAAATGGGGTTTTCTTTTCTACACTCGAATCTCTACAGGTACGCGTTGTATGGATATAAATTCAGAAATGTAAACTACGGTGTACTAAAAATAATCCACTATACCTAGATATATATTATATATATAATTTTATGTATCATTATGAATGATTATTATTGCGTGAATTATAATTTACAAGAAAATTGTTGGATTTCAAGTATAATTTAGTGTACTAAAATTAATTTTATTTTCAACCACTCATCATCTAATAGGTGTCATCCAGACATAATATTGTAATAGTAAAAATAATAATGTTTCATAAAAGTGAATATTCTACAAAATTTTAGTAATAAAATATTTCGAAATAAGCTTAACAAGAAACTTGTTTTCCCAGTGTGGATAGAAAAAAATTAATTGTGTATTATTAAATGATGTGATAAAAAACATTTTGAAAAGGCAAATGAATGAAAAGGCGATAAAATCGAAATCGCGGATTATTTAAAAGCAGGAGAACAATGCTCGCGTTAGAGACCTTCCGATTCTTGGAATAAAAAAAGGAATAAAGAATGTGTAGACAGGTTAGATGGTTTGTCCGCGTGTATGTATAGAACGAGTACGCGTACGACTGTGGGGTAGGACGAGAGAGAGAGAGAGAGAGAGAGAGAGAACGCACGCCACGTCGTGCAGTAAATAAAGGCAAGCATTGTTGGATTGTATTAGGCGGGCGTTTTTACTTAACACCTGAGAAAGAGAGAGCCCGTGGGAGAAAGAGGGACCAGGGAGAACAGATTCGTCAGAGTATAGAGATCCCGAAAATTTGGTGGACTCTCTCTCTCTCTCTCTCTCGATCGCTCGCTCGCTCGCTCGGTCGCTGTTCTCGCTATGGCCGGAAAGAAGAGAACGAGAAAGATGAACCGAGTGGTGGGTGGGACGAAAGCAAAGCGAGGCAAACCTTCGGGGATAAATGAGGCAGAATAAACGTAAGGGAGGGCCGTGAACATCGAAGAATGCCCAGAACTAACCAGCTCTCGAGACTCGAAGAGGGAGAGAGAAAGAGAGAGAGAGAGAAACGGAGGTAAAACCGGCCAGGCACGAACACAACACACTGCACCTTGCTCGGTCAGGCCTCGGTTCTTATCCGCTCCTTTTTCTCTCGTTTCTCTTCTCCTCGAACGCTCGTTCCCCGTGCGCGCTTACCCACACGGCACACACAGACACACGGCTGCTCGCGCACAGAAATGTACAAGCGCACGGGCGCACACACCGCTGTACTCACCTGGCGCATAACTTAACTTTCGGAGTCTCGTTAAAGCGTTCCCTCATGCTTGCCTCCCCCTCCTGCGTTACGCTAACGCACGCCGGAAATAAATCCGCGTTTTTAACGTCGCCACCGGCTTGTTATAAATATTTAACTTTCTTTCACGGCCGCGCCTCTCCGCTCTTGTGTTGCGTTGCGTTGCGTTGCGTTGCGTTGTGTGTGTGTGTGTGTGTATGTTTTTTTTGTTTGTTCGTTCGCTTGCTCGCTCGCTCTCTCGCTCGTTCCTTTTGCTCCCTCGCTGCCGGAGCGTGGGTTTCTCGAAAAGGGCTCGCTAGACGGCTAATTGGTCTAGACGAAAGGAAAATTAGGAGGTACGAAATAAGATTGCCGATCGTAAACCATCGAGTAATCTTCTTTCTTGGCTCCCTCCTCTATACCGCTGTCGTTTCTTTTTTCTCTCCTCTCCTTTTTTAATTTCGCAAACCCATTGCTCCCGAAGGATAAATATTTCGAGTGTCTCTGCACCCATTTCTCACTCGATTTACATTGAATTATGTGTGTGTATCTAACACGCGATCGTTTGGTAATCAACATAGTCGGATACGGGCGCTACTGCCAAAACTAGCGGTCACGATTTTCGATACACGACGCGACTGAGCTCGAGCTCTGTACGCGACCGGCTAGCCCGACACCGAGGTCGCATTATAGGTGACTGGTAGCGCCCGCTTTTTCTCTTACGTTCATCGAGATAAATGCGCTACCGCTTTCGCATCCGAAATCGGTGAAGCTGCCCCGCTAATTGCCTGCCCGCTCTCAACAGGTACAAAACTAGATGATCGGCTGCTTCTCCTCTTCCACTCAGTGACCTTTTTACCGTGGAAACCAATCGAACGAAAATATACCGACTCCTTCTCCTAACGTGATTTTCTTTTTCTTATTTTAACCTTACACCTCTCAACATCGGGGATTCGTGCATCTTTTCCTTCCTACGTTTTTCTCTCGCTCTGCACGAGTTACCGTTTATCGGTCATTTTAAATCTATTCGTCCGTCGTTTAATAAGTTTTTTTTCTAGGTATCCCTAAATTTCTACAAATTCAAAATTTGAAGAAACCTTTCTTTTTTCGATTCCGAAACCTTTTATTCTTTATATGTACAATCTACGTACTTGTAATATCCTTTCTTCCAAATTAAAATTATCATTATTAACTTGGAATAATTTGGCATTTTTGTTATTAAATTCAGTCTATAAATACTTCATTCAAATGATTTATACTATAATTACTAATCTTTGAAAATATGAATTACACTTTAATTATAATAATAATAGAGTAACTTTAACGATTTTCGTTTAAATTGTTTATAATTTAAGTCGATTATCGCGTGTAGTTTGTCACTACGCGCAGACTCATCAGGATCGCATTCTCGAGTTAGCCGCGAGCGCCACGCATAAAATAACGAAAGTGAATAGCGGTTTACGTGCAATTGAATTTTCAACAAGACCATCATCCATCTTGCTAGTAAGCTCGTTAATAGTGTAGGGAAAGAAACATTAACCTCTTAATCTTGTTACACACTCGCACGCGCGTGCGAGTGAGGAGTGTAGGGGCCGGGGGAGGGTTGGGGAGGTCTACGCAGCACTTGGTAGCAATTGATTTTTACCTCGATCCTTCTGGGGGGAGGGATCGTCGTAAATAAATTTCCGAGAAACCGGCACAATCTACATCGGGTTTGGCACTTGGAATTCCCAAGCGAAGGAGATTTTAATTCCGCGCGGCTAAAGCCCCGTGGTTAATCGTTTGGCTGGACGGCGAGCGCCGTTACTCACGCGCGTTCCTTGAAAAAACAAACAGCGCACACGCGCTCGCGTTCGCGCGGATCAAAAAACGAGAATGCCGAGATGGGAATACGAGGAACGCGCCGTCTCCAGACAGGGGGAGACCGATAATCCGCGAAAAACACCGGATAATCCGTTTTCGAAATGCAAGAGACCGAGATGGACCTTATTAAACGAAACATGGACCGCATCTGGATAAGCTGGGAGGGGCTTTGATAAAACGAGGAAGAGGAATCTGCCTAAGACACAAAGATCGACTTGAACGTGACAAGCTGATTAATTTCATTTTTGCTCGGCTTTGCGAGGTATAAAGAAAAAAAGCGAACAAGAAAACTTAATTTTGTTTTAGTTTCAACGATTGATCGTCCTTTGCAATCTTATAGGGACATGTGATATTATTAATAACGTTATTGTCAATTATATTTTATGATTATTTATCTTTTATTTAAATTTGGATTATTTTTTCCCGTAATTTCTTTAAGATCTAGTTATATATCAATTTCGAGCTACTGGATAGCAATAATCTATACGAAGAAATAAGTAGTAAATATGCAATTAACTCATTACTTTATATAAAGGAATGTCTAAACCAATCAAAACTTCAAATCTTCTGTTTTTATATAATAATTATAATCTCAGTGATATCATTGTAAGCTAAAATAAGGATAATACTTCCTTAGTATATTAACATTAAATATTACTTTTTAAAGTTAAAATTAATTACATTTAACGTTTATTAGATTCTATTGAAAAATAACGTTTTATGTACATAGTTTTATTGGTTAGTATATTTCATAACTATTAATTAAAGCAATTGATGTATGTAATCAATTCAAATTTTAAAGAGTAGCGGGATTATGTTTGCATTTTCGATATTGCAAAAATAAATAAATTTGAGCATTGCAATAAAGAATTTAAGTATCATAAATACAAATTTTTTATTTAACATTCCCCTGTAAGACACAAGAATATGCAGTAATACTATGCACCATAATATAAATGTATGATATGTATCGAAACACACGTGGTTGGTATCACTATTGTAGATTGAATTAGTGAATAACTCCAGCACTTTTAGTATTAACTGCAAATACTCGAGTTTGAGTTTGCCAATTACGTTAAATGACAAAATGAAAGGAGAGTAAAATTTGTTGTACGGAGCACGAAGTCGATTTGTGCGTGAACCGCGAACGCGAGCATTCCACCTCGTAGGAGCTGCCTGGAAGCTATTTCGGTGCGCGGCGCCACAGGAAGTTTAGATTGCGCGCTTTCGTGCTCACCGAGTAAAAAGGGAGGAAACCGAACGTTCAAGAGAGAGAAAGAGGGAGAGGGAGAGAGAGAAAGGATGGAAAAAGCTCCGTCGCTCTCTTGGGTATATACCGCGCGACGACGATTTGCGCAACTTCTACTTTTAGAGAGCTGGAGATCCGCGTCGAGGCTTGAGGAGTGAAAAAATCTTGCTTGCGGGCACATTTTTACACCCGAGTGCCTTCTGGAAGCTGTACGCCCCGTAAAAAAGTGCCGGTAGAAAATTGCTCGAAAGTCTAAAAAAATTGCGCGACCAGAAACCTCGTTCGTTTTTTTTCCCTTTAATAGTCAACCAAGTTGTAAAAAAAATGGCTATATACGTACACATCGTGAACCTGAAGTGCAAATGCCATATTATCTAAATAGTACGTAGCACTTTGTATACGCATTTGACAAAATGGAAAAAATGGACATTTTTATCGGATAAACCGGGGAAACAATGGGAGCGCGAGACAGTATAATAATGAGAAAACAATCTAAAAATGACACTGGACACGTATACACCGAGGCAATTATTCTAGTGATAATGCCGGTAACTCGAAGGTTTTAAAGAGAGAAAACGGGGGTAGTATTCAGCTAGCGCGCTTACAAACGCATTTCCAAAGCCATAATCGGAAATGGACATCCGTCACGCTCATCAACCGAGGAGTTTACGATAAACGGAAATGAAGGGACAGGATCGCCAGAGTTACGAGACAAGAATCTTTCTTTTCTCTCTCCTACTCCTCCCTACTCGAGGGGAGTACATGGAAGTCCTTATAATAATTCGCGTCCTTCGGTTGAAGGAAAACGAACGCGAGGGAAAGACACGCGAAGAGGAGCTCTGCAAATCGTTCACAGGATCCGTGCTGCGTGTTTCTGATCGTCACCCTTGCTTGCGACTTTCGCTTTCAAATTACGTGCTGGTGTAATCGTCCGTGGACGATGTTCGTTCTCCAACTATTAACTGCTCTACGTTTGTTTATCTTCTCTCCTTCTTCATTAAAACACTTTGACCGTAATGTTTGTTCACCTCTTATTGATAATTATTTTTTCATGGCTAATTTATTCAGACTTCGTCTATCAAAATTTGTTTCTTTCCCTAATTAGTTTGTTGTTGATTAAATGTTGCTTCGGATTTTCGGAATTGCAGTTAAATATTACCGTAATAATGAAATAAGATAATCAAAATATTGTTATCCCAGGAATAATATCGTAAAAATGGTTCTGTATTATACTTGGAGAATTTAATCTCAAGTGCAAATCTGTAAAGCCCTTACAGCGGTCTTAACTTGGGCCGGTGGAACGCACTCGAGTCGAGAATTTCTTCTTTCTTTTTTCATTTTAGGAATCTAGGTAGAACTCGCACACGTTCTCTCTCTCTCTCTCTCTCTCTCTCTTTCTCGCGCTCATACAAGTTTGAGTCGATCACGATTAGCATTTAACTTGGCTGGTTTGACAATAACCAACCTCATAGTTTGCCCTGGCATATTTGTTTAATTTATCGAGATGTTTCAAAATAGATGTACCGGATACATTGGTAAAAGCGGAAAAAGTTTTATCGGTTCAATGAACTCCTATGGATTACCTGATGTAATGATCGATATATACTGAGCTGTATTTCATTTCAAACATTAATATGTAGACATATTAAATATTTCATTTAATTCGAATTACTTGTAGATTTAAAGTAAGAATTTGCATCGCTTCGTGTTTTCTTGGAAAGTATAGGCATTTCATTATGTAGCAAATTTAATATAACATTGTTTGGGTTATTGGGTACGTAGCCGAGGAGCCAGTTATTGAACTAAGCGTTGCTAACTATAGCGAAGTTTGAAATTCCCATCTTAACGTAGTTCCGTAAGTTTATTTTCTAACAATCTCGGTATACCGAGTATCGCGCTAGCCGACTAGTTTTACAATTTCGCAAGCTGGACTTTTTATTTCTTCCCCGGTCCTTCATCCCGATAACTCGAGCATATTTTTTAATATCGCTCCCGAGCAAAAAATGAGACTCGAGAGGGTAGAATCCACGAAAGACGTAAGGTTGCGGGGGCGGCAATATACACAACTCGAGAGCAAGGGAGCGAGAGGAGGAGAGAGGGAGAGAGAGAGAGAGAGAAAGAGAGGGAATGAAAGGGAGGCGTGGTAGCCAGTTGGTAATAGCCGGTAAGCGGCGTTATTACCAGCTCGCGGGCCACGGAAAGGGAAAAAAGGATGAAGTTTGACGTCACGATAGCCACTCCTGTAAAATGCAGAAAAAAATGAGAGCTCGCGCAGAGAAGAAAAGAGAGTCGGTGACAGGGCTGGCAATAAAAGTGGAAATAAAAAGTGAGAACAAAAAGATGAAGCTGGAGCTGGGGGAGGAGGAGGAAGAGGTCGGTCAATGTTGCGCTCATTGTTTGCGAGCAAATCAACGACGTGGGGGTTGACGTTCAGTCATCAACTTGGATTTATATACACCCCATAGAAATAATATACCAGTCGATTCTTCTTTTTTTCACGGGATTCGATCCTTGACCCACACATATTTGTCCAGGATCAAGTTACTTTGCATTTTAATTTATGGCAAGCTTGCGCCCATAAAATTTCTAATGCCCAAACTCTCTCTCTTTCTCTCTTCGCGAGTACGAAATTGCTTCCTTTCTTTGACGCGCGATCGTGTGTTGCAACGGCCTTACCTTCGTAGCATCGCCTATAGATTACGCGTTAGTTCGGCTAACGATTAATATTTATAAGTTCGAGAGATGAGAGAGTTGCTCACGGGGCCGCTTTTTACTCTCTCCCTCTCTCTCTCTCTCTCTCTCTCTCTCTCTCTCTCTCTCTCTCTCTCTCTCTCTCTTTCCCTTGCTCGCTCGCTCGCTTACTCGTTCGCTTGGTCTTTTTCTTTCCACTGTCCTTCCACTACACGCTGCTCGATGACTACCTATAAGCAACGAGAATTTCAATCTTTTGAAGCCATCGAGATTGGCTATTGATTCCTCCTTTTTTTCTCTTCTTTCGTTCTTCACCGGACGCTCGCCAGACGACGACGCGTTACTAAATCTTTCCCTGGATTTGCGGAATCGTGCAAAAAAGTATCGCCGATCCGGCCAATACGGCGAGTTCGCACGACCTCGTTTAATCCAACATCTAATCCTACTGCCTATACAAACCGATCAATTTTGTAACGTTTAATTTCACTGTACAATTAATTTGCTCTCGCATCGTTCACCATATACAAAGATTACAAAGAATGGATTTTACGTATAATCTTTTGAAACGATTCATCTAAAAATCCAGCTTACGCTAAAATTATTTGAAAGTAAAAACGAGTAACGTCACATTATTTTCTTGCAAATAACAAATTTAAACGTGTAAAAATAAACAGGGCAAAGGGATGGAAGGAGGGAGTATTTACTTATTTAAAAGCATCTGTATGTTGGATGGTGGTAACGTTGCACAACTGCTTCGATTATAAAGAAGCGGGCACGCGCTCGCGCGCGCGTCCCTTTTGGTTTCGCTCGCGGGTTGCGCAACTAATCATTCTCAAATGGTTTTTCTAATTGGTTTTCCTCTCTTTCGGGCGCGATTACGCGCGTCGATAGGCGCGCGAGCGAGCGAGCAAATAAATCACCCGACGGCGTCACCGCGCCTCTCGTTTCTCGCGCCATCTTTCTCCATCTTCTACCATCTCGTACGTGTGCACGCGCGTGTATATCTATACTGTATAATTGAAACGCGTGCTTTAATTAATAACCGTGGCGGCGAGCGAGCTAACGTTCAGTAGCTTAACTTGGTCCATTCCGACATCATATTTTCTAAGACGCTCACCGACCCTGTCGTTCAATCTCATTTATTTTCATTATTTTCACGGAACCGAGCGACCAACGACCATTTGCGAGTTTTCCAACCGCACCGAGCTAGCTCCGTTCGTATTCTCATGCTGTTTAATTAATTTTAACAAAAACTTGTTGCTTTGTTAACATCGAGGAATTCACTTATTACTCCTCGACAATTCCAAAGTAATATTCTTGGAGATTATGTAGCGTGATATTTTTAGTTGTATATATATTCATACTTTCAGTTATTAAGATAATGCGCGCGTACGTTGATACCAACATACTGTGCAAAATTAAATTTTAAATTTAAATTATTATTTTGAATAATATTAATATCTTCCTGACTTTCATTTAAATTTAGTACATTACACATTCCATTTGTAAGAATATCAGTAAAACCTAAACGTACATGTACATGTATGTATAGAGAACTTATGTATAATATTTTATTTCATGGTCAATCAACGGTTTTTTAAGCGCTAGAGAAGCAAGGATTAAATAGTATAACGAATATGCGATCTCTAAAAGAAAAAAATAGCTTAGGGAATTTAAGTTTCAGATGTCCCTCGGTTCAACTTGCATTAGCCGCAAATCCGCTTAGACAGATGGGTGCAGATATGATATAGCTATTAGTTCAATTTCTTCCGGAACCCCTGCGCGCTTAATACACCGGGGTCGCCTTCGGTGTATTGAGCTTAAAAATTAAAAAAAAATTTAGTTCAAAAATATTTGATCGTGTATTTAATCAAAACATTTGAAGAAGGCGTGGTCAATTATTAATTATTTTTAATACTGTAACAAAAAGTAGTTGGTATACGATAGGTGAGGTATACAATTAAATCTTCAACGTAGCTTTTCGATGTAGATTCGTGGAATTATATACCAACAAATCCATAACGTTGATGCAAGTAATTAAATTTTCACAGTAAAGATTTTTTAATAAATCTATTAAAAATTTAAACTAGTGAACAACGAATTAATTTCCTAACCGATAAATCAAATGGAAGATAAGAAACCGGTTGATCAAAAAGAAAAGAGGTTAATAAATCGTATACTGATCTCCCGATAAATCTGGCAAACGAAATAAACGAAAGACAAATAACAATGAAATAAAAATGAAAAAATGCAGAAGTTGGCAAAACAAAGAGGGTAGTGCGAGATGGTGAAAAAGTAGTAAAAGTAAAGGACGGTTGTTATTTGCTCGCATCCTCGACAATCGTCTCAGTTACAAGTATCCGGGAATAAGTTTATTTCAAAGCAGCTTACAGCGCCCGGCAATTAAAACTTTGGTAATTGCCGTGGCAAATTGCGTAATTACCGCGACGCACGGTCTCGTCGTATCACGGCCGCAGCAACGGCATTTACTCGGTCGTCTCGCTCACTCTGGGCGTTTGCGTCCCCTCACCTGCCCGCGCGTTTGTTTCTTTTAATTCTCAAAGACTCGCGCGTTCAACCAACCTTTTTTTTATTTACCTCTTTTTCTTTACTTTTCATTTTATCATATTTCTTTTTTTCACCTCGAATGTCGCTTTATTTTACTAATTAAGGCTCGCGCGCTCGACACGCGATTACGCGTTTCGTATTTTTTTTCGTTTTTTTCCCCACTTTTTTTATTTAAATACCGAGCTTTTAATTAAGTTTGGACTCGAGCTCGTGCTTTCGTAATTTGTATCGGGTCTTGTTATGCGAATGCGAATGCGAGTGCGCCTTGGAAAACCGGAGTGCGCACGGAACTGTATGCCAAAGCGAATATACCAGACGCGGTAGCAGTTGACGACGATACTTGCTCGCTCGCTCGATCACTCTTCTATCTCCTTCTGCCTCTCTCTCTCTCTCTCTCACTCTTCTCTGTTCGTTTCAGTGGCAGATGATAACCGAGCTGGGACAACGCTATCGTTGTTATCGCGTCGGCGGCGGCGCTCCCTCTGCAATGCTTTTCTGCATCAACGCCGCCGCTCTGATATTGCACTCTGATATTCCGAGTTTCCTTTTCTCCGACGCATATATTCCTCGAAATATTGAATTAACTAATTATTTCGTCCGATTATGTCGTACACCGACTTTGTTCAAACGCTATATTTGTTTCTCTGAAACTAGAAATTTACACTTTATCAATAATGTCACACGGAAACAACGTTACAATTTTAATTTAACGAATGTTCATTTGCAATATTATGATACGTAATAATCCGGATTTTTTTTTATTAATAAAACGTACTCGATATCGATTCATTGATTTTCTTTGTATTTACAACAATTAATAAAGTAACACCTATCATAAAATATAATATTTTCTCAATAAACAACAATTAGAATATACATTTGACGAAGTTCAAAGTTCATCGAAACATAAACATATCACCGGATAGACCTGTCTCGAAGTAGTGAAAGTATGTTATATAGACGAAATAGGCGATAAATAACTAGCACGGGCAAACTTAGGACGGTATGTATATATATATCCGATAGAACCCCGCTGCTAGAGGTCGATTACACCGGTAATTTACACGTCACTTTCGCGCTTCACCAAGATAATCATCGAAACGATTATTTTATCGTCTATCTCGAGTTAGTTTCGTTGTATACTACGTACTCGTAAGCTAATAATTTTAAACTGTAACGTTATTATTGAATACGATGAACATTCAATAACAATGCATTTCATATTTTTGAATCGATATTGATCCAATTTTATTAACAATAAACATTACAATTAACGTCGACTTAGTCTGGGAATCTATATTGTTTTTAAACAAAATTGCAATAGAATTTCTAATTAAAAAGTGAGAAAGAACAACGCAACAATCAATCTTACCAAATTAGTGTTTGGTTGTAGGTAGGTATAAACCAGTTTGGGTATAGTAACGTGAAAATACAACTTCCCGGATAAAAATGAAGTGAATAATAAACCTCGGTCGGATCGTGCGGGCGCGCAACGATACACAAAGAGCCCATGATTTGTGAGAGTGTTAACGGTGTGCGCCGCATAGATGAAGCGTTTCTCTCACTCTCTCGCTGTCGGTGCCGGAACTAGTCTGCTTTGTCATTATCGGGCGTGACAAACGCACCGTTTAGCGTAACTTCGCGTTAATTATCCTCTAGATTTGATCCAGATGCTTACATATTTTTTTCTACAACGGTATTCTTAAATTGAAATAAATAGACATTTAATGACATTATAATGAAGAGTAAGAGTGTTTTTTATAAAACGTATAAGGTGAATTGTTGTTGGGAATCCTTAAATGTGTAGGTGCAGTTTAAATTATTTGAGTATGTGTCACGAGGCATTTCGACAACCAAAGTAATTCCAGAAGGAAAAGAGTCCGGTCGCCATGGAGATGATCCTCCTCGGGAAATTAGCCGTTCGGGAGCGAGAAAAATGAATATGTGCCGCAGGGTCGATTCCTCGACTCGTTGTGGGGGTGCAAAAATAAGGGTGGCTGCGGCCCGGACCAATCGGAGCATCGCACCCGGCTCGATTCGTCGACTCGCGCCGTCGAGCGGAAATATAGCGCGATCCTGCGATTGGGCGCTTGCGCCGCCTCGGCTTCGTCTCCACGGGGAGTAGCCTTACCCTGCTCTCGCTCACCCTCTCTCTCTTTCTCTCTCTCTTTCTCTCTCTCTTTCTCTTTCTCTTTTCCCACTCACACACGCGTACTCGACATTTCTCTTTCTTCGCCCTGATATTTCCGATGGTCAAGCCTCCTCCTTCTGTATATCTATATACACGCGCGCTTTACCCACGCATCGGCGGGCGCACTCTCCTTCTCTCCTTCTCTCTTTCTCTCTTACACTTTCGATAATGAAACTCAGTGTTTGTAGCTCCGCCCGAATCTCCGACTAGTTGATTTTTCTTTCATTACCTTCTCTTTTACCACCGTTTATCCTTTACACAAACAATTCTTTTGTCAACGAGTTTAAATTTTTGCGAGTTCGTACGTTCGATATCGTTTGTTTGCTTAGTTGGGCAAATACGTCGACTATTTTCTTTTGATCCATTATACGTCTATTTCTATTTTGCATTCGAATATATTATTCCAAAGATCGATCGAGTTAGATTTTAAGTATTCTCGATGATGCAGAAAAACAAAATCGATTGTTTATTGAGTTTGAGAATTGAATTCCGGAGAAATAATATGAAAATACTTTCCGCGGCAATGTAAGTAAATATTTAAATTACTCAACTAAAATCTGAAATATTCGTTAAGAAAATAAAATATCGTCTTTCCTACAAACTAATTGTAATTTAAGTAAAAATATATAAAATTTGATGTATTTCACGTTCATACATTTAATACCTAAAGCGTGTTGAGTTTCATTATAAAGAGATTGTTTAAAATAGTCCACCTCTCATTATAAAAAATAAAGAATATTTACCACATGTTCGTAATATTATAATGTTATGTAACGTTGAAAAGTGCCAGAAAACAATATGTTGTGGTATTGAATAATGCGTACTAGCATAGCGAAGCTATGAATTAATGAACCGTAACGAGTATACTGTTTAATAGCGCTAATTGGAATGTCGAGCATAGCGAAAGAAGCGAAGAAAAGGGAAACGTTGGGATATCGCTCGATAGTGGTAGTTGGCGTCGAGCAAGTAGACTTCTTCGAGTACGAACGCGCGATGCATCGTCGAGGTAATTTTGTAGAATTAACCGTGCGGGCTCGAGTAAAACCAAGAGAGAGAGAGAGAGAGAGAGGGAGAGATAACGCCTCTCTTTTTCCATCTCGTGCAGGCCCGTGGGTGATTCTGCAACCCAAGAGAACTCGATCGCGCATTTGCTCGTTCTCATCGAAACGAGCGGGTCTTCCGGCGAACTGGCAACTCGTTCGATGGTTTGCATAGCCGCCTCCTTGTTTGGCACGAGCTGCTCTAGAGTTTCTTCCATCTGCATCCGGCTTGGTGTGTTGCTCTCGCTACCGTCCCCATAACTCTTCTTTCCTTCGTAAATCACGCGGGTGTTCGCTATCTGTCTCTTTCTCTCTCTTTTAATTGAACCTCTCCCGAGTCACCTCTCTGACATTTGCAAAAATAACCTAACGCTCCGCATCCTTCTTATTTTATACATATATATATATATAAATTATTATTTAGCTTATCTTATCTCATCCGCTCGTCAGATCTGCGTACACGCATTTTCTAATGTTCTTTTTATTTTTTTTGTTTCAGGTGAGTTAATCAATCGCAATCTCAACAGTTATTCTTCGAGTCGTGCAAACAACGTAAAATAAAGAAAAATTGATAAAATCTATTTTCTTCGGAATAAAAATCAAACGTAAAGATAAAATTAAATTTTTCGCTCCTGTGTACGTGTATGGATAAACTTCGGAAATATTTTGAAAATAAAATACTCGTCTCGCTGCAATCGGTTCCGTCGGGAATGTTTATGTTCACACCGGTCAAAATACGCTCCCGGGACGCTTTCGCTCCTTTCACGGACGGGGAAGCTTCCGAGAGGCCCGTTCGCGAATTCCTGTACACTTTCTGCAGCGTGCATATCAGTACCCCTCCTCACTCTCCAGTGAGCATGCATGGTGATGTTAACCGAGCAACTTGAAATCGCCTTTTTTCGGCGCTTAGGAGATCGCGCTGAATGGCTAACGCGCTACGGCACCAGCGCCATAATCGCTGGAATTTATAAGTGGGGTTGTAAATCACTTTTATTGGTCAATGTGAGGCTGCTGCTGTTGCTGCTGCTGCTGCCGCTGCTGCTGCTAGCTGGCCGTTTCATGGCTTTGACGGGGGGGACTCCGCGTCTCTAAAACTTTAAACGATCCAGTCAACTCTCTCTCTCTCTCTCTCTCTCTCTCTCTCTTTTTCTATCTCCGTTTTTTGCGCGTTTTCGCGTTCGACAGCTGTGGATTCAAGTTGAAATTGTTTTTGGAGTATACTGCTGCCGTTGATCGGATTAACTGGATGTAGTTACAGAATGCAGTTAGAATCTCGTACTTTACTTTTATAATTGAAGAAATTCAGTTGCGATTCACGATTAAGGGGAGTCCGTACACAAAGTTTCAGAAAAACGTCACCTCGAGTGGTGGCGCTGAAGTCAGGTGGGATAATGTTATAGAAACTACCGATAATTGTAAATTATAAAAATACGAAGCTCTCAATCCATAAATATTGAGCTGAGCGCCATAGCCATTCAAACGGGGAACATTTTTTAGTCGGATATGAATCCGAAAAATTATTATTGAAGTCGTAAAGTGAGAAGTACGATTTGACAGGTACGAAACCTGTGTTCTGTTATCGACGCCATTGCGGAATGCTTGGTTGCGCAATTACATCAGCTGCCTAGAGATGGCGCTCGTTTATTTGATTTGCGTCAAAAATATTATTATGTATTCGTTCAAATGAAATAATATACTTTTTTTACTTCTCTATAAAAGACTTCTCTATACTTATGTGGCGTATATAAATATATATATATATAAACACTGCGTCTCGTATAAAAATAAAATATACTTTTCACTCTTATCAGCTATAATGTGCATTTGATCCCTGTAGACTCACTTTATTCCCCGTAAACCCACATTATTCAACATACACTAACTCTATTACTTATTTTGACTTCTTCCTACAAATACTAAATTAAATATACCAAAAAATCTTGCAAAAATGTATAGGAATTTGAAAAGTGTATAACTTATTATAATTTAATTATTGTTGAACAAAGAGGTCTTTTAAATTATCAGGGTGAAAATTTGTATATGCAGTTCGGAAGTAAAAGATAATTCTCTTGGATGAATTACTGCTCTCGCTACAACTCGGGCAACAACTTTCATAAATGCTTATTTTACATCCTTAGTGGACATATAACTATTATTTTGTATAGAAGTAAAGCTACCCGTTTACAGCAATATATATAATTAATAAATTAAATAAACAAATAAATATATCTAAAATTAAATTTAAAATCTTTTAACCCTTAGAGGGCCGGAAAACCACTGTAGTGGGTCGACCCATGATGGGCACTTTGTCAATGACCAATCCATGATATAAGATACCTTTTTTTACCATTTTTCTATGGAGGATATGCCATTCCAAATCCCGACCCTCTAAAGGTTAATCGTATATAATTAGACATTTTATTAATTATTAATTATGTATTAAAATATTTTGTACGCGTGTGTACAAAAGAAATACACAATTACTGGAAAGCAAAGCAGCAAACTCACGTAAAACTATAAAAACAAATTAAAAAAACGTATTTAAAAATATATGCTTAAAATACAAATACATTTTTCTTTAAAAACTTTTTATGCGTACATAATTTTATACAACGTTTAACGTAGTATACTTTCATACTAACACTATACATAAAACAAAAAGAATATTAGTACAACTATAAAAAACTACAAAATTATTTTACTGTAAGTTGTATGAAAAGATAGAAGGCATGCATATTTTTGAAAGAGCTCTGGCACATTTTAATTGCAGAATTTTGCATCCATATAAATAAATTATATTAGAAAATATAATTATTTCTTTCATTTTTTTATTTAACATCGCACTTTTTAGCTTCTATTATAGTGCTAATAATCGACGGTGATATGCGACGTATTTTTTGTAAAGAAAGCACTTGTCCAAAATATACATTTTGGTAATTGTAATAGTGCGAATGCCACTCTTTAAACATTAAGGGGATGTAATACTCAACTAGTTACCTACCGAGCTATATGAGACAATTATATTTAAGTAACTAATACATATTCTGAATAAACGAAAATAGCGTTGGAAGGCAATTTTCACATAGTGGACTTAGGTTATAAAATTTCCTTCCAATCATTCTCGTTAATTATTGCCCATACATACTTAGCTCTCGGCAAAATTATAGAAGGTATCAATACGGAGGGCAATGATGTCTTGATTTTTCATTTATTCAAGTATTTCATGATTAATTGACAAAACATGCGTGCCATTACTCGTTCGGTAAAAATTGACTATTACATCCCGTTAAGTATATTACTGTTTAGATACAGCTCGAAAGCAGAAGTTCATGCAAAAAATATTACAGAAGATGAAATTAAAAAGAATTTTTATATAAAGTGCAATTTCATTTTTGTACAACAATTTTCAATATTGCTAAATAAAGCAAACATTGGAATATATATTGTATAGGTAGATATAAACCATACAAATTACATTGTATTTCAAATTGCATTTCAATAAAAATCTAAAAAAAATAGAGATCAAACCATGCAATAGAATACACACAAACACTTCACTAAATAACAAGAAAATAATTTGTATAACTTGTTATCCATGTCAAACAATACTGCGTAATAAATATTAAAAAACCTGAGTATTTTACTATATAGTTTTATAATACTCAGATCTGATTGATGTTGACAAGAAATTCTTCAGTACTTAAAAATTTAAAAATTACACTTTAATAGATCCTGGAAACTGCCATGCCGAAGATATAAATGAACAATCAACCTACAAAATACAAAAATATGAGATAAAGTCACCGATATATTGTTTTTTAGAAATTTTTTTTAAATTAACTAACTGTAATAATAATAATAATAAACTAATATAATATGATATATTTGTTTGTGATTTGCGAATAGCAAATATACATATAGTTAAATTGTATTTTATCAGTCACATTTTAATTTGTTTAATTATATTTTTAAAATGTGAATATCACAAACTAGACCTTTTTTGTTCTTTTTGTAGTGAGTAAAGATCATTAATTAAATATTTATTGTACTGAAATCTACTTGGTCTCTTACGATAGAGAATTTCATTTGATTCCATCAGAATAAAATAGAATTTTATCAATGTAGAATTACAAACAATTTTGTTTCGAAAAGTATTGTCTAGTTGGGTATGAAAGTTAAATAGGTTTTTTTTGTAGAAAAAATTAATGTTGAATCAATGAACTTAAATAAGATGGCTCCAAATTGATGCAGGTACAATCTTGTAAATTGTTACAATTTTTTAAGCCCAATTTATTCTACTTCAACTTTCATAAAAATTGGCTTTGTACGGATTCAATCTAATGAAATTTTCTATCTTAACAGACCAACTAGATTACAATACAATAAATTCTGAATTCAATGATCTTCACTTACTGCAAAAGAAGTATACAAAAGGTCTATCTTGTGATAATGACATTATTAGTGTATAATTACAACGTTAAAAACATGACTAACAAAATATAATTTATGTATATATGTATATTTGCAATTTGCAAACCCCAAACAAATATTGTTAGTATAACAATATTTATATATTTATTTTAACAAATGTATGCTTGTAAAGCACAAAATACCACCTATGGCCTTTCGGATAGGACATGTAAATTTTGGCGAGCTCCCATTTAGATGACCATAAAAAACACCGACTCTTCATTACGTTATATTGGACTGGACAGTAAACTCATCACCTAGCAGCAAATGTTTCAGACAGCCTTCCTAGACATCGAACACGTTAGGACGTTGGCATTTGGATACGCTCCTTAGCACACACAGCTTACAGATAGATCTGCAGATAAATCCATTAATATAAGTATTTATATATACTATAAAGGGAGTAGGAAAGGGCTGTATAATACAACTGTATAATACAATTAATGGCAGCTGAAAGTGGGAAATGTGATTGGGAAGATTTGAAGTTATGATTTCGTTAACATAACCAGTTAATTCAATTAATAACATATACAAGCCCCAAGGAAAAGTATATTACCTGAAATCAAAACAGTGCATCATCTTCAGCAATGGAACCATTGACTTCAAGAAAAGAGAGACTAAAACTTGTATCGCCCCATTGCCATAATCCATTGAAATGTAGAATCGTAGAATATACCTGATTTGATATACGTTGTAACAGTTGTTTGGTACACTTCTTGGAATGTTCTGAAAGTATATCTAAAATTAGTATCTTTTCGGACAGCACATTAATGGCAAATGGATTGTCGTCACTTCCTCAAGTAAAAGCACTAACTAAATATCTTAATTAGTTATAAACATTATAATTTACTATTACCTAATCTCCTGAGTTTCTTCTTTTTGTTGTACTTTAGCTACCAGAACCAAATATCCAACTATAGTTATCAATGATTCCTTGTAGATCTGGGTGCGTGAGATTATTTATTCTCAATCAAATGTTACCCAAAGCTTTCACTAAATAACTTATTAAATAGGTTTCCCCTCTTCCTTTTCACCTTCTACAAATAAAGATAAAGAGCACAGACAATTTATAAACGCTCACTTTTTCCAAATATAGGTTATGTTTGTCCCGGCGACCGGCGAACGTTGCATACTGTATGTTCCCGACTTTAGAGAGGCAGTTAATATATATATATTTTATATCTTATATACTAAATAAGCCCGCGATCCTCTCGAAAAGGCATATCAAATATTTTAAGTAGACTTTTTATGTAGGTTAGAGGTTTAAAAAAATCAATCAAAACAGTAAACGATGGCCTCGATGATCAAGTCTATCCTATTGTAAAATTCAGTAAGAGCTCGAATCGAAGATCTCGAATCTCGATCTCGAACATGAAAAAACTCGAAAATCAATGGAAAACAAAACATCGGCACGCGTAGCGCGCCCAAATCCACTAGTAATATAATATGAACGTTCAAGAATATCGCTATATGTATACTTTATATGTAGGACCAACTTTACTATATAGGAAATCGATCAGTACATCACTCGCGAGTCGCGGCCGGCACGATGGCACGACGACAAGGTGACCGCCGATACACAATATACATGTATATATATATGGATATGTGGCCCGGTCAAAATAAAAATATTTATTATATACGTTTACATTATAGCGCGAGCGTGATCCCCGCCCGTAGACTCCCAAACGGGAAACTTGATTTTTGTTTAGAGCAGAAGAGTTTTGTTGAAATGTATAAAGATTCTTCATGATTTTACTCAAGTTTTTTCGCAATTACTAATAAATGCATTCACTAGTATTTTATAACCTAAATTTTATGATATAAATCGCGTTTTTATAATAAAATAAACAAAGAAACTGTAAATAAAAATATAAATAGAGTAGAAAATTTGTTCGTTGGAACTATGGAGAAGGTGATTCCACAACGCGATTTTACCATTCCAAACAGATGAAAAGAAATAATCGACGCAGCGCGCGTTCAGTACCCTACGGGCGGGGATTCGCTCGGAAGCGCGAGCGTGATCCCCGCCCGTAGACTCCCAAACGGGAAACTTGATTTTTGTCTAGAGCAGAAGAGTTTTGTTAAAATGTATAAAGATTCTTCAAGATTTTACTCAAGTTTTTTCGCAATTACTAATAAATGTATTCACTAGTATTTTTTAACCTATATTTTATGATATAAATCGCGTTTTTATATTAAAATAAACAAAGGAACTGTAAATAAAAATATAAATAGATTGGAAAATAATCGTTCGTTGGAGCTATGGAGAAGGTGATCCGCAACGCGATTTTACCATTCCAAACAGATGAAAAGGAATAATCGACGCAGCGCGCGTTCAGTACCTTACGGGCGGAGATTCGCTCGGAAGCGCGAGCGTGATCCCCGCCCGTAGACTTGGAAACGGGAAACTTGATTTTTGTCTAGAGCAGAAGAGTTTTGTTAAAATATATAATGATTCTTCAAGATTTTTCTCAAGTTTTTTCGCAATTACTAATAAATGTATTCACTAGTATTTTATAACCTAAATTTTATGATATAAATCGCGTTTTTATAATAAAATAAACAAAGAAACTGTAAATAAAAATATAAATAGAGTAGAAAATTTGTTCGTTGGAGCTATGGAGAAGGTGATTCCAAAACACGATTTTACCATTCCAAACAGATGAAAAGAAATAATCGACGCAGCGCGCGTTCAGTACCCTACGGGCGGGGATTCGCTCGGAAGCGCGAGCGTGATCCCCGCCCGTAGACTCCCAAACGGGAAACTTGATTTTTGTCTAGAGCAGAAGAGTTTTGTTAAAATGTATAAAGATTCTTCAAGATTTTACTCAAATTTTTTCGCAATTACTAATAAATGTATTCACTAGTATTTTTTAACCTATATTTTATGATATAAATCGCGTTTTTATATTAAAATAAACAAAAAAACTGTAAATAAAAATATAAATAGAGTAGAAAATAATCGTTCGTTGGAGCTATGGAGAAGGTGATCCGCAACGCGATTTTACCATTCCAAACAGATGAAAAGGAATAATCGACGCAGCGCGCGTTCAGTACCCTACGGGCGGGGATTCGCATGGAAGCGCGAGCGTGATCCCCGCCCGTAGACTCCCAAACGGGAAACTTGATTTTTGTTTAGAGCAGAAGAGTTTTGTTGAAATGTATAAAGATTCTTCAAGATTTTACTCAATTTTTTTCGCAATTACTAATAAATGTATTCACTAGTATTTTTTAACCTATATTTTATGATATAAATCGACGTAGCGCGCGTTCAGTACCCTACGGGCGGGGATTCGCATGGAAGCGCGAGCGTGATCCCCGCCCGTAGACTTGGAAACGGGAAAATTGATTTTTGTCTAGAGAAGAAGAGTTTTGTTAAAATTTATAATGATTCTCCAAGATTTTCTTCAAGCCATTTCGTAATAACTAATATTTCTATTCACTAGCATTTTATAACCTATATTTTGGGATATGAATCGCGTTTTTATATTAAAATAAACCCCCAGTAGAATTGCGAGTATGAGAAATGGCTTGGAAACTAATAAATGACTAGGCAAAATTGTTAGTTATTGACTACCGATGAAACGCTTTTTCGCGCATTTCTTGCACATTTACTAGAATGGACGTTTCCTCCAAACATCAAGTATTAATTTCTCGGTAGTCTTGACAACAAAACTCGACGCTTGTTATGAAATTTGAATCCTATTACAATTTCGAATAGGTTCCGACGATTGTTTGCATCGAACAAACACTCATTTTCGAGATAGTTTTTCTTTTATCAATATATCGCCAAATTTACACAAAACATTTTTGCAGGTTGGTTCATAGCCTGTAATGTTTCAGGTTTCATGATTACGGAAACTATAATTCCAAACTTAAAAATAGTTAGTTTAATTCTAACATTTATAGATTATTATAAATTATACAATTAAATTGCCAGGAAAGGTTAAAAAAAAGCGTTTCATCAAGAGGGCAAAAATGTACTTAGTTTCAACCTATTCCTATTTTAACTGGCTTGCTTCGATTCACTAAATAGATTTGAATTCTACTAGGGCGAAGCAACTGTAAATAAAAATATAAATAGATTGAAAAATAATTGTTCGTTGGAGTTATGGAGAAGGTGATTTCGCAAGGCGATTTTACCATTCCAAACAGATGAAAAGAAATAATCGACGCAGCGCGCGTTCAGTACCCTACGGGCGGGGATTCGCTCGGAAGCGCGAGCGTGATCCCCGCCCGTAGACTCCCAAACGGGAAACTTGATTTTTGTCTAGAGCAGAAGAGTTTTGTTAACATTTATAATGTTTCTCCAAGATTTTCTTCAAGTCTTTTCGCAATTGCTAATAAATGTATTCACTAGTATTTTATAACCTAAATTTTATGATATAAATCGCGTTTTTATATTAAAATAAGCAAAAAAACTGTAAATAAAATATAAATAGAATAGAAAATAATTGTTCGTTGGAGCTATGGCTTTTACTCCCGAACTGCATATACAAATTTTCACCCTGATAATTTAAAAGACCTCTTTATTCAACAATAATTAATTTATAATAAGTTATACACTTTTCAAATTCCTATACATTTTTGCAAGATTTTTTGGTATATTTAATTTAGTATTTGTAGGAAGAAGTCAAAATAAGTAATAGAGTTAGTGTATGTTGAATAAAGTGGGTTTACGGAGAATAAAGTGAGTCTACAGGGATCAAATGCACATTATAGCTGATTAGAGTGAAAAGTATATTTTATTTTTATACGAGACGCAGTGTGTATATATATATATATATATATTTATATACGCCACATAAGTATAGAGAAGTCTTTTATAGAGAAGTAAAAAAAGTATATTATTTCATTTGAACGAATACATAATAATACTTTTGACGCAAATCAAATAAACGAGCGCCATCTCTAGGCAGCTGATGTAATTGCGCAACCAAGCATTCCGCAATGGCGTCGATAACAGAACACAGGTTTCGTACCTGTCAAATCGTACTTCTCACTTTACGACTTCAATAATAATTTTTCGGATTCATATCCGACTAAAAAATGTTCCCCGTTTGAATGGCTATGGCGCTCAGCTCAATATTTATGGATTGAGAGCTTCGTATTTTTATAATTTACAATTATCGGTAGTTTCTATAACATTATCCCACCTGACTTCAGCGCCACTACTCGAGGTGACGTTTTTCTGAAACTTTGTGTACGGACTCCCCTTAAAGGTAAATCGAATTCTATAAATCTTTAAATGTATATCTTTGTATATTATAGTTTAATATCTTGATTAAACAACAAATTATTTTATTTTTTAAATATATTATTTTTTTATCAAATTAAAAAATTTTTTTTTTAAGTTTTTTATACATATTTATTATGTTACTTATAATACATTTATTATATGTATTTACCATGTTACGCTTATGGTTTAGCATAAGCTTCGATAATGCGAGAAAATTACATATTTTAATGATTTTCTAATAAAACTTGACGGACTTGAAAAGATAGTAATGAAAGCGTAAGTTGCGAGACCAAGTGCAGAGTTGAAACGGCATGTAATTATATTGTACAATTTCTGTATAATACAAATTATAGCATAATTGTAAGCGATTGTGATACAATATTTCATTTAAACATGTAGATCTACCGAAAATTACTAATAATGTATATCCATTCGAATCAATATATTTCGTGAGTATTGGTTAGGTAAAGCGTAGTTTAACTAACTCGAGGGGAGTAAATTTTTTAAGAAAATTGTCAGGTCTTGCGAGAATTGCGATGCGAGGAAATCAGAAACAGGTGTGTGTGTATATGTATATGTATATGATATATATGTATATATATATATATATATAATTAATTAGTTTGCTCGAGGCGCGGCTATCGACTGGTATAGGACGCGGCTAAAGCGAGCGAACGCGGAGTATCCGCGGCTTGGCGCGCGGCGTTGCCATGCCTCGAGCACGCACCAAATATTTGACGCTAACCATCGGTGAAACACGCTCCCGTCGTCGTCGTCCCCGCAGGCTTTACTAGCCGGCTCGAAAACATCGACGCCTCCTGTTATTTGCATTCCCCTAACAGCCACCGCGATGTCATTGTCTCTCTCTCTCTCTCTCTCTCGCTCTCCCTACCACAGCGCTCTGCCGGGCTCGTTTTTTATCCTCTTTTTAGGTTCTGACCGCTTAGAGCCTCTCCGCGGTTTCTCTCCCTCCCACCTCTTTCGACGAGTCGAGGCTATTCTTTTTACAGTCTTTCGCTTCCTTTTTCCCTCTCTCGCTTGTGTATTTGTCTTATAGTTTCGCCCGATCTCGCGCGACCTTTTTTTCTTCTATCTTTCTCTCTCTCTCTCTTTCACTCTCTTTCTCGCTTTTGGTTCCGGAACCTCTCGAACCTCCGAAGCTGAACGACAGGTCGAGATAAAAAATCTCGTCTCGAGTGCGATATTCTCTGATAAATTATGAGATATGCTAATGCTAAGCCTCGAGGACCGCTTTTCGATTTTACCAACTTTTGCTTGCATCTCTATACTTGATTTATACACATTTTTTCGATTGATGCATCCTAGATTTCTGTTTTTTTTCGCGCTCTTAAATCCGAATATCGTTAACACCGTTGGATCTTCGTTTCTTTCCGTGGTAATAAACCCTTGACGAAAAATAAAACTAGCGAGTTCCCATCGTAATTACCGGATCGCTAATAATTCCTTTAGAAAATATTACATATTTTTCTGCGTATGCTCATCTCCTCGTGAGCGACAAAAAATGAGGAACACTTGGTAAATTCTTGGGTTAATGGTTTTATGTACCCAGAGTCGCGTGTTCTTTGTATAAGAATTCTGAAGATTGTACGTTAATAAAAATTTTATAGCAAATTCGTTTTGAACTGCGTATACGCGTACACACACAAATACACACACACACACACTCACACACAAATACACACGTGTAGATATGCAAAACCGGTGAACGAACGAGCGAGCGCGAGATAAAACTTTCTACTTTTTTAAAAGATTATTTACTGCTTTGCGAAATAGTCAACCGTATTTCGTAAATATGTTATTTTGCCCATAGGAAACAATTTTTCAAAGTATTTAATTACGATTTATGCTTCCGTTTCGTCTCCCTGGAATAATAATAAAGTTTTAGTTATTTATTATTATGAGTAAGAAAATAAATTTTACGCCTTTTGGATTAATTTAATAAATTACAGATTATTATCTTTGCGAGATGTTTTTACTGACAGTCACTGTAAACGAATTTATTACTCGCGAAATTATTAATTTTAATGTATTTTATTTATTTTATTAAGCGCGGGTCAAATGCATTGCTCCAGAATTTTTATTCTTAAATTATACTTTTGATGTAAATTATTAAAAATGTGCATTTACGAATCGAATAATCTGACGTATTTTAATTTAAATATTAATAATATAAATGTCCGCTGATAACTGCATATATTTATCGTGCGTACGTATATCGAACGTACAAAGTGGATTTTTCCCCATTTATCCACATCTAGCGTAACTACTAAAGATCGTGAAACGTGATGGTTACTCAATTGATTATTCGTACATACCGGGAGCTTCTAAATTGCGTAACGATTCTAATTATGTGAATTTGCATTATGAATAAAGTAAACGGCAATTTAAAAAATGTTAAAGCTAGTCGAGAGTAATATTAATTTTCTGTCGTGAAAAGACTGGATAAAAACGAGAAACCGAACTTGATTCCCTCTATCTCGCTCATACTGATCAAGCGAGTGCGCCAGCCAAGGTTAATTAACTGCGAAATTAGTTGAACCCAACACTTTGTCTCTTTTGGAAGTACCGGGTTTCGCGAGGATCGATTGATCGCCTGACAATGTATATCGTTCGATGAAAATATCAGGTCTACAGGGTACTTCGCAAGCGCGGTTGCAAAAAACTGAGCGTGCGTTTTGCTTCGAGACTGTCCGAGTGGACCGACGAACGGAGACTACGCGACAGAGACGACGTTCGGTGTAAAAATAGAAGAAAAAAATACTTGTATAACGTGTGTCGCGGAAGAGAGAGACAGATGTTGGATGTATAGAAAGAAAATAACTCAGTCTGAAGATCTTTGTACACGATCGCTGGAAAATTTATGTACTATTAGTGGACTATTTTTTTTTGTTTTTTTTTTGTTAGTGTATCATCTTGTATTACTTTGCTGCGGTACAAACACTGTAGAATCGATACAAAATCATTTAGTAAAATAACATTAACTTATTTATTTGTATTAATTTAACAAAATAAACGGATTCGTAGAGCAATTAAATTCGTTAGAACGTCGCTTAGACTACGTACAAAAGTTCAGAGGCGAAAAAAAGAGCCGCCAACCGCACATGTACCACCGATTTCGTCGGGAGAGAAAAAAGACCGCGAAAACAGAAGCGTAATGCGCGTAACAATAGCAGCGCATCTTTGGCTCTCGAAAAATGAAAAAAAAAAGATAAAGAGTAGATAAAATGGGGTGGTAGAATGATGCGTCGCACTCAGAGCCGGTGTATAGACGGGGGAGTAAAAGGATTTTCGCCCTCGCGACTAGACATCGGATAAAGGGTGGTTGCGTATTTCGCGATGAAAAACAGCGTAGAGAATGCGCGCACTCGGCCAAGGGTATTGTCCACTTGACGGACGGGCTCGGTAATTAACGCAAGCTCGCGTTCTCGAGCTCTTGGAGAAAGGCGTCGGAGCTCGTCGTTTGAGTGTCACGCGCGCGCATTTAGATAATGCGTCCTATCCTCTTCGCTTTCCTCTCTTTCTCTCCCTTCGGGCAGCAAAGTAAAAGCCTAAAGCAGCAGCAGCAGCAGCAGCAACATCAGCAGCGTATCCTTTTATCCTCTTGTAACGTTTGGCGACGCGAACGCGAGGGACTCTTCTCCTTGGTCGACTCGAACCATTAAAGCGAATGCAGTCTGCATAATTGCGATGTTGCGCAAAGTGCATTCTACCCTTAAGAAGCCTCTCGATACCCTACCACCCTCTAACACTTTTTAACCTCCTACCAATTGCCCTGTAGTCTTATTTGCCTTTTATTTTAGACTTACGTGACGTATCTCGCTACCTAAAACTCGTGGAATCGTATCTGTGCGTCCGTATGCTCACGGTGTCTGTGTGTGTGCGTGTTGTCGATACTATTGGAATTTACTGTCGTGCGTGTTACATCCTATCGGTTGATCCTAGATAAATAGCCGAGTCCGGTTTTACTTTGCACGCGTTTTAGGTAAACCGTTACTGTGTTTTTGTCGTTTTACCATCGTTTACCTTTCGATCTATGCTTTATATACGGATGTTTTACGAATATAGTTCTGTTTCAACTTGATGAATACCTACACGGTTACTCTATCCATAGAGTTGCAATTGGAATTTCTTGTTTCGACACTTTTAGTTTTCGAATAAAAATACTAAGTAAATCAATTTCTCGAATTTTTAGGGACGCGTTCAAATTATTTTTTTTTAAAACATTTGTATTTGTAGAACATACAAATTTTATTATGTGTCAATAAATATGTGTACCAATTTTTATCGTTCGTAGTATCCTCTACTTTATGAGATTGGATAGAAAAATTTTATTTCAAATATAAATTATCAAAGTTTTAAACTCAATTTTTCCCGTTAAATGCGTTCGAAAACCATGCCTTACAAACCTTTTAAATTATATATGTTAAATATAAAATTATGGTTAACGATATCAGATATAGTTAAATATTTTGGTAAAGAATCTCTCAAAAGTTAATGAACATTTTTTGCCTCGTATTTACCTACCTATAAAACAAAGAAAAAACAACGAACTCTTGGAATACCGTAAGTTTATGTCCTTTTTTTTAATCTCGCTCAAAGTTATACAATATTTTTTACGTCAATAAGGTAAAAGGGTTGTATAAATTGTTACTTTCTACCACGTCATCTCAAATTTTATTTCATTCAAAATTGTCTTTAAATACAATACTATTTTGCGTTTGGTATGCCGTGCTCTAAACTACAATACTCGTGGTACGTTCATTGCACACAATAGGATCCCTTATACAGTTTATGCGGTTTTCACCGGGTAATCAAGTAATTGCTCGCACGGTAAAACTCTCGCACCGACGTGAAAAAGTAATAAGGATAAGCGAGCACGTTAAGAGGGAGGACTAAGACAATGCGCTTGCTTACTCCTCGTCTTTGTGTAATGAAATATGTACATACACATTCAATAGTTAAGCGTAAAAATGTTAATAAAAATTATTCTCGTGGGAAAGGGCTTGTTCGCTATAACCAACCTTGTTGCTTCTGCTTTTTTTTTTCTTCTTTTCATTCAATCGTCTCGAGTCAGGTGTATACAACGATGAGTGTCTGTTTTCATTTACCAATTCATACGCAATTAACTTGTCAAATTGATAAATTACTATGTTAACGAGAATTAATATACACTTGATGATTTCGTACTTTTAAGATACGTGTGATATATTAATTATATTATCAAATTTAGGCGATTCTAATCGGTATTTCCGTGCGGTTTAATTGCGAGCATAAAACTGAGATAATCATTTATAGCGAGTTTATTAATAAGTAAATAAGTTTGAATATCTCGATCTATGTTTACTAATGCATAGGTAAAATAAGTAACGAAGAGAAGGAAACCCGTAAGGATGAATGTACAAGAGAGTGTAGGAACTAACGAAAGGAGGAAAGCAACGGGTCAACTCGAGGCGACAGTATTGTCGCAGTGGCTGCACACAACGGATCTTACCGCACTTTCTCGTAATTACATTTGGCCGCACCCTTGGTTGTATTGCGGATCTTAACAATGACGGTAACACGCAGGCTTGGTTACCTGGAGTATATAATAGGAACAAGACTCGCGAAACGCAATTGTTTTCACTCGCGGATTCTGATAGTGCTTCCGAGATTGGTTTTCATTACCTTGTCCTGTGTAAGATTAATCCTTTTTTCTCTCGAATCTCATCGTTTATTTTATGTTTGATAAACTGTATATTATCTATTTTATTTTGCAATTGTTATTCTGCATTAAGTGGAAAAAAAAATATCTTCCTTTGTATATATAACAACCATTAAGCGATATTCCGTGAAAAAATAAAGTTAACTGATCGCATGTTAAATTGAAATAATAAAATCAATCTATCAAACGTTTTTGTCGTCACGGTTGGAGTTGCCGCGATGATAGGATAGACCGCAGGTAAAGAGGTTCAATAATGATTGTCGTGAAACCACCGGATCAAAGATGATTAGACACACGTAGGATATACAGATATACGCCAGACAAGAGTTTAATTTCTATATCAAGTTAATCGGTCCATGTTCGTCTTATTCAACGAGCAAACCGTTTTCGACCTTTTTTTTTAATATATGTGAATGTGTAATTTACTAAAAATAGTCGAGAGTGTATATATTAATAAGAATAATCGGGACAATTATAGACGAGAGTAAAACCAACGATGCATTATTTAATTTGTAGCGATTACACTCGTGAAAAATTAAGCACATGGGCTTTAAAGATGAAATAACCGTAATCTCGTAGCGTTTACGGGCGTCGTATCATTAACTCGAGCGCGTGGGAAAACGCAAGGCTTTCCTTACGAACGAGATTTTCGAAAAATAAACTATCCAAAGCATCAGAAGGTGGTAAACATTTGCGTGAGGGAGAGGAGGAGAAGGAAGAGAAAAATTCATCTATCTCTAATAGTAAATCTCTCGGACAATCGGTGTAGGATTGTCCGTTCCCCTCATACTCGCTTCTCCCTTTTTCTATTGAACGAAAGCTCCGAATTGGAATTCTTGAATCGCAGCGATTCTTAGAGCGAGTATCGGGACCGGACAACGGAATCCTGGGATATATGTTACAAGAGGGGGACGAGAGTTTCACCTGTTCAATATTGAGTTTTATGCCGAAACACGTAACGCCCGTAAAACTTTTGTAATCTACAACCTGTAACTTACAGTTTTTCTTCTCTTTTTTTTAATACTTTTAAATAATAAAATAGTTATATTCATCACTGCAGGAATTTCAAAATAATTTAATTAATTAAAATAAAGTCAGTTATTTAAATTTAAAAATATATTTTTTCATTTAAATGCGATTAGATTCGCTTTTTTAATTGATCAATTGATGTACTTGGATACAGTTTTTCGAAAATTAAAATTTTTCAAACTTAAATATCAGACGTTCTCTCGTGTCTACTATAATTTATATAAACACATGATATATCTAACATAATCAAGATTGTTGTACTACGAGTTTTGCATAATACTCAAATGTCTACAAAATAATACGCGTATACTAAAAAAATAAGGAAAAATGTTTAGTATAAATTAGTTTAAACTTTGATGAAATAAAGCGAGGATGCGCATTAACGGTGCAATTGCCAGGATTGCTTATCATCGGGCATTACCGAGAGAAAATAATGCTCGCAGCCTTGACCCGAGATCTCTCACTTTTTCCGTCTCTCTCGGGCGCTCGCGCGCGCGGCAATCTTCTTGCTCTTCCACCCGAGGTGAGCTGCACGAACTCGACTGTGAGGAAGAGAAAGAGAGGGATCGACCTTGCGTTGAGCTACTGTCCTCTGAGAAAACGAACAATAAGAAGGAGCATCATCCTCATCGTTATGTTGCGCAACCCCGAGAATTTCGATGTTATTTGCTCGATTCGGCCAGAGTGAAAGAAATAGGGAGAGAGAGAGGCTTTAATATATATTGGGATAACAAAACAAACAGAAAGATAGAAGAAGAGTGAATAATAATTATCGAGGTGAATGTGTATACATATATACATATATATAAATATATAAATATATATAAAGCACCGAGTAGATTTTAGGGATTACCTTTGGAAAAGATGAAGAAGGAACGAAGGAAGGATCCCGTTAGAGGGTCCAAGCTCCTCCTTCGCCTCCTCCTCTTCGTCTTGATCTTCGTCTTCGTCTCATCTGACTGTGTATCTGCTGGCCTTCTCTACGATTTCTCATTCCGAGAAGTGGACGTACCCCAAGGCGTAGGTATAATATAACCTTCCAGTTCACCACTTCTCTTCCGAACGCTTATTTATTGCGGCTTCGCCGTTTATATTGGGTTTGCACAACCGCGTGTATTCGCATCCAAGTTCCGCTTCATTCGTTTTTCAATGTATATACGCGTGTGCGTGCATATAACTCGCGCCTCGAAAACTACTATACTGACTATATTCACGAGCGCGTGACCCTTTCTTTGTGTACACCTCATTTTTTACTTCTCGCGCCCAACCCGCGACAGATTCAATTGTAGTTTTGCACTTTCTCCCGGTGTGTACGGGTGACTTAACAGAACTCATTAAAAATGCACCGTCGAGGATCGGTTTCTAATACTGTATTCCAATTATTCCTAGACCATTGAATATGTAAGATAGTAATGAAGTCTGAGGTTTCTCATTCAACTGTCTTTGCTAATCGAGTTGAGATCATTTTCTTCTTCTCTCTAGCGCGCGACTGTCTCTACTGTTCTTATACCGTCGTACTTTTTTTCGCTGTGTTCATTATACTCTTATAGTTTTTTTTACACTGCCTTTATTAACTATGATTTCCAGTTGCTTAGCGTTTCTTTCGAGCGCGCGATGTATCTTTTAATAACGCGGAATTTTTTCACATGTTGGAATAGTTAAATAGTTTGAATAGTGTCACTTATAGTATAGACTCTTCAGATACGAAAGGTTTTTATGGGTTATAATTTATCGAATTGACAACGTGTCCCATTGCGAATGAAGAACTAACAAACGCGTTGATTAGAAAAGAAGATTCGAAGCTTATCGTTTTTTTTCTTCTTCTCCTCCGAGATAAAAAATGAATAAACGCATTCTGCATGGAAACGAAGTAACACGACTTTGGTTTTAAAGGGAAATAACAGACGCGATAAATCGTCGAGCAGAAGATATATATATATATACATATATACGTATACATGTATGGCTATATACCTATATTCAAGCATAAATACGTAAACATATACGTATAGAACGAAAGAAAGAGACGCGTACAATGAAAATGGGTAAAGTAGAGAAAAAAAGAGGGACACGTTGCAGATGGAGAAAGAGAGTAAAGTAGGGGGGTACGCGAGTCGATCAGTCACGAGTCTGGCGGATCCCACGGAGTGAAGCGTGTGTGTGCGAGATCCCGAGTCAGGCGCTCGCGGCGGCGGCGGCGGCGGCGACGGCGGCTGCTTTTTGCGCCTCGTCCGACTTGTAAGAACGACACTGCCGCACCTCCAGTCTACAGGACGGTAATTGCGCGCGCGCTGCTCAATGCGTCCTTATCTAGCAGCTTGCACGAGCTCTCGCGCTGAAAGGGCCAACTCGCCACTCGTCTTCCCTCCCGCACGCGAGAAGAGCGAGAGAGATGGATCGATCTGTCGTATCGTATTCTCTTACTCCTTTCTTATACTCTCTTTCTCTCTCTTTATCGACTCTTCTCCTCTCTTATGTGCTGTCCCACCGAGTCTTTACAAATGTCCCCGTGGCGAGTCGCGTGCGCCGTCCAATATCGTTGCCGCTTCGTTTCTTTTAATGGCTACTTCAAATACGTGTACCTTTCCTTTCGTCCCTGTTCTTCAATTATTCGGATTATTCGCTTCGATTTATTAATTGCTTTACTGCATTTCCTGTAGCTATTATTCCCTGCTGCTTTTGGTAGTCGCTACATTTATATGGATGTATAAAATATCAGAATTATAATAAGAAAATCTCACTTGAAAATTTAATTACACCGGAACGTTTAATTTTTACGCGACTGAATCGTTGCGCGTTTTACAATTTAAATTCGATTACGCTGGTTTAAGATTCTGATGCGCATGAAAGGCATATCTTAGGTGTGTCTCGTCTAACGAACACAACACTGTTATACTCGACGCTATTGTCAAGAAAATAAAAATTACAAACGGTGAACAAAACCATAATTATTATACAAAAGTATATAAATATCGCTGAGCTATTTTAAATAAACATAACGAATTTCACGAAGTACATTGTAACTAATGAATTTTAACATATCGTAAAAAGCTCTGACTGTCAAAGAATATGTGTGTACATATATACATAGAGACAACGATGGGAGAGCATGCGATGAATAAAAACACTTGGCACAAACAGTTTTCTATTACATGTGTGTGTATGCGTGTGCGTCTGTGTGTGTGTGCGTATCACTACGAAATACACTCTGGCGAAGAAACACTTAATAACTTAGGACAAAACTTGTTTTTTTGAAAAATGAGGCAACACGTTAAAACGAAACGTTAACCATAAACTCGTACGAATAAACTTGTGTGTGTGTGTGTGTATATATATATACGTATATATATTTATATATACATTGGTTTTTACGACAGGGTTTCGCGTAGATCATCAATTGACAATTAATTGCCCGGTTATTTTTATTCGTATTAATCTTGCTGTAGGTCCAGTTACCAAAAGTGAAATATGAGGAAAAAAAAGTTACACAAATCGAAATATATATATATATATTTTTTTTTTCTTCTACATTATAATAAGCTATTCGAATTAATGTATACAATTTCGAGTATCCTAACGTGTAGATATATAAAAGAGATTAGAATGTGAATGGGGAGGTGGGACTCTCGATATAGTAAGTAAAAGCGTCGTAAAGTAGAATCTGTTAGAGAGAAAGAGAGAGATACGCGTGCCCGTTACGCTGGTCTGAAATGTGCGAAATTACAAATGTCACACGTTTCCGAAATTAGCAGGATATTTGTATTAAAATATCCTGACCGAGTGAGGTTCTCTCCTTTTCTCGATTAGTCTCTCTCTTACTCTCTCCCCCTCTCTCTCTCTCTCTCACACACACACACAACCTCTCTCTTTCTCTCGCATAAATAACAAGCTGAGGGAGAGTGCAAGAGAGATGAAAAAAACCGGTATAACAGAGAATGAGAGAACCCGTAGAGAGCAGGAGAGAGATAGAGAGAGAGAGAGAGAGAGAGGGAAGAACGAACGAAGAGCCCAGCTCGTAACCAATCAGCCTGTCGCCTTTGGGCCTCTCTGGACTTTCGAGTTATCGATTATGAATCACATCTCGCCTTTTGAAGCCGGATTATCCGATTCGCGTATATACATCACCTCTCGGCGCAAACATTTTCGGTTTCGTAGATATATATCCCCGAGGAATTTCGAATTACAAAACTAAATCGACGCCTTCCTTCCTTCTTTATCCTCTGCAAGTATTCTGTATTTATCGTTGTATGAATTATGTAATGCTCGATCGATTTATACGATACCATTTTAAGTGGTATAAATATCGAATTTTTGTTGTATACACTGCGCGGAATCAAGCATCTCCAACGATTTAACCGCTGAAAGATTTGTATAGAAAAATATATTGAAGATGCATCGCCAATTCACAATTTTACTCACCGGCTTTTCAATTTTTCGTGGACATTTTTACGCCCATCTCGAGAAATCAAGAGAATGTGATCGAGAGGTATTGGCAACATTCCACCCGTAAGTTATTCGAAAAATCCGTCTGCACACGAACTGTCCTCAACACCCTTCCTTTTTTTCGTCTGGGCTCCTCCAACTATTATCATTGCGATAAGCCGACCAAACAAACCTTGGTACCAGCTTATCGTTCCGTACCGCGATAACGTTGAATTACCAGCTGGTTTACGCCCACGCGAAATCCTCGCTAGCAATTGAATCTACGCTCGCGCGCTTTACGTTGTTTCTTTTACTTTCGTTTATTACGATTGATCGGTCCACGAATCGAATATATATAAGGTTAATCCACGGCAGGATAATTGCATCATCGCAGCATCGGGCAAGTCGGGGCGCCCCCGTAAAGGTCAGAGAGGCGAAAGGGTTTTCGCGCCCGCAGAAGACGTAGGAGATGTAGGAGACGAAGGAGACGCACGGAGAGCCGGAGACGTGGCAACGCCGCGCGGAGGCGCGAGGTGGTTAAGCACCGATAAACCCGGACGAGAAAGACCGAGGGAGCCCGAGAGGAAAATAATCGAGCGCTCGCCGCGTTTCTCGTTACCGTCTCTCTCTCTCTCTCTCTCTCTCTCTCTCTCTCTTTATCTCTCTCTACCTCGCTCTTCAATGCCCGAGAGGGACTGGACGCCCTTCGCCGGGCCCTTGCGCTGCTGTGCCGTTCCGCGACATACATCCTTTTCCTCCTCTCTATCGGTTTCTTCCATCCTTTAACTTCCTTTTGGATCCTAACCGATATGTCGACACTTTTCCGATCACTTGTGTACCGATGCCTCTATACCATGTAATCGGCTAGTCGTAGGAATTTCGTTTCACTTTCCCTCTAGGCTGGACACATTATTAGTGTGTACCGTACATTGCAGATATACTCGTCTTCAATTTAACAAAAAATACAAAGTCAATTGTACTCTCTTTTATTAATTGGCGTGTAATCATTATTACGATAGTTTTTTATTTTACGTGCTCGTTACTATATTCTACGTTATGTTTTTGATGCTTACGTTTCTTACGATAAAATTTTAGTACACAAACTACAAAGTACAAAGCGTATCGTTTATTATCATACTATGCACTAGGTGGTTTGAGTAAAAAATTAAATACCAACTTCTATAAGCAAAATAATAAAATTTGCAATGTTGTTATTTACATGCCGATTATTTAAATAACCATTTTACATTCTATTTAACGGAAGAATTTAAATGTTTTAAATCACGCAGAGAAACAGAGAGAGCGTATGTGTACACATGAAATAAAAATAATCGGAAATGTTTATCAGTGGTGCAATGATATTAAGGAGAAGAAAGATTACATATAAAAATGTATTTGAAAAAGTCGAGAATTGCGAGGAATGGTGATCTTAGTGGGAGGATCAGCGCAAATGTTAAAGACCGCGTAATGTTTACATTCGAAATATTTGCGGAACAATAGGGATAAAGGCTCTTGCGTATATATTTGAGGTAAAAATAAAGAGAGGAAGCATAAAGAAATAAGGAGGAGGAGGGAGGGTTGTGCTGCCGAAGAAGAAAAAAAGGTAACGACTCATAGAAAGATCGCTTTGTCCATTGTCGATGCGGAATTTCTAAAGATATATAGTCTCTCTCTCTCGCTCTCTCTTTCTCTCTTTCTCCTTGTTTCTCTCTTGGATGAAGGAGAGACGAAGAAATTCTGGGAAGGAGTGGACTTCGATTTCACGAGGGCCAATAAAACAAGGCTCGTTTTGAATATACGCGCTGTGCTGCGCCGGGAGCGACAAAAAACAGCCGAGTGAGCGAGAGGGAGAGAAAGAGTGAGAAAGAGAGAGAGAGAGAGAGAGAGAGAGAGAGAGAGAGAGAGAGAGAGACAGAGAAGAGAGAAGAGGGGAACGTGGAAATCTGAGCACGGCCCTGGTGTTCTCTTCTCTCACTCCGTCTCTCTCACTCTCTGTTGCTACTCCTCGGCTGGCTCTTATTCGTCTTTCCCAAGGCGCGTCGACTCGCCGGCGACGCAATCCCCACCGGACGTGCCATCCAGTGGCTCTCATGTACGCGCCGGCTGCGCTGTCACGTGCCGTGAAAATTGTTAACCAGCCTCTCTTCGGCGATTATACACACGTGGTGCCGCGCAAATTTGCCTCTAATTATTATTTATCCCTGCCCCTATCCCCTTCTCACTCTTTCTCTTTCTCGCTCGCTTCGACTTTCTACACACCGTATTTTCTTCACGGCACTTGTGCAGAATCGATTTGCCTCTTAAATTAGTTTAAATCGCCGAGGACGAGCAATTATTGCCCAGCCCGTTCCTTCTACCTTTCGCGCCTCCGGAAAAAATATTATGTATATATATATATACACACATAGACATATTTTATATATATATATATCTACGCATACCTTTACCCATTATTTGAACAATATATCGTTCCTCGTTTCTCTGATCCGAGTTTCGTTTCCTTATCGGTATTATACCGTATCGATGCCATTTAGAAAACGACTGCGTGATTGCGAGTGATGAACGGCACACGCACAATGCGCACTTGTCTTTCTAAGTTAATCGTTGTTATGTTATGGTATGCTGTAGATTAACCATGTCGCAGAGTAGACATTTTCGAGATGATACCAAACTACGTCTTTCTAATATTTCAAGAGATAAATTTTGCGTTTTTAAAATAAATAATAAAATACCTGTAATGTGACTAATGTAATACGTATGTATGTCAAACATTCTTGTTGTTGCTTATTGCAAAGGACGCAATAATAATAAAAAAGTATTATAACTATAACTTTAATTAAATTTCGATAGATAAAGCGGCGCGTTAGTACACTGTACACTATACAGATACACTGTGTGACATTTTAAAATGAGTATACGCAACTGATAGTACAGAAAAATCATGTTTTTTCACGTGCATTAAACGATCAGCGAGGTTTATTCGAACGAGCGTGTTTCGCTGGTTGCGAGCTACATCCAAGGATTTGTATTTCAAATAAAACAGCGTGGCTAAAGGTATAGTCTGAGTTTAGATAACAGCCTCGTGAGTAAATATACACATAGGTACGAGATGCATGGTTAATCAGTAGGGCTTATCACGCCCGTAGCTTTTTCGTCGGATATCTCGCGCATCAAAGGCACCGCGGTCGCATATAGTTAATTTATAAACGTAGGTGCGCGCGTAGGTGCACTCGAGTCTTACCAGTGTGTATACGTGAGTGTATACGCGGGCGCGCGCGCGCTCGCTCGCTCGAATCGAGCCACAGCACTCGAGACGGGTAGCAGACGCTGCGGTGCACGCGTGCTCATCTCTCTCTCTCCCTCTCCCCCTCTCGCTCTCTCTCTCTCTCTCTCTCTCTCTCTCTCTCTCTCTCTCTCTCTCTCCGCGCCACGAGGTGGACTTGCATCTTTTTCTCTCTTCCGCGGTACTTTCTCGGGCGCAGCAATAATTGATCAAAGGCGCTCTGACCACGAGAGAGAGAGAAAGAGAGTGTGTGTACGTTACACTGGCCGCGCGATACCAGGGTACGCCGTATAGACCTAGCCGGTCTCGTCACGCTCTTGTTAATCGTTCGCACGCTCGAGACATATTTCTTACACGTGCGCGCCGACGACCCGAGCTACCGCTGGTGCTACTCGCTACTCCACCGCCAGTTATTTACCTTAGCTTCACGCCCTTGTGCACACGCGCACGCGGACCCGCGAAAATCCGTGGTAATCGATATACTACTCCACATTCTTCGTATTAACCATTTACATTTTACCGGCTTGTTACTTTTAGGTGATTTATCGCGGTTTTTATCCTTTGACGCGTTTTACATTATCTCGTTCCTGTACTTTTTTCTCCTCTGTACACTTCGAAACGCTCGGATTTATATTTCATTGCTAATGCGTTTCATAATATTTACATGCATTTTATTTATCTCGGATTTTTTATCTAGACTCCTCTATAGGCTCGTTACGTTTGATTTATTAGAATGTTGTTACACTCACAGTTATTCGAAATTGAAACACTTTTTAATAATAAAATTGTATTATTGGTACGATTGTCGAGGATAGAAAAAAATCTATATTCAATGTAATTCCGATTAAATTTTTATTTTTAAATATCATATAAAGTTTCAAAAGTATAACCCAACACTTTAATTTATGGTTAAGAAAATTTTATGTGCGCAATTAGATTATCGACCGAATGATAAAGTACAAATCCTATTTCTACAAAGACATGTGTACTGTGCTCACAATGATAACCATTGCAGTTAAAATGTGTCTGTAAATTAAAAAAATACTGGGAATTTAAAAGTAAAATAAAAAAAAACCAAGCGATAGATTTTCGACGCGCTAAGATAGGAAACCTGCATACGACGGTGCGTCGACCAGGAGAAAAGAAAGATCGTATTGAAAAGTGCAAGAAATGTAAAGGCGATAAGCTCTGCTTGCACGAAGTATCCAAGAACACGTATGTATGCGTATACACGGAGAGTAATTATTTCCTCCTCTCTTATTCTCTCGTTTCGTTTTTTCCTTGCTCGTAGAGCGCTATAATTAATTGCTATATGAGAGAGAGAGAGAGAGGAGAAAAGAGAGCGGGAGAGAGAGAGGGAGGCAAGGCGCCGTGGATGGAATGGGCCTAAGTGACGCCAACTATTCCACGCTCGTCGACGTTCGCTAATTCTCGAGCTTTGCTTAGAAGAGGAAGACCTCCGCATTCCGCGTGCCTTCGTTCCCGTAAAACCGAGCGATGTACATGTCTATCCATATGAACGTTTTACCGGCTCCTACTCGCAATGCCACGCACTGTCCACGCGCCAGCGTTAACCAATCTTCCATCCAGTACATGGTTTTTTTTATCCCTCCCCCCCTCTCTCTCTCGCTCTCTCGTTTCGGCTCGTACATCCAATTCACACTAATTCTTGGATTCTTTTATTTCACTTAACGATCGCAATAAATATTTCACTCGCCTAGGAGAGAGAATGCGCGCGGTGAATAATGACACCTTTCTTTCCTACTCGATAAAAAGTCGACTCGTGCATGACGCAAAACTATTAGTTGCTCTATCCGAACTTCTGCATTGTTTCTTTAATTACCGAGTTTGCAGACGATGATTACCCTCTTCGCAGCTATAAGCGTATACTTTGGTGCCTTTGGTACAACGACTGCTTTCTTTGTCACAAATTGTTTTCATGCGAATTATATGCACTCTGGATTATCTAATATTTCGTACCATCCAACAAATGGAAAATACTTAAGATAGTTGTTCCTTTATATACAAGGGTATATTTAAATGGTACTTTTAAAATTTAACATTAACTATATGTATGTTCGTATTTTCAACAATTTGCAATTCCAATTTGTTATCATCTATTCAAAGAAATGAAATATTCAGCAGCTCTTTTATATATTTATTATATTATCACTTTCTGTGTTCAGATAGTTTACCGTATTTCAAATGCGCGGTAATTTAACTTTTATTTTCCCCCGGTTTAAATTAATTGTAGAAAATGGAAAATGCTCAAATTATTGTTATGCTCGTTTACCTACAGTAAATTTTCATGAACACAGAATATTATCAATCATAATCATATTCTATACGTACAATACACATGTAAAACAATTATTAACAAGCTATTTTTTCTTTTGGTTACAGGTAAGTCCAGTAACGAATCTTGTCAACCATAATAAAGAATCTCTCCATAACAGTAAGTAAAATATCAAAAAAGCGCATACGAGTCCACGGAAATTTCTGATAAACATAACTAGAGAGGGGTAATCCACTGACAAACAAACAGAGAAATCGAAGCAGAAGCTGCAGGTGCCCAATCCCAATTTGTCGGTGGTATAACGTAAACCCCATAGCAGCGCGTGTATTATACCCCTTAAATTAATATCGCGCGCTCGGTCATATAGACATAGGCTCGTTCTCGATGTGTCCGAGTGTAATCGCAGACTATCGCGTAACACCCTCGTAAGCTCGAGGGCCTCCGAGAAGTGTCAGGTTCGTCGGTATAAACGGCTCCTATCGTACGCGCCACAATACCCGAAACTGGATGAGGGGGGACGCTGTCAACATACGCACGCACACACGCGTACCTAAGTATGAGAAATAATAACTCGGCGTGATACTGATGACGTGTGCAGATCGTCGAATTCTCTATTAAATAAATATAACGCGCGTATTATACCTTTGTTAGCTTTGCGTTGCGCCCCATTTTCACCCCCTTCCTATGCTCTATCAATTGCTTGCGGTTTTCTATTCCGGATGTGTATATATATACACGTACTAACCGCGCAGGTTCACACGACACCGCGCTGCCGCAGACTAAAACCATTTTTGCTTTTTTTTTTAAATATACTTTCATTTTTCAGTGGTTTTCGATGTACGTATTTGGATTTATTTACATTTGGTACATTTTTGGATTTATTATGAGTACACCGTCTTTCAAACCAATTTTTATGATTTGTAATTTTTACATAGTTGTATATATTTCTTTAGTAAAGATTATAAAATATAATCTTATAATATAAAGTAAATAAATAATTAAGGATCGGTTAAGGAATTGTTAATAAGAGGTATGCCAATTTAAGGATTGCAATGAAATTTGAAATAATCTCCTGAGTATAACAGGTACGAAAGCGAACGAAAAAAAATCTCCAAATTGCATAAAAGGCGTCGGGAGCATCTGGCTTGCGGGGTTAATCGGCGTACCACGGGGGGTCGCATTTGTTTACCAAAAAGGATAAAAGTGCACTCGATAATAGTGAAAGAGAGACGGAGATAGAGAGAGAGATTTTTTTCTTGCGGTTTCCCCCAAGGACGGTGAAAATAAACGTCCGAAGAGCGCGTTAATATCCAGTGTAATCTCGTATCCCGCCACTCAGCAGTCGATTTATCAATTGTTAGCTTGGTAATCCGAGGGTACTCGAAAGAATGGAAAAGAGGTTGCTACTGAAATATTATAACATCGTCTCCTCCTCCCCTTTTTCGATGAGCAGGGGAAGGGTCTCGTCTGGTCCACCCCATATAGGTTTATTGAGTGCGTTCGTTCACCAGTAATACGAATATCTCACGGTACATTAACATAACAATGTCAGGCATAATTGTGGTATAATCGGTGTACAGGCTTTGCTAGCCCATCGCAATCGTCAACGCCTGTCAAAAGTCATATATTCATACGCGCCAAGTGTACGGACACTCGACTACTACTCCTACCTTCACCCCTTCCTTTCCTTTGCTCTTTTTATTTATGTACTTGGCGCTTCTTGTATCAATCGATTTTATGCTCTGTCGATCGCTCGATTCGATCCCGTTCTCCCAACTTGTCGTCAATCACGAGATTATTATTTTACATTATTTTTTTTATTCGACTACTCTTACGCAACGTCTTTCGAACTTTTTCAACGTTTTATCAAGACAAGCCCAAATTAAAAAAAAAATTAAAAAAAAGAATGTTAAAAAATTTTAAAAATCTCAAAATTGTATACACATTAGACCTTCTTAAACAGTCAAAATCAGAACGAAGAAGGGAAGTATTTACTTAAAATCTGGATATATTGAAATCCGCTGGCGTATGTGGTTATGGTTATGAAGAATATAAGTTAGCACTCGCTTACGCTATTGCAAAGACAGTAATTTGCGGATAAACAACCCTTTTGAATAGCGCGGCTCTCAATGTATTACGGGCTGTACAGAGTGCACATGTATATAGTTGAGAAGCGTTAGCGAGTTCGCGTGCGGCAAACCCACGGTCTTTTGCGTTTCTTCCATATATCGTGCCGTGCGGGAATGCGGGGCGTTCGCTCGGCGTACGATCATTACCGCTATTGTCAACGGATCCAATAAATACGGCATTTAACGGTAATCTCCGTCACTCCGGTAACCTTCTTACACCTGCGCCCCTTTCTGTCTTCCCTACGCTGTAACCTCGGACGCTATTACATGCGCAACTGAGCATCGGAATATAGCCTATCCCTCGGATTCCTTATTTATTACATCATATTTAGGATGTACGTTCTTTTAAAATCTTGCATCGAATACAATTTTACAGATTTTTATCAAATATTTTTTTGTATATAATCGCGTGAAGGCTATTCATTTAACTTGAATAGAAATATTTAATCAATTAAATTTATTTGAATTCACTCAATGTTTTTTGTATTTATTTACGTAGAACATTTTTAATAAATACGCGGAGAAAAATGTTAAATTAAAATTTACTGTACTCTACAGAAATAAGAAACAAACTATCTTGATTGTAAAATTTATTAAGCTTATATTAATTTATGATATTACCTTTATTAGATTTTGCTAGTTAGGTATAGTTTTATTTCTTGTCCATAAAGCATATTTTTTCTTTTCCATAGAATTTAGTAAATTTTAATAAACACTTTTCTCGGTGTACGTTGTATATCTGATGATTATGAAAACTTTAAAAATTTAATTTTCTATTTTTATATTTATAACCATATTATCTTGCGTTTTACGTTTTAATTGTTGATTACAAGCATACGCCTTGGCAATGAAAAATAATGACAGGCAGCCGTAACTATGTCGTTTCGAGTAGCATGAGACTCGATTGAACGAACGAGCCGTACATATTTATCGAATCATCATCCACTCGTTGGAACGCGTTGGAAAGATATAACGCAACAAAGAATTTTTAAGTGAACCGAGAGAAAGTGGTGAAAAATGATAACGCTAATCGTAAATCGCGGGAACGAGTCGCATGTAAAACTAAGTCGAGGAATAAAAGCAAACGTATAGGGTTGATTATTCATGCGAGCAATGAACGAGTCGTTTACAGTAAATCCTTCTTTAACCCGTCATCTCATCGAGCCTCTCGCTAAATTCTGAATGCTCGATGCGCACACGACTACAAGCGTGTTAAACGATGGAGGAGGAAAAAGTTTACGAGAGTCGTGGGCATTATAACTGGTGCCAAAGAAAATCTCGATTCGAGTTGTAAAATGTCACGAGTTTAACACCCTTGTAACAATAACGGACCGTGATCATTTTATATCCGCTCGGACGTTTACTCTCGTAAAATGTGGTTCGAGCTCACTTCATTAGTTCGTTATCGCTTTTACCTTCTTTCCACTTTGTAACCAACCCTCCCTCATTTTTTTTATGACCGAACGCGATTAGCCGCAGCTCTTACGATTAGTCACGCGATCTGTATTCTTCGTTTTTCTTTTCACTTTTTTACGCGACTTTTACACTTTGTATAACCAACTCCTCTTATTTACTAAGAAATTAGCCATCTTCTTTTAACAATGATTTATTTTTCGTTTTATCGCGTTCCTTCCGGTTCTAAGTAATGAGAATTCGCACTGGTATATACACGTACATTATTTCCGTAATTTACGTATAAAATAAATTATTTACTTGAAATTGAATTACGTTAGTCAATGTAGGAAAATAAAGAGCATCGTTCACAGCGCATATAGTGTACAATATTAATAGACATCGAGGAGAAGAAAACAGCCGCAAAGTTAGAGAAGGCATAAGCGTTCGGTATCCGCGGCGCGGCAGTCTCGGAGATTTCGCGCTTGGTTCCGGGAGCTCGTTACATCTGCTCGTTTTTCTTCGTTCGTAATCCGAGGGAGTAAGACGGAAAGCATTGCCGCGAACGATACGGATAGGCGGTAGCGAGTTCGCGAGAAACGCAAGGTATCCGTTTAGGTAAAGAAAAGGGTTTTTGTAATAAACCGCGAGCGGCGCTCGTTAGTACGAATTATATCGAGGGAAAGGCCCGATTTGTATTTAGTATCATCGGTGAGGGGCGTGTTTACCTTCTCTTCTGTCTCCTGTCTTCTGTCTTCGGTACCGAACTCGTTCGTTCGTTCGTTCGTTCCCTCCGTTTCGTTTGCAGCTGGAACATTATTCCGGTGCTTCCTCTCTTTCTCTTTCTCTCGGCGCCCGATGAGTTTATATATAGTTCACCCAGAGATCAAAGAGCGAGGTTTGCCCAAGGCGACGAATCCTCGACTACTGTAGCTGCGTCTTGGGCGAGTGGACCCAGGACGTTGGATAAATCCAGAATCGCTCGGACCTTTTTTTTAACCGAGGCGCCTTACACGACCTAGCAACTTGGTCTACAATCACAATTTCGTGGTTTTTTTTTCTCGATAACTTTTCGGAGCTCGCGTGGCCCGCCGAAACCGTCCGGCGATTGATAATATTTAGTCACAGGCTCTTACAAACTACAGATGATTGCAGAATGAAGCAGCTCGAACGTTAGGAAAAGACAATCAAAGGAGACTTCGATATATAGCCCATTAGAATTGTTAATACGATCCGGTATATTCGAAGACTCACAGCCCGAATTGAAATTCCCGAATACATAATCTCGCGGGTGATCCGTAGGAAATAGGATTGTCCGCGTGAAATTTGAGTAAGAGGCGCACCCTCGGCAAGAATTCCGGCTAGAGCTAGTAGTTTTGGCTAATTTAAATAATTTAATATGCAAATAAACCTGTGAACAACTCAAGGATCCATAAAACCCAGGTATTTTCACCTTCCCAAAATTGTGGTGTACAACTCTCTTCTTTTTCTGCTCTTTTCGATAGTGCTTCCGGCTCCTCGTCACGGCCGATCATTCGTCTCGCAGCGGGAAATCGCGCGCTCTTTTACGCGACGTCGTTCCATATAAAGAGCACGGCGCGAAGTTGAAAGTCCGCGCGGTCCGTTTCTCGAGTTCTCGAGTTCTCTCTCTTTCTCTCTCTCTCTCTCTCCGGCTGCCTGTGTGTTTGCTCGTGTAAGTGTGTACGAAGCTGGAATATTCTTCTTGGAAAGGTTCGACGCGAAGAGGAGCTAATGGCCGGCTCGTGCAACGAATTTTAAGCTTCTCGCGCGACTATATCTACACGTATAAACCCGGGTGATGCTCCCTCCTTGCATCGCTCCTGATGCTTTTCGAGACTGCTAATGCCCTTTAAGTGTTATACTCATTTGCAACGGCCAACTTGGCTTGCCTTCTTTTCTCTCCGCTTCCCGGTTCTCGCTTTTTCGACAACGCATACGCGCTTTCCTCGGTCTACTTAAGCCATTTCACACTTTACCTTACGGATTTTAATCGACGCGTGTACCTACATTTTACTTTTATTTCTTCTAATGGGCTTTTTGACTCTTGCGAATAATTAGAAGTCAAAATAAAACCGAAATGTTTGCTTTTATTTTAATTTTTTTTCAAATCGTCAATGATTGAATTATAGATTGGAGTATAATATGTGATCGCGAACAAAAAATTTTTGGTTGAATAACCTGGTAAGCTTAAGTTAATTGGCTACTCGTAAAAAAACTGAAAGATCGAGTTGTAAGTGAGAATATGGCATTGAAGGATCGACGGTCGGTTAAAAAGTACTCGAAAGAGAAGTCAATTTGAGTAGTTGAAATCGAGGCTGCGCTACTCGCGTAATAATAACAACAACAGTAACAATCGGTTGGGACAAGGGAAGGAAGAGAGAAAAAACGAATCGATCGGTAACGATAGTAACGTAGACGCATATATCCGAGCATAAAACACAGGGAGAGAAACACGCTTGGTCGTGTGCCGCTGCGCTTCCGACGGCCGTCGACCCAATTAGGAAGCGGGGAATAGAGGCCCTTGTTAGTCGGTTCCGTCAATTCTTAAAGTGGCAGCGCGCGACACTCTCCCTTCGTCGGCTCGTCTTCAACTCTCTCTTTCTCTCTTCCTCTCGTATATTCATACCGTACACCTCTCTTCTCCGAGAGAAACTACTGGTGTTTCTGTTGCTGCTCGTATCCTCGGCATTATAATGGTGTGCTCGCATGTATATGCACGCGCTGCTTTTTTTCCTCCCCTCTTCGGTTCTCTTTCTTTCTTTCGTTCTTTTTTCCAAGCCATGCGTGCGCAACTCGCTTCCTTGCGTAAACGAGTGCAGGCTCCGGAGAGATGCTTTATTTAAATAGACACTCCAGGGCTGTTTCAACGTTTTTACTCGTCGCAACTACTGTCTTAGTTATATATATATATACTGTGAAAGTTAATTGTCGCTACCATTCTTGTGTTTTTAATTAATACTACGAAAATTCGCAAAATCAAGTTTCGATGCAATTGTCGGTTTTCCTCGTCTTTCCAACTGCGTTTCCAATTGTTCACAGATTTTTAAGCGTAATCTCTATCGTTTAGAATTGACGAGAAAGTAACGATATTGATTTGAGTTATGCGAAAGAATGCGATACCGAGTACATCTGCACGGAAGGACGACAACGACGAGCCGCTAATTACGTATCCTTCGAGAGAAGGGAAGCAACGATTCTCGGTAGAGGAACACCGAAAATGACGACAAAAACCGTCTCCCCGCGAGCGCGTTATAATTTATGAAGGAAGGTCCAAGGCAATTAACCGAGCCAAGATTCACCGGCCACTTGTCTTTGCCGAACTAGTGTGAATACGCGTCGTCTTTGTATATGCGCGCAAGCATTCAAACACACACACACACACACACACATACACACAAACGACGCTCTCGATTCTCATAGTCTCGCACGCGCTCGTACCGATCAACCGGTTTCAATAGCGCCTCGCGTAATTTTCTTGTTAATTGCGTGCGTAATCGTCTAGTAACAAATTACCTACTAAATATACACTGCACCGCAAGATTCATCGCATCATCGTTCACATCAACTGAATCAATGAGTTTCCCCAGTCAATTGTGGCTTCTTTTTATTTACAAGCGGCTTACCTTGCCGAATTCATTTCGTAATATAGTGTATTTAAGATTAAATCTCAATAACGTATGCGATGAATCATTTTAATGTATTGCGATTATGCGATAACTTCATATTTTTATCGAAAAGTTAGATATTTTATTAAATTATCTGAATAAGAATATACTTTTTTAATTATTTATATAAACGTAAATATATCATTTTGATTTGTTTGTACGTCTTTGCAACATGATTAATTAGAATACATATACTTTGTACATCAATATGTTCATATACAGATGCGTTTTACGGTTGCAGTAAAACTTCTACACGATATTTCCATTACGGAGTGTAAATATAAATAGACCGAAGCAAATATAAACGTGTTTTATTTAAATTTTACGTACACATCATTACTGTGCTTTACGAAAATCTATTTTTTATATGTATAAATTCTTATCTGTTGCATCCAAAGTCGTTGATATGTTTATCATTGACGAGATTTGAAAGAAATACTTAAGAATCTGTGAAAACTCTGTCACACGCATGTATAAATCAATAGGTGCACGTAAAGAATATAGGTAAGTAGAGGTAAACACGCGTAACTAACTTAGCACAACGGTCGCGTTGTTCGTTCCGCGCACTTGGAAAACTCGCCCCCCAAGTAATTAGCAAACTCGAAACGTCCGGGAAAAGTGTAAGCTAACGGGATTGTTTGACTGCTACACCCACCACTCACTCAAACATACACACGCGCGCGCTCACACACATAAATGCGAATAGTGTGTGTGTGTGTGCACGTTAGCCACAGAATCGAGAGGGAGGGAGAGGTAAAGAGAAAAAGAAAGATCCCCTCGGGCCCACTTCCTGGAATCCGCGGCGCAGAATCCGCCCCTGTGCAAACAACCTGCTGCGGTCGTACAGCCCGGCGACTCGGTGTATTACCCTCTATTAATATCATAATATAAATATAACTCGCATGCGCTGAGCGCTCGCGCTCGACCGAGTCGTGGAACCGAGAGGGCCCGAAGGGGGGCTCACTCTGTCTCTCTCACTTTTTTTCTCTCCCCCACCCTGTTCGTACGTGCCCGAGAGAGAGAGAGAGAGAGAGAGGGAGAGAAGGGAGCAAGTGGCGCGTGATGAGTAGGGTGTGTTACACGCGCATTATGCGAGATCCTGCCCTCCTTGCTCGCCACCCCGTGCATTTCCATTTGGTGTGTATATGCTTCGTAGCGACAAAGAATAGCGGGGCTTAGACAATTGTATCGGGTAATCGTTCCATATCGGATCGGGACCCCCTTGCTCTCGATTGCTCGCAATTCGTCTGCGCACATTTCCTATATACCTACCCCGATACACGTACACGCACACACTGGACCTCGCCCTATACCAGAGCCTAAGCGAGACAGAGAGAGAGAGAGAGAGCAGAGAGAGGAAAGAGATTATCTTTTATCTCGGATTTTTCAATGCCCGAGCTTTCATCGGTACGATTGTTGTCCTCTTTTGACCGATCATCACGGGGACCGGATTCGGAAAATGAAGATTTTGTTTTGTTCGCGACTTCATTAAGTGACGCAGGTCCTACATGTGTGCGTGCGTAAATGGTTGAGAGTACGCTCTATGTTTATACGTACACCATAAATGCGAGAGCCTCTTTCCCGTGAGCTGCTGCTATCGCGTTATTATTTTTAGGGCTATATCCCAGAATGCCTTTTGTCGTATCGGATGCCTGCTTCCTCGACGGGGGGTGCGATTCTGCGCTATTGTACTCTCTACCTATCTATTAATAGGCTATAAATGATTTTATACACTCGACCGTTTGATCGCTCATTTCTTCAACGTATGCCAATCCTTTTTTTAGCGTACGCGAAAACAATGATTGTTTTGTATGTTTTAGGATTGTATAATATATTATTACGTAAATCCGAGAAAGTTATTTTTCAATGCTTAAAAAATATATGCATTGTGTAATTGCCGACTCCTCTTGTGCACGTTATTAATTAGTAACAACTGTTCCTCGGAACGTTTTAATAGAAGACTTTACCCTGCACGTAAATTATTTTCTATTCCGACTATTTAGTGTCCACGTGTAAATAACAGTGTCGTGCACCATCCTCCGGAGTAACAGCTCGATAGAGCGCACTCACCTTTTTATTACACTACAATACCATTTCTCGAAAGTGGTGAAAAGTTAATAATACTGCGAATCATTGCACTAAGAGATATACGAGTGTACATTGATTATATGTATCTATACTCGTACGACCTACCCTACACGAATTAATAAAAAAGAGAGAAAGAGATAAAACTTGCGCACGTGCGACTCGCATACGATACGGTTTGTAAACGTTTCGGATGCACGCGACACTTGGTTCGCGAGGTATATATACATATATAGGTACGTACGCGCCGGTTCGATTGGACGCACGTGCTCGATGTGTACTACCTTTGTGTCTAAGATTTCTATACCATTCGCGCTCGCTAATCTCGCGGATTAATTAAGAGAAGGAAGGAAAAAAGAAGCAACGTTGTGTCTACATACTCTTTTCTTCTTTTCTTCTTTTCTCTTTTTCCCCCTTAATAACGCAAACTCGTTTCTCATTCGTCGTTTCTTTTGCTCGTTCACTTCTCTCCTTCCTTTGTGATCGATGCACTGAATTATGGAACGAAAGATTGACGTGCACTGAATATTCTTATAAGCTCGATGACGACGACTACGGTGATTCGATTTTAGAAAGGACATTTCTTTATACTATCCTCATCTCTCTCTCTCTCTCTCTTTCTCTCTTACTCGAGGTACTATAGCGTTTGTCAATTTCTTTGTAAAACCTACATTGAGCTCGGTTAACCGCAAAGATATATTTTACTTTAATCGTGACATTGTACTTGCAAGTTGTTTCTGATTAATTGTTGCTACTTACATTATTGTCAATGTGTTTCTTTCATCTTGATTAACGAATTAATCAACGATATAAATTCCATTATTATTTATCTCTAACGTCTAAACGGAGAATTAACGATCGATAGTATATGATTTATTAATCATACTACCATATGAATATGACTATTATTTTTTAATAAATTGTAATAAAACGTAATGAGTGTATGTTTATAAATTTTACTTAAAATTAGGACAGAGAATATATTCAAACTTATAATAATTATTAAAACATATATTATAAAATATTAAAACGATTTATTAAGCAATATGAAACAATCTCTGTAAATGTAGTTGAAGTCCGGGCTAAGGCTGTCTTTTTTCCATTGGCACTTAGAAATGTGTTTTTAAAAAATTTTTTCAACGCATTAGAAAGTTTCGCGAAAAGGGAGGCCGAATTGGCACACTAATGCGGAAAATACTGTGCGAAGATATCGACTAAACTATTTATTTGAATGAAACAATCTCTGTTTCGAATTTATCGTATCAACGACAACTTCTTATTTTATTTGTAACCTAATAAATGAAACATAATAAAAAAAAATAAATTGACACGATAGTGGATGGTGTATACAAAAATCATGCAAATGAAAATAAAAAAGAAGAAGGATAAAATATCTTGAGGAAAGTTATTGGATTGAAAGTAATTCAAGCTCGAGATGTTAACGAGGAAGCTCGCGCTCGTCCGAATAACCGCAAGACGGAAATGAAAAGCCCGGGAGCAAAATAATTGCAGAGCTCGGGTCTTTCGTTCGATGTACCCTCCTCGGCGGCGGTGATGGTGGCGTCATCGCGAGCGCTCGTGAGGGGGTGTACCAAATGAAAAGAAGCGGTAGGGAGGAGACCGAGACAGAGAGAAAAAAAGTGCCCGGCCGCGGAATCAGTCCAACGTGGCATTGCCGCACTTGACTCTAGCACGTACTCGTCGGTTGTGCTACTCGCAAACCCCTCTATCTATCTCTTTCTCTCTCTCTCTCTCTCTCTCTCTCTCTCTCTCTCTCTCTCAGAGGGTCCGCACCAGATATGGATTAGCCAGACCGCACGTACAATGTAATTTTACCCTCGGCGGAATTTTCCTGAATACGTCGTACGTTTTTGTTTCTTATTTCCCCGCACAAAAATCTTTATTGACTAGAAATTAAATTTAAATTTCAACCGATTTTATTTAACTTTACCTTCTCTGTTCAAAATATCCACGTTATATTTATACTATTAAAAAACTAAAATAAAATCATATTTATTAAATTCACGAAATCTGATTAAGATACATACACTGTACAGATCAAAATAAATTATAGCGTTATATTCGTATCAACCAGAGCGGTCAGCTATGTTTTCGCCCGTCAACAATTTGGAACGCAGGGAATAATTACTTTTTAAACGCACTTTTGCCACGTGGTGGGATACGTCCGCTCGATAATTGCGCGGTTATATTTCTGCGAGTCTCTGCATTCATATTTATAGAGATCGCGACTCGAGTGCGCGGGGGTTGTTCTCATGTGTATATATACATGCGAGGGGAACGATACTTAAGCTTAGCTAACCGGCTGGCCGCTTGCTTCGCGTACGCTTCTGTCGTTAATTTCTGTCGTTAACATTTTTTTTCTTAATACGTTCTGTTGCTATATCGTTCACGTTGGACAAATAACACGCTTTACTCTACTCTCGTCTAATTAATCTCTTGGTCTACAAAAACTCGTACACGTCGAAGATTAACTTATTACACAGAAAAAATTAAATAATTTTAACAAGATATTTATTTGTATATATACTATTAAAATAATCATTACTATTAATATTATTTCTTTAATTACACTTATTAAGCTCACTAAGTATTCAATTCTTATATATTATTATATTATAATTATTTCTATGTAAAGAAAAAGGACACAATTTTTGAAATATGAGATATATTAAACGTGCATTGATATTGAAAATATGCGGTATTTCTTATTTACACATGCTATTGATTCGTTCGATGAACACGCACATTCATTGCTACTGTAGGTTATTATATCCGGTAATTTCGTACGAAACGATTATAAATTGTACGTTAGTTTTCAAACGTTTACCAAACAATCAATAAGTATTATATAGTATTACAAACTTGCTTTGATTTCAGTTCAGAAATCGATGCGATTGCTCATTTCCGTTTTTATGTGTATAGTATTTAACTCTTTGACGTTCGACACTCTATTTCGCGTAGTTAAAAATGTTGTAATTTTTTTATGTTGAAATTTCAAAATTGAACTTAAGGTTTGCGTAGAATTAGCGACTGGAATTGATAAGTTTGAATCGGTAGTCGTTACCTTATAACGAAATATCCCAGTGTTTTAAATTAAATCGTCAAAAATATGCGATTGATTTCCGGACACACCTGGGGTAGGAATTATCGTATTTACAAAAAAATGAAGAGCGCTATTCGCATTAACGTTTGTTTCCTCGAGGTAGGGATAAAAAAGAGTACGAATTTTTTGAATAGTTCGAGTGAGCGATTAAAATACGAGTTGGTATAAAGTTAATGCGTAGTGCCGTAAAATTGTGCGCTATTATGCGCGAAATGGTCCGAGTTATGAAAAGCGCGATAAAGAAGCGTTCGCGCTCAACTATACGGAATAAATGCAAATGAATAAAAAGAAAGGTGAATTCCGCATTAAGCAGAGAGAGAGAGAGAGAGAGAGAGAGAGATTGATTGATTGATAACATTTATTAGGTATGGTGGGGTAAAACCCCGTATACACAAAAGAATAATCGACGCAATAGTAAACAAAAATAACAAAATAAAATAATAACAATAATTATATACAACTAAAACTAATTAACAAAGTAAAATAAAATAAAATAAAATAAAATAAAATAAAGCAAGGTAAATAAACGAAATACAGATAGAATACGCAGTAATAACATAAATAAAATAAAATCGAAAAAAACAGCGGGATCAGTCCTGAGCGCAACATTGGACAACGGAAAACGCTAAGATACAATCAAGTTCCATACAATTAAAATAAATTAGAATTAAAATTAAAAAAGGAATCCAAAGGAATTACACGCCGCATATCTTAAACTAAAGTTTCTACCCGGTCGGCGAAACCCCGAAAGAAAAATATGAGAGAGGATAAAATAAAATAGAATAAAATAAAGTGATTAGAAAAAATAAATAAATTAAATAAGATTTAAATAGGCTCCTAGAAAACCGGTACTGGAGGGCAATTTAATCCCTCATTGCTCAACCTAGTCTCCCAGGCCTGTCGATCGAGCTCAGACAGATAACGTAGAAGGGATGATCTAAAGGAGTTAGCAAGGAGAGGGTCGAAGTTGGTGTACGGGAGGTGATTGATGAGGCGAGAGGCAGTGACGATGAAGGAATTATTAAGGGCTTCAGTTCTAGGAGGGAGATAAAAAAGGGACAGAGGTAGGTGGCGTGAGGAAAAGCGGGATGAAAATGAAGCATCGCGAATAGTGAAATGACGAGCAATATATGCAGGAGATTTGTGCGAGATGACGTTAAAGGCGCAGGTAGCAATGAACAGAGATCTTCTAAGCTCGACCGACAGCCAGCCTAGCTCAAGACGGTAAGGCGTAACATGTTCGCGCCACGGAATACAACCCCACACAAAGCGTACGCATGCATTTAGAAGTCGCTGTAATTTTAAATTCTTAGTAGCATCCAGATCATGAAAAACTGCGCAAGCGTAGTCAAAGTGCGGGAAGATCAGAGCCTCAACAAGGCTCTTTCTGTTCCGACGTGAGAGCGCTCTTTTAAAAAATCTTAACGAGTGAAGGACTCCATGAACTCGCTGAGAGAGAGAGAGAGAGAGAGAGAGAGAGAGAGAGGAAGAAGAGGAAAACGAAGAAGAAGAAGAAGAAGAAAAAGGAAAAGAGGATCGTTGATACGAATGCAAAAGTCGTAGCTAAAGGAAATTGGGATCGCGAGTACGAAATCTCGAGTGTCCATCACGTGGGAAATGTACGAAAAAGAAGCCGCGCTAGCCATATTTGGCTAATAGCTCGGGTGCACGCCGAATCCAACTTCCGGCCGATAATCCGAGCTCGCGCGAGATACAAGATTAACTAGAGGGACAAGGAGGTGGAGAAGGAGGGGGGTGGGGTGGGGAGAGCGAAGTGAGCGAGGGAGAGGGAGAACCCCTGGCCACCCTTATTAAGATTCCAGCTGTGGAATTCTACCTGCGCGCTGCTCGCTACTGGTCTTAAGTAAATAAAACATGACCGAGTCGCCTCCGTGGCTGCTCCCGTCGCCCAGCTCTCCTTCTCCCTCTTCCTATATCTTTTATCTTGTTTTCCCCTCTGTGCTCTCTCTCTCTCACTCCCTCCTCCCTAACTCCCTACCTCCCTACCTCCCTCTTTTATCTCTCTACCTTAAATTCTCCTTCGTCTTTTCTCATCCATTATTTCGCTACTTCACCTACTTTAAGTCTTACTCCATCTTCTTTTTTACTCGTCTTCGCGGATCTCTTGCCTCCCCCTTTTGCAGATCAAAACGGATTTTATGATCCGCTTCGACGACTCTTTCACGTCTATACTTGAATTATTTATTATCTTCTTCTCATTTTTATTATTAATTCCTTTTTTTATTTTCGAACTGTAAACTGTTATTTTTACGTGCAAAAATTTGCATGATGAATTGATGTAGGGTTTAGCCGTTCTCTGTTTCTCTTTCACTCTTTCTCTCTCTCTTTCTCTCCTCTTTGTGTTAATGACGCGGAAACTCAAAGGTCATTTACCAAAAATGTGTTCGGTTAGTTCGGGGCCATCTAGACCATGACAAATCTTGATCCGATTGTAGATAGGCTCTCCAGAGAGAAAACTGACCCTCCGGAAAATTTCGGATGAGAGTCAAGTACATCTTTACAAATGTTTCTTCTAATGTTAGTTTTATCCGAACAAAGTTACATTGTGCTTCGTCATTTTTGAATCCTCTGCACTTTCTACCTCTTAGCGTATGCATCCTCTGTTTTCCATCCCATTTTATCTACCGTGGAAAATTTTGACCATTGTAGAGCTTTTGTCTACTTTGTGCATGTTATGGACAGCGAGTAGGTTAATATCGTTCCAAACGAGTTGTTTTAAAATTATAGAATTAGATGGATCATAAATAAACAAAACGTATAATCCGGTGGTTAACACTATATCTTGTAGAAGGAAAAAAATAACTCAAGAAAGGATGGAAGGAGAGTCGAGGGAGGTCGATCAACGACTCTTTTTTCCGTGGCCGTTGGGTGACATAAACGAGGAGGAGGGTGAGCAGTAAAAGGGAGGCAGCAGCACCCGAACCGTTTTTAATATACCCAGGAGCGATGTTTGCGAGAGCGAGTCCGCGCGCGGAAGACAATGAGCACCGCGTCGTCTTGACAGGGAAGCGAGTTCGGTTCGGTGGCGGAGCGTCACCTACATTCCCCCGACGTGCGAAATTCGAGCGATTGCGATTGCGGGGGAGTGTCGCGGCAACCCGGATAAAGACAAGACTTGGAGGCATAATCCCGAGCGCGCTGCCTGCCCGCGCGCTAGAACAAATCAAGCCTCGCTCATTGTTCCAACGCCTCGGGCTATCTCGCGCGATTGGCGCCGGAAGACGCGCCTCTTTTTTTTTCTTCCGCGTCTTTTCACTCCTAGTCTGTATACCCGATTGGATATACCACCCTACCTCTCCTCCACCTCCCCCGGCACTCTCTATACATTTTCTTTCTTTCGCACGGCTTTTCTCGCACGGCGTCCGGACGAAATACTTAGTTATACCGCTTTTGTTTAACCCTCTGCTCTTTTTCATCCTTCGTGGCTCTCCTTCATGCGCCTATAATATATACATACGTATACCGTTAACCTCCCGAGCGAGCGTTCCGAGGTTTGCATAAATATAAACCGAACGGATGATTTACGAAAATTAAAGGCATTCTTCTTCTCTCGAGCTAGTTACAAAATCCCATTATTTTATGTACATGCCTTATTAGCGTGTACCTCTATTCGCTTATACCGGGAATATGCCTACTTTTAATTACGTTAACTTATTTTACTACTCCTTTGACTTTACCTATCTTTAAACATTAATATTTATCGTTTTCTCGGACTTTTTAATCTCTATTCAAAACTAACTGTTACCTTTTTTTCCTCTTTTACAGGTGAGTTCCACAAATCATTACTTTATCAGGCTTGTCTTCCACGTTACGTAAGTCTACGAAATAACTATTATTATACGATAAAGTAAAATAGGAAACATTGTTAATAATTTTGCCAAGATTAATTAATAATTCAGTAGCGCAGTTGAATATAATTTATTTAAGAATAAATGTAAGTTACAGATTCTTTTAAAATATTACACGGTTCTTTCATCAGTTTTTCCCTGTAAACGTTAGTTAATATTTACATTCGTAAAATCGTGGTAAGCAAAGTATCTTCAAAGAAACATTGAAAGTAACGTACAATTTAATGATTATAAAGAAAAAGTTACAAAGTCGATCTGTCCGATCGGCAACTATGGGTATCGAGAAACATGCCATCAGTTTTTTCACCATACAGAATTTCCTCGAAAAGATCGATCGAAGAACGGTGGCTCGCGAGCAAGGGAAAATTATAAACAAAAAAAGGAAAAAAGACCGAGAAAGTAAAATAAGCGCGTAATAATGTTCGGAAGGTAAAAAATGGTATTCGAGGGAGCGTTCTCGAGAATTGAAAAATCGTAAATGCAAGAAAAAGAAGCGTTTAAGGTAAAGTGGCTTGTATAAGGGGTTTGTCGAGTTTAAGGAGCGCGCGCGTATATATATATAGCTCGTGCATCTTTATGGTAACGAAGACAGTCGAGAGGTGGAGGGAGAAGGGCGAAAGCGAGAGGAGGCATCGAAAGAAACGGAGAGTGAAACACGAGGGAAGGAACGAAGAGCGAGTGCAAGACCGAGTGCGAGAGCGAGAGCGAGAGCGAGAGCAAGCGCGAGGAAGAGGGAAAATATGTGAAGAGAGCAACGAAGGAAGGAAGGCCGAGTGAAGCTGAGGAGCGAACCGTGGCGAGGCGAGGCGAGACGAGGCGAGGGACCGGAGCGAGGTATGCATTGTACTCCAAGTGCCAAGGGGGCCGTGGGGCCGTGGGCCGTGAGCTCCCTTTCTCCCGTCTTCTCGTTCTCTCGTTCTCTCGTTCCTCCCGGGATTCTAGGAAGACCGAGGTCGCCCCATGGGGCCCAACTTTCGGCCCTCACTCCGATACCTTTCCTAATTCGACGAGTGAGTGGGGACTGCTGCTCTCCTGGACGGGGGAAAAGGGACGGGACGGTGAGGGACCGACCGCGCCACTTTATTTCTTGGCTCTTTATCCTGTTAGAAAACACTATACGGGGCCCCTCTCTTCGTGTGTCGTAAACGTGCTTTTGAATAAGGCCCACGAAGAGATTACGTGGTCGAGCCCGGGAATGACAACGGATGGAAAAAAAAGACCTCGACTTCTCCTTCTTTCGCTTTTTTTCTTCCTTTTTCTTTTTCTTCTATTTCGTAGTCTTTCCAGCCTCCGTCGACGTATTTATCAATAATTCATAACGTGGGACGCGCTAAAATACCTCACGATTATCCAAGAAAGCACCTTCTCTCTTTGAACAACGAATTTTTCATTGCGCTGCGTACGACTGCGTATCACGGTGTACCAATGACATTAACGATTGCTTAACTCCCGTCTACTCGAGCATTGTTCAGGCTTGCTTATAGTCTCAACGATTATACACGATTACAATTGTTATTGCTCGAATAAATAATAACAAATATTGTAAAGCTCCGAGCTTAAATAATTTTTAAAATTATAATTTTGCTTGTATTAAGTAAACAATAATTTATCCGGTTGAATCCTACAAGTACAAAACCAAAATGTTATCTAATTTTCTCGCGTACAATAGCAATGATTACTCTCGATCACAAAGCGAATGTAACAAGAAAACTAATTTTCTTATACATTGAAAATAACGTTACTTTTTTTTAAATAACACCTCATTTAAAATGATTACGAGCACAAAATTTGCGGGTGAAGAAAAAAATAAATCGAAATTATACATTTGAAATGCTAAAGGATGTATTTAGTAGTGTATCCATTTGTTTTGTAAATTTCAGTGCACACCCATCAATTTTCAAAAGGTATACAATAACGCGAGTGGAAAAAAAAATCATTATTAAAGTAATGCGCTCTCGAACGTTGATTCGGTTTGTTAGAAAAGAGAAGAAAAAGAAGAGGATGAGAAAAAAGAAATAGCCGTGCGAAAGATGACTCAAAATAGCTGTAATCTACAATCAAGAAGGTATACGGTTGAACGTGCAATTATGAATTAAAGATGAGCCACACGGCAAGAAAATCGAAAGGGAAAAAGAACGAGGCAAAGACGCGGGCAAGCAAACACGGCCACTTAGCGCCATCGCATCGTTAGAAAATCATTGAAACCGACTGATTGCCCATTGAGTTTATTGATATATACATGACGCTTCACCTTGAATCGCGGAACCTAGAAACACGATACAACGGAATCATTCTCCTCGCTTAGCTAGTTTTTCTTACATTTAGCAAATCAAAATCGCATTATTTTGAATTTTGCTAAATGATTTTCCGATGAAATACTTTACCTCGCTCATGGATGATAATAGAAAATTAGACAATTTTATAAAGAGATGAATGATGGGCATATAAAATTTTCATGTATCGCTTTACAGATGTAACCAAGAATCAAACACACAAACAATTTTTGGAAATGCATATATGTCTTTTGATTCACGAAAAAGTTAAAAATGGTTTCAAGTATACTCACTTGTGCAGTAAGAACGTTTTTCTACTTAAAAAAAATTTAATGTCAAAGGTGAATATTAAAAAATGTGTAAGCAAAGTGTGTGTGTGTGTATATATATATAGTACGTACATTACGACAATATCATGCGTAAAACTAAGAATTTACGTAAAACGAAGGGAAAAGAAAGTTTAAAAAGTGGGATTTTGAAGTGGGTAAAGCTTGAATAAGGGCTAAATCCCTCCTCCGAACCCAGATCCCCCTTACCCGCGAACGGTTAAATATCGTTTGAATTTTTCCCGTATATACATATATGTATACGTAAAGGAAAGCCAAGAAGAAGTTTGCATAGGCGTAGGAGAGTGGGGTTGGGGTTGGGGGGTGGGCGCTATTAACGAAACGTTTTTCCGCGTGCAAAGCTTCGCGAAGCAAGCTCGAGGCTGGTGTGAAAAAAGTTGCGCGAAAGCTTCATTAAGTATTAAAAGGGGTTGGGTTACTTTTTTTTCCTTTTTCGTCCACAGCTCGCGTTTTCTCCATCGGCTTTCCGAGGGCGGCTCGTTGGCAAAAGGGGTCGCTTAGACGTCGACGCGACTACGTCACTGCGTATATAAAAGTGGGCTTGCGCGTGGGGTCACGTGTGTGTATGCATTGAAATGAATACGGTAACGACCGACGCTCACCGCCCGCCCCCACCCCGCGCGTAACTCCGAGAGAGAGAGAGAGAGAGAGAGAGCCAAAGAGTCGAGACTTCCCCCTACGTTACTGGTTGCACACCAGTAATTGCTTCCTTTGAGTAGCTCCGGAGGTGTAATTTAGTCCCGACCAGTAACCTTAACTAATTAACACACCCAGTAGCGGGTGAACGCGCGAGACCGGGTGAACGATGTGCCGAGGACTCGTTCCTCGCTGCCCTCTTCCTCCTCTTCCTCCTCCCTCAGTGCAAGACTTTTCCCAAAAACATCCACTCTCTTATTTCCACTTACTTCGTTCTTAGACATGTATTTATTCCGTTTATTTTAATTCCCTTCCCATTACCTTTATTTTTTCATACATCAACCAGTTGATTTTCAAATGTTCGCAGCTACATTTTTAATATTTCTGCTTTATCTATTATTTTTATTGACGCATAAATTATTTATATACCATGTGGCAACTCGACTCGGTCGTTAATACACTTTGATGCCTATTCCGTAATATTTTTATCAAAATAATTTTTTCAGATAAATCATGCGAGTGCTTGTAAGAAATTTCTTAATAATTAATCCTTTCTACAACCTCAAAATTGTAGAATGGAAAATTTTTGGTTGGAATAAAATAACATTCATCTCGATAAAAACTTCGTGATCGCGGTATAATAATTACACGATCCACTTTCTCAATATTATTTCTTTTAGAACTTTTATACATAAATGAATAGATCTTGTAACCGTTTCGTTTTATGGTAACATAATAATATTTCCACGTGATTTATTACTAAATTGTGCGTGTATAACTATAGTGCGATCGTAAAAAATAAAAGAAAAATGAGTACCTAGAAGTATGATACAATTTGTACCCGCAATATAAATGAAATCATATCTGACAAAAAGTGTACGTACATTTTGTATAACCTCAATATTTTTGCATTATAATAATTCATTTACGTTCGCGTATGATACATTAATACAAAAATTAATCTTCCAGATCACCGTGGCAAATTAAGAAAACAATAACGCAAAAATAAAAGAGCGAAATATAACAAAACTGGACGAAAAAGATATAATTTAAAGTCCGCAAGTATATAGTAAAATAAACGTGGAACGCAAAGGAGCGTTTGAATGGGAGGAAAATTTAGCCGCATGCATATAAAAGGTGCTCAGTCTCTCGCCGGTGAATTTCTTTGTCGTATCGCCAACGAGTGTGTGTGTGTGTGCGAGTGCGCGCGCTGCACTATGCAGATGAACGCGAAAGGTCAGACCGACGAGTCGCTTACACACCGAGAGGCGCTACACAGAGAGAAAGAGAGAGAAAGAGACAACGACGTGTGGTATAGCCTTGAACGAGGAGACCGAGTCTGGCTTTAACCAAAAAAGGATCGTTCCCTCTGCGCGGCTTAGATTTCATCTGCGAACTTTCCTCTCCTCTCCAGAGCTATATAGTCAAATAAAAGAGAGAGAGAGAGAGAGAGAGAGAGAGAGAGAGAGAGAGAGAGAGAGAGAGAGAGGAAAAGAACCGGAGACGCGTTGATAACACGGGTATAGAGCATGTAAATTCAAATTTCCGGTGCGACCCGTTAAATTATCATAATCCCCATTGCTATATTCTCTCGAATCATTCTCCTTTTTCATTTTTTTTTTCTCCTTCGTTTTAGGAAATATACATTAATCGATAGATTGTTCGCATCACTCGGTTTACCGTATATAGTTATTTACAACCGCGAATGAATCATTCTATATAATTCAAAATTCAGGTTTTCCTTGAGTTTTGAAATGGGCAACCGGTTAGCGATCGTAAATTCGTACTTTAAATTACACATTCCTAAAATTCTCGTCTCACCAAAGTAATTTATTACCCTATAATTTCAAAACTTAAACTTCACCCTCCCGACCCCCCACTCCTCCCACCCACCCTCTTTTTTCTTACACTTCATCCCTAAATTTTGCGTATCGGTGATGGATATCCAAAAAGAGTCAACAAGGCGCGCGAAAAATACGCGAGTGGACAATAAGGAAAAAAAAATATTCGTGAGAATGGAAAAAAAAGAAACTCGACACGAGTTGATTATATGCGAAAGTAATTTCGCCGCAGCCCGGAATCGAAGTGTGTTTGGAATCACTTTTCGAGAGGCGCGCGCGCGCGAGAAGAATCCTCGTATTTAACACCTGATTAAAGCGCTGGATGAGGGACGAGGCGTTCTCGCCTTGCGCCGCTGTGGGTGAGAAGCCTCGAGCGACAGCGTAATCACCTGGACGAACTACCACGTGTCTGTCTCTCTCTCTCTCTCTCTCTCTCTCTCTCTCTCTCTCTCCCTCCATCTCTCCCTCTCTATCTTCCTTTCTCTCTCTTTCTCTTATGGCACTCTCGCGAGATGTATAACCATTGGCGTAACGCTTTTTTATCAAAACTCATCCTTTATTTTATGTACAACCTCGACTCTTCCTCGGAATAATATATATACGAATTTTAATCTTTTATAATTATGCATGTAATCGTGGTTAACACGCTATACATCGAATTTATTCCTTTTACCTAATTTATAATTGCTTTGTGTGAAGAATATACATTTAAATCAACAAGTTGAAATTGATATTTTTTCGGTTGTTAGGCAGACAGGGACTCTACCCATACTGATTAATGTATAATTGGTTAACATTTTTTTACCTTTGTTTTGTAGTAGAATATTATTTTTCGGTTTTCTTCCCAGGTAAACTGTTTAATTTAATTTAATTAAAAATTTAAAGTACACGTTAATTTATCGTATTTGCAAAATACTTTTTCCAAAATACGTATGTTTACACGGTGCATGCGTATATGGAAAATAATTTGAAATGCCGATACACGACAAAGTTTGAATTTTTTTTCTTCGAGATATGCCGAAGCATCAAGTTGAGACGACAACAAGGTCAAATCACGATGAATATACTAACTGTTATTAGTAGAGATAACGAGGATACGAAGTATTTACGTGAGCCCCTTGAATAAAAATTCTTTCGAACAACTCGGGTAAAATTGTCACGTAGCTATATATACATACGAAGAAAGAAAAAAAAGAAGTGCAACGTATTTCATCGAATGAGAGCGATTTGAATAATGTACAAACTTATACGTGCGATAATGAAACGTTATGGATACACGCAATCCAGACAAGTTCGCGTCGCTTTTGCCCAAGGAAAAAAAAATCGCAACGGGAAAAACAATGGTTCTCGGTAGAGGTGTATACTTAAGTACAAGGTGCTGAACGAACGAAGCCTCATTAACTTTTCTTATTAATAATTAATACCTCTGTACATTTAATGCAATACAAACATGTATTTTCGTTTGTTTCGTTTCTCGAGAACCAATCGTCGCATAAACTGACAAATTATACCTAATAGTATGGGTGTACATATAATTGAGAAGAATTTTAGAGGAACGACCTTGAATTGCCAAACGAATTGGTCTTCGCGACGAGAGAATACGCGAAGAGCGGAGTTTCATAAAAAGTATCTAATTGATTTTGTTATAAATTGCATCGTGAAAATTCTTAAAGAAAACGCATTTTCGAAGTGTCTCTCAAAAATTCCGTCCAATTATCAATTTGTATTACAGTTATGGAGAAAAATTACATGTAAACAAGTGAACGTCAGAATGTCCCACAAAACGTTTGGGTAATTTTTATTCATTTTTCCGCTTCGTGTATGCAACGATAACTCGTTTAAACTGTCTTGATTCTTGATTCTCGTTCGGCTATGGATAATTGATAATCGTGATCGCGCGGGCTATGCGCACCGTTACGTAATTCCGGAGTGTATCGTCGATCGTAATTATACGCGGTCGAGAGATAATTGACTCGGAAGGGAAAAACAAATATCGTCGAGCGATAGGAATGGAGCGATGGGAAGGGGGATGCTGGATGCTACAACAGGGAAAGGAGGAGGATAATTCTTTTTTTCTTCGGTCGTGGTACTGAATCTTTTCTCTTTCTCTGTCTCTCGGTGTGTCGTTGGTTTCGTCTTATTCGTTCGTGTTCCCTGTACCTTCCTCTCGTTTATTTTCTTCCGTTTCTTCGTTTTTGCCATTCACTCTCTGGCAGCGGTCAAAGTGGCTCGAAATTACGACCTCCCTGTAAACCCTCTCTCTGTTTCTCTCTCTCTCTCTCTCTCTCTTTCCCTCCCTCCCTTTCTCCCTCTGTTTCTTTCTCTCTTGGACCCCTTGTGGTCGAGACAATGACTCTCCAGACGAGAGGAGCAGCCAGAGGTGTAATCGCCAGCGAGATCTTAGCGGTTCGCACTCAGCCTTCGAATTTCTCCTTTCTCTCCGTGTATCCCCCCCATTTCTGCCTTCCTCTACTCCCTCTCTCTCTTGTTCGTTGGTTCTCCACAGCTACCAGCGACCTTCTTCCAATTTCGAGTTTCCTCGATTCCACCGGAAAAATAAGTGTACATCCTACGGATTCAAATTCTGAACAAGTGGGAGAAGAACAAGATGGCAGGAGAAGACGAAGAGAGAGAGAGTAGGAGGGGGGAGAGCGCTCGCGAGGTTAACGCTCCGCGAATATTCGTGGACTCAGGCTCGGACTCTACGTTCGTGTGTCCGTGGCCTTGAGGCGGCGCACGGGCAACCTTACTGGACCGCTGCCAATATAACCGAGCGACAGATGTTGCGCGACTAGTCGCGTGGGAGTCTACATCGGGCAGTCGAGCCAGATTATCACAGGACGAAGCGATCGCGCGACCAATTCACGATCAACTCAACGCGCTTTATTTTTATTTCGCCGTTCTTTTATTTTCATTTCAATTTTAATATTCCGAGTTAACGAATTTTATTGCAGATAATAAGTTTATGCTTATGCTTACCGTACATTCATCTCGAGTCGATTCATTGTTATTCGTGGCAATTGATTGGAAATAAGTGTATTTAAATATTTTTCGACTCTCATATTGATTGGTCTGGTCTGAAATTTGTTTTTCTTGTACCACGCAATTTTAGATACAACGTTATGTATTAAAATTTAAAATAGATCATAATTATTCCATTATGTTTATATTTGAATGCTTGATCGCATAAAGGTAGCACGCAGTAAAGAAAAAATATATACATTTAAAAGAAACATAAAACAATGATTAATGAAGATTTATTGTATCAATCAAGAATTATAAATTGATAAATAGTCTCTCGAGTCGATCAAGAGAGTCAAGTTCATTTTGAACGACCGCGAGCGATCGAAATGAGTGAGAAAAGTAACGAAGACACAGGGAACGAGAAAGAAAGAAAGAGATAAATAAGAAAGAAATATATATGAAGAAAGGAAAGAGGTTTGGTTAATTACTTAATGACGCGTTCGAGTTGCAGTGGCGCCTGGAAAATTCGTGATGATCCAGCCGTAGCGTTAATCGAATGACTGGATGAAAAATAAATCTCGTGAGAGTGCGTGAAAAAATTTGGGAAGCCGAAAACCGAAGGTTCCTCGAGGCAGTGCACAAAACCCTCATCTCTCACTCTTTCTCGTTTTAACTTTCGGTCCCTCGTTCGGCGCATTAACGGGCATGACTTGAAAAATGCGGTTCCTAACACCCAAGCCCGTCCGTCCATCCGTCCATTTGTTCGTATACGTGTAGCCGGCGGACTTGCCGAGGATATATCGTGTTATTAATGCCTCCTCTCTCTCCCTCTCCCTCTCCCTCTCACTCTCTCTCTCTCTCGTTGGCTCGTTTCGTTGATAGTTTTCGAACGCAAAATTTCCGAACAGCCCGGTCCATCGACAATTCGTTAAGTTTATTAGGTTTCATTTACGACACCCCATCACGATTAATCACGAACATGATAGAAATAGTGTTAAAATTCAACATAAATTAATTTTGCTAATTCGTGTGCGATGAATTTAACTTCAGTTAGAACTTGGTATCTCGAAAGAATCTTTATGATAAATTTTAAAAGTAAAATCAACATTTCGTTTTATTAGCTGTATCTGTATTAGCGGTATCTCTACGTATTATTAGAAAACGGAGTATCCCATTTAGTATATATGCAGTATAATAGTTTAAAATTCGTAATAAATATAATATTGAAAATAAAGATATAAATATTAGTAATATATGGGTAAATGTTAACCAAAATGGTGATATGGTACAAAAGATAAAAAAAGCTGAAACGTCCAGCTGTAAAATGTATATTTAAAATGTTATGTAACTAAATGCAGATACATATGGTTACACCGTGTAAAAGCTCGCGCGAGCTAAAACTAAATGAATATTATAAACCATAGAGCTTTGGGCTGAAAAGCGTATATAAGGATGTAGAAAAAAGGAGAGAAAGAAAAGGTAGCATAGACGACAGCTCGAGGTTAAAACTAAAAGTTTGAGTTAAAAGTGGGCTCGAAGCGGCAGAGGCAGTAGCAGCGGTAGCAGTAGCAGCATAATGGCCAAGGAAGAAAGCCCGGAGGTGGGTGGTTTTTCACATAGAGAGAGAGTGAGAGAGAGAGAGAGAGAGAGAGCGCGTGCCATCGAGCTGAGGGAAGCGTAGAGAGCCTCGTTAATTTATTATTGAGAGGAAGAGTGCCGCTCGTCAACGCTCGCACGAATATGCGCTCTTGCTCACTCGGCCCTCCTCCTCCTCCTCCTTCCAATTTGCATGCGGAAACGTTATCCGTTTTCCTTGCGGAGCCCAAAGCCCCCGGACTCTCCATAATAAATGCGGACGTCGCACAATGCTCTCGCGAATTTTCCCTCTCCCTCTCACTCTTGCTTCGATTTCTTCCTTTTCTCTCTCTCTCTCTCTCTCCCTCTCTCTTGCCTCGATATATCGTCGAGAGAACGACTCTTGTGAATAAAATATCAACGACCTGGCGCATCGTCTTATCCACGCTTTTAGGATTTACAACTTCATATATTTATAATACACACAGTGTCTCGATTTTACTTAGATCGCGAGCGACAAGTATAGTGCTCCCTACTCTTTTAAACGATATACACAAGGATTAGATCTTTGTTTTCCAAAAAATAACATACATTCTACGCATGTATTTTGGACGATGGATTAAACGAGAGCGAATGAGCATGGACGTCATTATTTTAATGAGTTACGCGTAATCAGTTCCTCTCTTCTGCATGGAACGAAATTTTCATTTTATATACCTATACCAAGTGCACCTACCTTCCTGAATAGAAATGTCGTGTTTAAATCTCGACGAACGTCGTGTTGAATCTCGCTACTTCTCTTCATTCTGGTATACCTTCTGTATACATCCACCTCGTTTTTAATCGCAGTGTCCGGATGGTATTCGCAAAACTATACATTTTATTACTGCATTTTATTGTTTATATTATAAAAAAAACCTATTTAAATAAATAGTATTTAAATTTTATTTTAAAATAATTTAATCTTTTATTGGTGGTTTAATGTTCATTAGTTATGTTTAATCAACTATTATGACTCGATGAATTTTACGCAAGCAATGTATATTAATCATAACAGCAATTTACTGGCACAAGAGTTGTTCGTAAATTAATTGTTTTAATTGCAATTGAACTAAAATATTATTTATTTGCTGTAAAATATCGATAGTAAATATAGTTTTTGTTCTAAATTTAATACAACCGATTGAATTAAATAGTCGTAATAAAATTTATAGTTTTACAAGAAAACACGAGGAAATTGATGTGTAAGAGTGAGCTCATTCGTCGAGGTGTGACGAGTAATGTCGCAAAAAATCGAATTCTTGTGAGTTCATGCATCAAACATAAGATTTACCATTGATTTCCTTGAGGGTCGACTCGCAAAAAAAGGGCGAAATTCTCATCGTATCAACCAAAGTACTCTTATTTCGGTATAAAATTACAATTTTATTCGATTCGATTCCTTATTTCAAGTATAAATTATTGGTACCCTAAGGTGTAAACCCTATTAATTACACGATTTCGGTATTAGTAAAATGTGCATGAATATTTTTAGACTTACTTCATCAATATTTTTAATAAAATCTTTAATTCAACAAAATCTTCATATGGAACAAATCAAAAGATATATCCTAGTTTAAAATGAATGTTAATAATAATTAAGAAATATTTATTTAAATTAATTAAATATTGTTTACTAAATATTTTTTCGGTGCATTTCGGTAAATAAACAAAATGTTATATATTACAATGTATTAAATTATTATACAACGAAGTAAAATATAAGTATATAAGTACTTTTTAATCTAATCTTCATGTAATTATGACATGATTAAATAAGAGTATTTAACATTCACCTTATTTTAAAAACGTAAAATATTGAACCTATTGCAATAACGAATGCACATTAATATTCAATATATTGTAATCCAAAGTAATAAAAATAAAATAAAAGGCATTACGCAATATTTGAAAGGTTAGCAAAGCGCGTGAAAGAAACGTATGAGTAAAGTACACTGACGACGAAATCGAAGTTTCTCAATCGAGTGCTTTGAAAAGCGCAAAGCCGATCATCCGACACAATTAGCACTTGTATTCTGATTATAAAATAAGCGCATATTTGAGCAAGACTCACACTCGTTATACAACGCTCGGTAGTTTGCGGTCATCGGTCGCGGTAATCCAAAGCAGCTCGTTAATGTATGAACTCGCATCGTTCGAGTATTTAAGTATACGCGTCATTATGCGTACATTTGAAGGTGGCGATACCGCAGTTTTTCCGGGTAAAAAAAAAGAGAGAGAGAGAGAGACCGAGTTTAGTAGCAGCAGTACAACCCACCAAGCCTCTTCCGTCGCATTGCGTCGAAGGCTTTGCTCCAGGATTACGCGCGCTGGGATTTACGCCAGTTTTCTCAAAGGGAAAGTTGGCCGCACCGGGTTTTACAAAATACCGCGCTCCTTTTCGCTCCGTTTTTTTTTATTTCGCGTTTTGTCGGACCTATGAGCTTTTTTTCTTTCTCTCTCTCTCTCTCTAGAGGCCTCGGTGCGTTTTTAAAATTCCACGTGCACTCTTACTACGGACTACTCCATTATTCGAGCTCCATTCATCGAGTCAACCTTAAAAACATGTATATATAAAATTTCGAGAGTGCACCTTCTTTCAATGTGTGTGCAAAACCGCACAGGCCTGCAATCTCAAAGAATATATTTTTCTTCGGATTTTTTTTGTTTCATTAAGAGCGTTCAATAGAAGAACGAACTAAACTTCTTTCGTTATTTTTTAACCGCACTTCTGAGCTGAGAGATGAAACTAATCTATACGCATCTAGTAATTAACAACCGCACGCGTCTATACAAATCGTCTGAGCGTTTTGTTTTTACACGCGCGCTATAAAGCCTCCGAGTGTATAAGCCGATGTAAATTTATTCGTTTGCAGCTCGTACTGCCAATTTTTTTGTCTGCTCGGTTACGATCGTATAGAAAGCTTACGCTTCGAGCGCACCTCGTCCAAATGGTACGAGTACCTTATTTACACTCCAGCAAAGTACCATAATCATTTAAAAATTAATCGTAAATAGTAATAAAATCAGATCGACGAGTAGTAAAGAAATATAAATAATTTTAAATAATCTTTTATACGTTTACGTTTACGATTGAAAAAAAAGGAAGGGAATAAATTAACGTATTACGAAACTATTGACTTATTCCGTGATATCGGCGTATCGTCGAGCTTAACGTAGTTTTAAAAATTTAATATACATTTAACTCGTATATACGCGAGCTCGAAGATTCAACTTGAGAGAAATAATCGAATTACAATACAACTGTAGAATTATATGTATTTTCATGCACGTACAGACACATACGCATACGCGGAAAAGAGAGAGAGAAAAAGAGCGGAAGTGAACGCACAAAGGACGACCGCACCTGTGTACATATACTCATGTAAATTCATAATCGTGCGCGTGAAATACCACAAATTACAAAGGTATTGTTTATTTCGAAATTTCACTTTCTTCGATGCACCCTTCAATCAGCATTTTAAAATGTTTCACCGTTGTATACGGCGCGCTGATGGATACCAATCGAATTAACGGGGTCCGCGTTGCGCACAGTCGAACAAAGAATTCGATAATAACGAGTGAAGAAAAGATTAAAATTATATCGGCCTCTTTAGCATTTGGTAGGATTCGTTTTTCTCTCGGTTAAATAATCGAGGAAGCTACGTACGACGAAGCGTTTGAGTGTCCTCGGGCGACATTCGTCACACCTTGCTATTCGCATTTCCCACTGGTCAATGAACCGGTAGTAACGAGTGCCAGCACCAACTCTCCGAGCATTGCTAAGCCGTAACTGGCGTTAAATGACCCGCGCAACGAAAGGACGAGTTTATACACGTGATGAATTGCGCGAGTTTTCTTTTTTCTTTCTTTTCCTTTTTTCGAAAAAAGTGAATCTTGTTTAGAAAATACTTAGGTTGTTTGCTCCGATTTATTTCGAAATATTCTTACTCGAGTTATACTCTACTATAATATTCTAAATATGTTGCGATATTTACGATTTTTTCAAACACTTAATTAGCGTTTTCGTACATTTCGTCCGTATTTTTTCATTAAATTAATTAACATTTATAGTGAGTTAAATGATTAACATTGACATTGAGTCGCAACTTTGATTTTACTAAAAGTAAAATTTTCCAAATTATCAAGCTAACACTAACATTGAGTTGTTAATATTAAAAATTCGACTAAAATCCAAACTGAAGAAATGTCACCGAAATAAAACAGTAAAATAGCGTGCGATAATTTCGGGTCGAATAGATCGCAATCGTATTGGTTTATCACAGTTATAAAAGTGGAATCATGAAGGAGAAAAAAGGTTATAACAAAAAGATGTGGGGTGTGCAGAACAGCTCATTTGTCAGGGAAAGTTTGGTTAAAGTAGTCGCGTGCAGCCCTTAAAGTCGTATAAAAGTGTAGAGAAAAGGAGCGAGAAGCGCTTAGGGTACAGCATGATAATGAGGCTGCCGGGTACCGGAGAGAACGGTTCTCGGTGGTCCCTCTGCGCACTGCGGCCATTGAACGGTGGTCAAATAAGATTGCCCATTCGCTTTGATGTCCAGCGAGCCGTGGGCCGTGGATCGGCTTCAGGTTTTCGGCTCGAATATGCAACTGCGCATCTCCTCGAACGAGAGGTGCTAAACAGAGACCGAGATAAAACGGGGGAGAGAACGAAATTCTGTGGCGATACCATCGAAAAGGGAATTGGAAAACCTTCCGGAGTGAAATAAAGATAATAAAGTGAGAAAGTGAGTCTGTAGATGAACACGTTAAGTGGACAAAAATTACTCGACTTACAAGTTGAAATATTTTAATGAAGCTCGTTTATTTCACTCGCTTCGGTGCAGTTTCCTCTCGGGACTCTATATATCTACTATTAATTATAGGTTGTATTAGTAAAACGCAAATATCGATAAATTTAATGTAATATCAACAATTAAAAGAGTAAAAAAAATTGATGTATATTTTTATTATTAGCGAAAGGTGCATTAACGCATACCGAAAGAAAAGAGAAAAGTTAATTAGTATGAATAAGGAAAGGGGAAAAACGCGAACACAACCGAAGCGAAGATCGGAAAGGGTACGCTTGTGTGCGAGCGGGAAGGGAGATGGGAGTAAGCGCGAGTAAGCGCGTAGGTTTAAACAAACGGAATTTTTGACGAAGGAATCCGTTATTCAACGGGTCAACGTCGACGTCGGTCTATTGTATATACAATCGTAGAGTCGTCCCCTGACCAACGGTTGTGCACTCGTCGTCGACGAAAATAAACAGACGCGGTTGGTCCTTCTGCGTGTTGTATATACGCGTACCTACTAAAGAGAGTGGACGGGTTTATCCCCGCGAAAAATCGACAAGTGTGGAAAATTAAGACACGAGCAGGTAGTAGAAACCGAAAAAGAAGACTGTCTAGCTACATTCTTTTGGGATTGCGCGATCGTTATCGAGGGATATGATCTGCTTTCTCGGTTCACGATTAAGGATACACGTTTTATTTTTCTACCTGCGGTTGCTCGATCGGACTTGGCGCCGTCTCACCTATATACCTGCACAGCTGTGCGTGTGTGTGTGTGTGTGTACGTGTGTATATATATATATAATACAACACTCGGGATGAATTTCTTCGAACGTGACTGACGATTTCTCGCAATCACTCGTAATTGTTGTTGTACCGAGAAGGTGCGCGTACCTGCGACCCCTCTCTTTCGTTTCATCGAATCAATGCCACTCCGCTATATATACGTAACGCTGCATCAATGACGGTTCGATGTATATATACCGCGCAACCATCAACGGTGTTTTTCTCACTTGTCTCGCGGCTTTATCGAGCTTTCGCTCGTTCTCTCTTGTCTTCTTTTCACCCACTGGAATGCCTTTCATACATCCTTCGGTATATATATATATACACCTCGTACTCGATTTTTTATCCTCTTTTTATTTTAAAATCTGACAGGCGCTTTTCTATTTCGATCAGGTATGATTTACCTCAGGGGATATCCGTATCTACATCTTTCTTTTTTTCTACGAGTCTGCGCGCAATCCAATTACCACTCAAGGGTGAAACGCGTCGGAAACACTTGTTTGCGCGTCTTATTTCCAAAATTAAACCTTATAGTATTTTTAGGTTGTTTTATTTTTTTTTACAAATTTTGCTTTATGATTTGTGGAACAATCAATTGAAATAAACGAGAAAGCAAGAACGTATATTGAATGAAATTATATGTGTTTCGCTTCATTTTATTTATTTTAATCATAGAAAAGTATAGTAGTAAATAAGCGATTTTTGGAAACGAACTTAAAAGTATATAAGATTTATTAAGAATTTCATAAATATATCAATATAAAATATTAATAATTGATAAAATTAATACACAAATACATGTCTATTCGTAATAATTCATCATGCAAACTTACGATATATTTCCATAGTTTGTACATATCCTATAAAGATGATTATTCGGCCGAATCGAGTATGAATGGGTGTAAAAAAATAGAGAAGCGAGAAGCGTAGTTACCGAGCACGAGAAGAAGAAATAATAAGGTTTTGCGAGTACGAACGGTTGAAGTACACGTACGTAGATATATAGAAGGAAAATGAGTATGTAATACAGAAGGTAGAGAAAAAGAGGAAACCCGGTTGGTTGGGGCGTCTCATTATTTTCTAATGTAGTCGTTAATTGACCAATCGAGGAGGAAGCACCAACGTCGTCCCCCGTCGTGTGAATGGGCGCCGCGCGCGCGACACGTCCTCCTAGTGTTAAGCACCGCCGGAACAATTTAATGATCCCTTTAGGAGATGGGGGAGGAAAGAGAGCGAGATAGACCGAGAGAGAAAGTGGTAGATTATTACTTCACCGCGGTTTTCGCGAAATATACCCGACTTCTATACCGTGAAAAGGATGAAAACCGAGGTATTCAAAGCTTCTTTCTCCCTCGCTCTCTCTCGCTCTCTCTCTCTCTCTCTTTTCTCCAGAGTACTTATCTTTTTTTCACCGTACGTACGGCTCGTTCCGAGCTTACGGCCGAGTGGACCCCTTACCTGTGCTCTCGCGCGCGCATCATTTCATCTCAATGCAAGAAAGCTCGATGGATAAATCACCGAGGAAAAAGAAGAAGGAGGGGGGAGAAAAAAGTTTTCGTACCCGTGTGTATGTGAGCGTGTGTGCAAGTGCGCAAGAAGCGAGGTCTGGGCATTCACGGAGTTTTGCTTGTACATACATAGGTATACACATATCTCTCTTTCTCTCTTCGCCTTCGTCGAGTTATTTCTTTCGCTCGGGCCTAGTGGAGGAGAAAATCAATGTTGGCCTAAAGCGACGAACCGTGATTAACGATTATCTTTCATTGAAATTACTTGTTTAACTTTTATTTACTTAACCATGCTTAGTTTTCCCTACGTTATTTAATTATGATTATTTTATTTTTTTGCTTTCAGGTAAGTCTAGATCGATACGTAATTGACACAAGTTGCGCAACTCGGGTACTTGGTTCGTAAGTAAACGTTTCTTGACATTTGCTCTTTAAGAATTCCATCTCCACTGTGCGTGTGGTCCAATTTTCGTTATTTCTCTTCTAATCTCGTTTATAGGACGAACGGACAAATTATATTCTAATAGTAAAAATTACGTAAAGTTTGTTATCGCATAAATGAGGTAAAGATATGCAGTAAAACAAATGGCACAGGTATACAGGGTTTTTACTTAACAACTATATGCACTATGATAAAGTGCATCCGTTTCTCGGTTAGACGGATTCATCGTGCAACACCTTAAACGTACATGCCGTACATTTACGTATGCATTAATTCACGTACACACGTTTCCACTCTACAATTGTACATTTATCAAGGTTTATCCATATTTTGAAAGTTAAATAAAAATATAAATTTTCATACAGTCAAGGTGCGTATCGCGTAAACATAAATAATCATTTATCGTACAAATGGAATAAATTAAGTTAACCAAGAAACGGACATCGCGTAATGTTTTATTTCCTGATTGTAGAATTTAATTAAATAAATAATGGAAAAATATAAGTGAATTCAACACATTTGGATTCCACTTTCCTGCAACCGCTTAAATACGAGATGTTTATTCATGAACTTTAAAACTATGATAACCGATCGATCTTTCGAATAATACAACATTTATACGTATAAAAAAATTATTCGTTCCCCATAGAATCTAGAAAACCTTTGTGCCGAAAAAAAAGATCTCGTCCGAATGGTTCGTTTCAAACATCCGAATTCCGTGAATACGGTTGAATTTAAAGCGCCAAAAGAAAGTCGAAAAAGCAATTCGAAAAGAGTAGTTTCTCACTACGATATCTAACGTTCGAATATCACGTTGCACTCGAGCGCATGTAAAATTTTACGAAAAGAGACGAAAGAACGTAAAGTTGATTCGTTTACGATAAACCGTTGAAAAACTGTTATTCGAAAAAACTATATTTGTAAAATGTATATACTATTGATAAATTTATGTTATATTTAGTCTTTGAAAGTAACATTATTTATTTCATTCAAGCAAAATTTATAATAAGTATTTACTCTCGTCAATATTTTACGAGTTACCTTGAATTCTTCATATTATTGTTATTTCGACAAGTTATAGTTTTCGTGCGAGTTTACTTAAAATTAACCGAAACTTGAACTTGCAGTAATGCAATAATAAAAGATCAAAAGAAGAAGTGGAAACTATTTAATAGCTTTGAAAGTTATACTGCAGTCTATATATACATATATATATATATATGCAAAGGCGAATTCTTGGAACCGATGTTCCATCGATACGTTAAATTATTCATAATCTTTATTTTAAGGTACGCGCTGCAATACGTAAATACGATACATTGTCATGCTTCATTGCTTTCACTGTAGGGGCTTATAAGTAAATTGACTTTACCGATAATCAGATGTATTATTTTATCAATTACTAAATTAGAGATATTATTGCATATGTATATCATACATTTACGTTAACAATCTATAGACAAATTTTTATGCTAGTTAATTTTTTTTAATTATGAAACTGAGAATAACATGTAGTTATACTGGAAAATGATTCAATTATATATTTGATAATTTATTTATTGCGTTTAACAGATAATTCCCTGTTAAATACGTCGTACGACGTTACATACAGACTCACGATAGTCGATTATTCCAGAGTTCGATTCTCGTCGTCTCGAAGTATGAAAAATACCGTAAAATAATCAATTGAAATGATATATTAATATATAATTAATATATAATTAATATATAACAATTCTGTATATTATTTTTCAATTCCGTTATAACAGCATCGCTCATACCATTCGCTTCACTATTCAAATTAATATTTTTTGCATAATTTAAAAAAAACTCGTTAAAATTGTATGATAGAAGCACTGCAAAGTTATATACGTACACACCCATAATGCTCGCAGTGAAAAGTGGAAAAAAAAACTGGTAGCGAGTTGGTAATCGGTACAGGTGTTAGTGTACATAGGTTTTTATACCTAGGTAAGTTAGCTCAGGGGGCCGCACGAGGTCGACGTGCACGCGCATTCGATGGATGGTACAACTGGCTACCCTCTTCCTCCTTAGAAAGGACGCGAGTTGCATATTTAATAGAAGGCTTCGCGCGTCCCCTTTCGATATACGTGGTTTTTCTCTTTATTCTCCTCCTCCTCTTCCTCGGCTTACTTTTTTGCAAGTTTTTCCATCGTCGTATACGTACAAACGTATATACCACGTTTATGCCCGTTACTACCTGGTATTTACTTTTTATTATTTTATTATCCGGCCTCTGTACTTTGCTTTCATTAATTACCTTCTTGGGCATTGTACGCGATGGTTTTTTCGTTGGTTTTTTTTTATACCTTTTTGGGCGCAACAAGAGAGATATTAAGGAAACGCGGTTTACAATCCAACTCGGCATTAAGAACGAATGCCACTGGTTCTCGCGTGTCATTTTAATTTCATAGTTTGTTAAACTCGTAATGCAATAAAATTAGTTCATTTATACGGTAAGGAGATAAGGATCGTCGAGATGAACAATGACTTCCTTCTTCGACGATGAAGAAAAGCTTGGTTGTGCACTCACTTTTATACAAGACGACCACGCTAACTGACAAAAACGAGGGAATAATTTATTACGAGTAAATTAGTATTGCTTTATACCAATGTATAACTTGTTCTCTTTACATATCTTGCGTAAAATCTTATTTTGATTATATTATGCGCGTAAAGTTATTAAAAATAATTTGGTTAAGAGTTAACGAAAGAAGACGCGCCGGTCGCGGTATATCGACGGTACACATTGAAACGGTAGTGGGGAGAGAGAAAGAGGAAAAACATCGAAGAGCGTCTTCTCGGGTTCGAGTACGGGTATACGGGTTTCCGTGAGTCGTCGCGTGAGCCTTAAGTGGTTTATCGCTCCCCGCCGTCTTGTTTTTATTGAATGACGAGTCGGTAACGCAATTTCGCTCGAGCGAATAACCAATCGATTTAGTTCGAGACATTAGGAGGCCATCGTTTCCGCTGACTAACGTCTTTTCAGCTTTCCTTCGGAATCTTTTCTTCGATCTTGTATCGGTACTCCCTTCTTCCCCAACTATCGCTATTACTTTCCGATCATCCGATACTTTGTTTCTAATCGTTTTCTCTCAATTACGTTCCACTCTTCGTATTTTCCGTTCGCTTTCACTTGCCCTACATTTATTTTGTACAGTTTTTATAGTTTTTCGTAATATATACACTTTGTCAATCGTTCTAATGACGAATTCGAATTAAATTCGATAATTTATTTGTCGTGTTTTATAATTTAATCTCTCGTAGAAAAGGAACGTTATGGTGAACGTTTACGTATACGTGTAACAAACAAAAATTTGAAATTAATTTTACAAATAAATCCATTTAATATTTTCTTTAAAAAAAACCAATCTAGCGTAAATAATTCTACAGTCAAATAAATTTTGAGACAGATTGAAAAGTAACAAGAAACAATTAGAGTCGATATTAACAAGAGAATAGTTAATATCGGATGTCGTTAAGATAGCGGATAAAAACTCAATACCGGATACCGCATTAAAAAAAAGCGAAAGAAGAAAAAGCAGCGGGTGATATCAATGGTTTTCGGACAACAGATGGCGCTTGCCTTTTGCCGATTCAGCGAACTTGTTGAATTCGCGCAGCGCAGCGTCCCTGACTTCATGGGGGGATGAGCCGGTATTATTAATCCACCGGGCTTGCAGATACAGTGCCATTCATAGACTTCTTTGTCGAAAGAGAGAAGGAGAAGAAAAAAAATTACAAAAGCCTGTACGACGAAGACCCAGTGTACTTTCGCAGTTTTTCATTGATTCCCCTTCAATATTTCGTTGGCTATTCGCATTCTTACCTTTTACGACGGAACCCTTAATATCCTTCTCGCTTCACCAAGCTCAATTGCTGAGAATTTACTCGAGTGCCAGTTTTCATCAACTCCTTAATTTTACAATGTTTCTCTTCTCTTTTCTTTTATTCGAATCTGAATATTCTAATTTATCGATTACCTTATACGGAAAAAACATTTGTCGCTTTTTTGTAAAGTGTATCGATAAAATTAATTTTGTCATTTTTTTTAATAATAAATTCTTATTTCATCAGTGTGTGCGAAAACGTAAGTAATTACAAGAAACATTCGAGTGGAAAGATGATTACATATACTTAATAAAATCTGAAGTAACAAGATTTTTTTGTTCGTATAATCCTTTGAGGAGTAGTAGGCGAGTTTAACTATGCATGGAACGAAAGACCCCACGAGGTCGGGATTAAAGCCTTCCGACTGTTTTAGCGTGTCGCTGTGGTCTTATAGATGTATTGGCCAGCACACCAGGGGCTATTAATATTTAACGAGGAATCTTGTTATACCGTAACTCGGGGAAATTACCAGTTATTGCGGGTTTGTCCTGTACGCCGCCTCTGCAATTTAGGAAAACTAGCACGACTTGTTAGTCATTCGTTTTTCTTCACCCACCCCTAGTCGAGCGAAACGACCACTGCTTTGTACGAATAGATGCGTATCTCTTGGATTTGACAGAAACATATCTATAATAATGTGTAAGAGCGCTTTCTTTTATTTTTTCTTTGTAAATTAGAAACGGCAAATTACGCTTATCGAGCTTCGAAGAAATTCCGTTACCAGTGCAGCGTACGTGCTTTGTGTTTAGCGTTCTAATTTTTCTCGAGAAACGAGTCGAATCTGAGACGATGACGGGTGAACGAAGCGATCGAATGTCTTTGTTTCTTCGTTCTTTGTATATTTAACGAGATCAAAATTTAATTTACCTTCGATCGAATGCCGCTGATGCGAACGTTTATAGACGCGACGCTATACTACGTTTCAATCGAGATTAAATAGTTAACGTTCGATACATTAAATTTGATCATCCTGTACCAATTTACGGGAGTTCCGCATAAAACGTGTTGGCTAACGAACTCAAAAGTTATAGTCCTAGGAATCGGAGGGACAAGCCGTGTGGTAGCAAGGACGTCCAGAGTGCGTTATTAGCGAGTAGAATAAATCTCTGACGAGAAAAAGGAAGATGGTTCATTAAGATTCAAATCAGAGTTGGGAGAGAAAAAAAAGAAGAGGAAAAGACGAGTGACTTGATTGGTGCGTGCTAGAGTGAACGGTAGCCGAAATATCTCTGGTTCCTCTGGTTGTTAAAAAAAGAAGATCACGGGCTCGATCGTTCGGTAGATGATACGGTGGATAAGAAGCGACATAATAAAGGCCTTCCTCTATAGGTCGCCTCTCTTTTGTACGAAAGTATAGCTCCCTCCGTTCGCGTCCCTGCGCCCGGATGAATATGCTCGCGCGTCGCGAGTAAATATTTGGATGCTGCCCGACCGCAAAACTGCTCTCGTGCATTGTGTGTCCGGTCCGTTCGTTCAACCGTGATAACAGATTTATCCTGGATTGGGATCGCTCGGACTATTGTCCTCCCCTCTCCGAAAGGATCCACCGAGTCTTTTCCTCTTTTTTTTTTCTTCTTCCCTTCTTCCCTTTTACTTTGGTCTTGTATTCTATTGTACATACCTTCCATTCTTACGCATTAGAGCTGCATTTATTTCCCTTTCTCGGGAATCAATCCCTCTATTCCACTACTTTCGATCTCGACTTAATCTCCATCTCGTTAATAACGGACTTTCGCCTTCTCGATGAACTATCCTGAGTTATACGCTGATTAACTTCGATTCTTCTCGCTCATCGGACTTTGACTTTATGCTTACACCTCTAATTTAGTACTTGACTTTCTGTTTATTCGATTGCTATTTACTGCTCTCTCAGCTTTATTCCCCTGTTTCTCATTCACGTGCATTCTATTTAACGGTTTTAATCGTGACGTTCTTAATTATTGATTCTCTTTTATTTTATTACTATTTTATTACGCGCGTACAGCCGAAATTAAAATAATAATCAATATTTATGTATTATTATTTCAAAATATTTAGTATAAAATTATAGTTGACGAATTAACATCGTAGCGAATTTGTAAGACATAAAAAATAAAAAAATGTAAAAAAATAATATTACTTTATACCGCAGCGTCATAATCGAAGTAAACCGCCATGTAAAAGTTGTAGATCGTATCGTTTATAAGAAAAAGCAACAGGATCTTCCTGGTTGAATCGAATGACGCGGTAGAGCAGTCCTCTCTTTCTCGAGTCCCCCTTTGGCAGCGATGCGAAAAAGGATATGTCTTAACCTTCGAAGTCAGCACCTCCGTGCGCACGCGAATCGAAGACGCGTCACGTACGTGTGTCAATGCGGTGTTTGCCTTAACGTCTCACCAGTTACCGTAGACATCTCGCTCTCTGTCTCTCTTCGCCCCCGCGTGCGCATGCCTTTCACCCTGTTTGCTCGAGGCACACAACTTGTGTTTTCGCCTACGTATCAACCTAAGGACCTAAGAGGGAGAGAACGTCTAACCCGCTTGCGAAAAGAGGAAGAAGAATACGGTGGCACAATCCTAATCCGAGAAATACCGGCTGTCTTTATTAACGCGACACGTATACGCAGACACGTACAACATAAGCGTCGTTTACTTTCACTTTCGATTACCTAATGCACCCGATATATATGCTTTTCAAAATTAATTAATGTCATTTTACTAACTTTTTCTTTGTTCATTAGCTGATTATGTTTTTATTTTTTACTCGTATTGTTCACTTAAACTTGCGTATACGGATATTTAGTATTTTTTACAAAGTCTCGATACTAAACTTTAAGGGCGTATAAAACTTGATTTCTACGTATCCTTTGATCGCTCGGCGCGCTCTATTTATACATGTTATCTCGATAGGTATCTCTAAAAATCTTGTGTCTTCGATTTATTTTTTGGTATTACACTTTGTCCCTTATTATAAATAATAATGAAAGTTGATTATTTGTTTACATGGTTAGATCTATCAAAACATAAGTATGAAGCCCACGAAGCGATAAAATCAAAATCACATATATACAAAAAGAAGTGAAGAGAAAAAATGGAATTCTCGGAGAAATGTGAAAAAAGGGAGAGATAAATTAGAAGCGAAATGTAAACAGTATGTTGATGTGTAACGTGAAAGCGAGGGAGAGAGAGGGGGAGAGAGGGAGAGAGAGAATATCTTGGGTTCGAGTGGATCCCGTTTAGATCGAGGGGGGACGAGACAGAGCCGGAATTTATTTTGACGAAGTATGCAGCAACGGCGAGGCTGGGCCGGGACGGGGGTGTCTACTCGTTCCGTGCGACTTGACGCGATTCACACACGCAGCCGTTCGAAAGCTCCCGGAGTTCTTTGATGTTCGTATGAACGAAGCCCGGGCGTTACGCCCGCGCATCCGCGCTCCGTATAGACATTGCCGCATAAATATTTAGGTCCTGCGGAGTAGTGCGGGCCTCCCGAGCCTTACTACGTATATACGTGTGTACGTCGATCACCCGGCCTATACCCACACCGCCAACCAGAGGCACAGAGGGCCACAAGAGGAGGGCGAGCGCTTGGCTTCTCGTTCGTTCGCGTTATCACGCGTCTACGAGTCTTCCAAAACCAGATGTATACCTGCATACCTTAACTTCGTACACATTATTGTCCAATTTCAAATTTCCAAAGCATCTCCTTGGTAGAAAAGTTTGAATTTATTAATTCCATTTGGGGAATTACGAACCGATCTGTTTCACATTCTACTATGTCGAAGAATGTCAGCAAGAACAATAGTCGTGTAAACTGGGATCTAAACGTCCGAAAACTCTTCCGTAAAACTTTCAGTAAATTGGATAACACATTGAATTAACTATAGCGCGTGAAAAATACATTAAAAGATAGGCATACAACTATTCTAATACGCGATAATTGTATACCGCAAAGTATATTTTTTCAAAAGTATTAAACTAATTCGATGCGTATACGTTGTTTTTGTTTTGTTGCAAGAGAAAAATAGAGAGATAGAGAGCGATCGAGAGCGAGTGAGTGAGTGAGTGAGCAGGTGAATGAGTAAGTGAGTGAGAAAGAGCGAGAGGTGAGGGTGGTCACAGTGAGTTTTCGCAGCAGGTTTAGCGAAAAGAGCGAGAAAGAGAGGCCGAAATAAACGAACGAGCGGACAGGCGAGGGAATTGGAAAGTGAGGCTGAATGTGGAAGTGACGTGCGTCTGCGAGGCAGTAGCCAAGAGTGAGAGGGGGCGGGGGGAGGGAGGGAGAGCGAGAGAGAGAGTGACATGCGCGTTCGCACAAGCAAGGGGAACCAAGCAGCTATACGTAACGCAGAGAACGGAGAGAGAGGGAGAGAGTGGGTGAAGCTAGAGCACCGAGGGAGGAGGGTAATTACGAAATATAAAGGCTACTCTCTCGCTCTCTCGCTCTCTCTCGCACTTGGCGGGTGATGGTGGTGGCCCGGCACACTCCCAGCAGCCAGACTGATGAATATTTCACGGGGCTGCATTAGCCGCGCGGCTTCCCTCGGTCTCCCCCCTCCCCTTCATACATAGTCCTAGTCCCGACCAAACGAACGGGCCAAAGCGAGTTTCACACTTGCCGACGTTATGGCCGACGACGAGCGATTCTCTCTGGATACTTTATAATAACCAAGATCACTTGCCAATTCGATCGCTCGCTGCTCACCACCACTTCCTTCTGCCATTATTATTTCAGGTGCTTGAATCTTGTTAACCCCGTTATGTTATTAATTAAGTTATATACATACTATAACTATACCCACTTGTCAACTATGATTATTGATTCTGCATGTTAAGGCAAATTATGGCAAACTTCGTATTCTTTACAAATATTTCATCTAGTATTTTTAACCAAAATAACTATTTAACATTCTATAGAGAAAAAATTCACTATATTTTCTGTTAATATTAAATTGTAAATGGTAACTTTTAACACAAATATGACATAAAGTACTATAAAACATAAGAACAATCGAATTAATCCAAATATATCTTTACATTACAACAAAATATCGTCATTTTAAATACACCATATTTCTCAGTATTCGCCGCCGTGAAATACCGAAAAAACTGTCACAAAATCTTGTTGCACTTTTGAATCATCCGAACAAACTAATAACAATACTTTTAAATAATGTATTTATAATGATTCGAGAGACTTTAAAAAATACGATTATTCAAAGAAAAAAAAGGTATGTTAAGTCGATGAACTCTGCGTAAATAACGTCATAAAACGAGTAAATAAAGGATCGCGTTGGAAACGGTACGCGTATACAAGATGGTGAAAAAGCGCGCGATAAAGCGAGTCGTGGAATCGAGGTTTCGAGTAGGTAGAAGGAAGTAGAGGTTAGGCGAAGAAAGGAGAGAAATTGAATTAGAGGTTGAAAAGGAATAAAGGAGGAGGAGGGGGTGAGTGGGAGGGTCGGGGAGGTCGCGGGGGTCGCGGGAGACACACCGAGTTCTCGTAGTCGAGAGCTCGTCCGGGAGCTCGTTTCGTAACCGAAGCACGGTTGGCTCTCCGGGCTGCTGCTCCATGGACTGTACATGTATTTATTAAAATTCAAGATCCGGGCCGAAGCGTACTCGCTGGTGTGGTGCTTTGCGAGCTGCGTTCGAGCAGCAAATTTGAATAGGGCGATGACGACGGGAAAAGCGAAATTCCGACGGAACAGCCTCGGACGGGAGGGAACTCACCCTCTCACGGTCCACAGGCCTGCCTCTGCTGGTGTCGAGAGAGAGAGAGAGAGAGAGGGAGAGCTTCGTATACATATAGCGATGGTGCGACACACGCCGGGGACCGATCGGTATACGGACGTGCGCGCACTGGCTTCGACCCTCGAGTGTATCGCTCGACCCTCGCCTGGACTTCCGAGTACTTGGCTTCCTTTCGTCCTTTCGTACATTCGAATTTATTGGCGCGTGTACACGAGAGAAAAAAAAATATAATATCCTCGGCCGCGAATTATTGCATCTCTATAGACACGCGTATAGACGTAACCGAGTTTCTCGAGTGTACGGTTGGTTATCAATTGAAAACCCGATTGTTGACCGAACAAAGTGTTCACTGACTCCCCGTAATTTACTCGCCGAGCAGCCGAGTACAGCTCTTGATTACTCGATCTCTCTGCTGTATATATGTAATACATCCCTCGCGGTCTACTCGACTCGACTCGACTCGACTCGACTCTATAGATCCTTCTCTATGCCGTATGCTTTTTTCCTTCCCCTTTTCCCTTTTTGTTCATCTTCACCTGGTCTTTATAAATATTTTCTCACTATTTTTCCTTATTTTACTCTCGAATTTTCTTTATTTTCGTGAAACTGAACTTGTACTTTATACTCATAGACATACTTTTCGATGTGAATAGACATTTTCTAAAGGTTATAAATTTAATTATCAACGCAAAATACTGTACAAATTTTATACAAAAGTTTCAGTCTACATCGCACTGTACACTCGTTAGCATCCGTATTAGTCGCTACGCTACCCTTTCTCTGTGTCGCTATCATCGTATTATTAAAATAGTATTTTCTTCACCCCGTTAACAAGTAAAATCTTCGTATAATCTGTAAACACTAAAATCGTTGGAAATTCGCGTTAGAGAGTCGAAGGACGAAATAGAAGTAACCGCGACATTTATGTAATTTTCGGTAACCGGGGAACGTCCAAACGGGATGGAGCTAAATTCTTTTGACGAGCAGTCAGCGGCAGTCGGGAGCGAGCATCAGCCGCACAGTTCGCGATATTACGAATGCACTCGAAGCCGCGAATGGCGCGGACGAGACTCGAGAGGTTCGCGTACGTAGATACGTATGCACGAGGTCACCGCGGTATAACGACGAATCATCTGGCCACTTGACCCACTGGGCTTTGTCTCGAAATGACGTCTAACTCTCGCACGCCACTTGCGTAAAAAAGATTAAATAATCCTGGTTATAAAGTGGTAACTTTTTATTTCATCAGTTTATTTTTTCGGGTTCGTAATAAATTGTAAGCCTCGGAGTTGACATTTACACTGCGACGCGACGTTTTGATTAAATTTAACGCAACCTATGTACATTATTTGTATATTCTATTTTTAAACCCTCATTTTATCGATCGTGTAACAATGAGTCGTGGCTAACTTTTAAACTGCCGTAACTAAAATAGATATTTATTATAGTTATTTATCGATATGCGCGATTACGTGACCCTCGAAAATAAAATGTCGAGGCTCGCATTCGTATTACGTATCGAGATATACCAAGAAACCCTAAAAAATTACAAGTTCTCGAGCGGAGTATAGGATAATTTTCAGGCAGGAGAATAGGTCGCAAGAGTCAAGGCAAAGGCGGAGTCGCGAGCACTTGACAATGCGTCGTTGCGCTTTTCCTAGCCGGCTCCGCCGCGAGAGAGATTTGCCAGTCTCTCTCGCACTCTCTCTCACTTTTTCTCTCTTTCTCTCGTTTCTCGTCCCTCTCTTTCGGAGTGCAACGGCGCAGTGTGTAGCGTTAATATAGCGAGCGGCGCTGCTGTGCCGAGCTCTTTGCCACTCCACCAAGCAGAAATTGATAGGATAAATTCCGGGTCTGAATTGGCTCCGTCGAGCCGGAAACTCGTGCACTCCTCCCTCTCTCTCTCTCTCTCTCTTTCTCTCTCTCTTTCTCTCTCTCTCTCTCTCTCTCTCTTGCTCTCTCCCGCCCCCGTGTACCTACTACCACTGAGTTTATACATACATACGTCTATGCACGAGTCGCTCCGGTTTTCCTCTCGGCGCACAGTTTTCCAGATACGAGAGACTCGGATGTACCAGCTTTGTACCACTCGGCGTCCTTTGCCTCCTACTACGCCATTTTACGTCCAATTGTACAATCTCCCTCTGCCTCTTTCTAATGTCCCACTGGATCTTACTTCGACTACTTCCTATTTAACCTACTGCTTTCCTTTTGCCCAACTTTTTTCCCTCCGATTCACGGAAAATGATCCAAATCGACTTCGATTATCGATTTCCATCGATTTTCTCGAAACCACTGTATTATCACTATTTAAGACTTATTTTAACAGCAATGATAAAAGTAAACCGATATTCACTTGATTGTACTACTGTGTCAAAATCATAACCAAATTAAATATACCAATATGTAAATTATTATACACGAATAATATAATATTAATGCCAAAAGAGAAGTTCTTCTTCGGTCAGTTTACGTAGTTAGAATTTCTCAGGTCATTGTATGACGTCACTGTTTGCAAAATTCTCTGCATTTTTATGCATATTAACGGATAGTTTCAACAATATTTCTGCAGCTGCGTGTAACCGAAACTATTAAAAGTTCTATTATAGTAAAACCATATTAAATAATTTACAATAATTTAATTAAATCTGTTTAAAACATTTATGAGAAAACTTAATATACATTGTCACGAAATTTGTATCGTAAATATAGTAAAATTATTATATTTTCAGTCTGTCCCAACATAGCTAAATTAGTGATTTTTACTGTAAAATTTTTCTCCTTGTCTATATGCATCACAAAAGTAATTACATATATCATAGTTAAAAAATGTATTGTAAAGCCTAAAAAATATAACCGCAGCGCAAAATGATTTCTAAAACGTAAAATACCGTCATTCTTATCACGCGCGCGTATAGTAATAGTAAACCCAAAGTTGATGTCGAAAATTATGTAAAGTTAATCCATTTTTTTAAAAACATAAACAGACGTTATAGCCATTGGCTTTGAACTCGGAAAGAAAAAGATGGATTCGTTATTCGACGACGAAAACGTAAACCCTTGTTTTGAAAACTACCGACTGTAAAACGTGGCGCGCAAAATCCTCGCGAGGCCGTGTTATTACACGAGACAGAGAACCCAAGTATATACGTATATATATCTCCGGTTTGTAGAGGCTTTTTTTTTATTCTAGGGGCGGCTGGGCGCAATATGCATTCACGAAAAGCCTTTCTTGCGTTATTCCTCTCTCTCGGTTTCTCGTTGCGTTTTTGGCTTCACTAACTTAGAACAATCCCCCAGCGCTAACAATGAGTCCGCTAATTTTCGTGCAGATCGTACACGTACGTACATCTATATACCACTTCGTTACGAAAACTCCACGGTCCATCTCTCGAGGAAAAAAAAATGAAAGATTGAAAGAAACAAAATTTTTTTTCTTATTTTTGGCTTTCTTTATTATTGTCACGAGCGTTACCAAAGTCATCGAAGTGTAATCTTGGCTTACGCGTCCTCGATTCTCTATTCGAATTAACGTTTTTTGTTTGTTTGAATTTTTTTTCCTTCTTTCATTCAGCTACCGGAAAGTATTAAAAATATACCAAACCTCTTGGACCGTTACTTTGCTTTTCGCGAATTTTCCTTTGTACCCTACGGTTTCTCTTTTAAATCAGAGAATCGTTACCACTTTACGTATAGACTGTACCTCGTGTGCGTGTGCGAGTTTGCGCGAGTGTATATGTAGCCATGTAGGTTTGTTTATACAACTTTTTGTTAATATACATAAATCGAGTAATTATTGCTGCCGAAATGTTTTCTACACACGCTAAATTGTTCGTTGTAGATTCCTTTTTAATAATTCATTCTATATTATATATCAATGTTTTATTACTCTATACCGAGAAATCAATCTATTATTATTTCAATATTTTAAGAATGGTTTTCCTTTGCGCAATTGGTTATCAAATTATATGTTATTTTAATATTTATTATAGCTTTTTGGCGTTAACTTGAATTTAAAATCGTTTTATTACATTTTATAATGTTAATTCTTATTAATAACACCTTTTAATTTTATTTAAAATAAATCGTCGTTTCATTTAAACTATAAGTGATTTAAATTAGGTAAAAAATGTAACTTTAAGTAAAAATATAAAAAGAAAGTGTAAAAGGTGGAAAACTTTAGCACTAGATCAACGTACACTATAGGAACAAGGAAAATGTAGAAAAGAACGAACGCGAAAGGAGCATCGCGGGTAATCCGAAAGTCGAGTCAACCGGTAGGTCCTCGAGAAAGCAGTGATACCTCTAAAGCAGAGGAAGAAAGCTAACGAAGAAAAATTCGGTTACGGCAGTTAGCGCACCGGGTCTTTCGGTTCTCGGATTAGCCGAAGCTGGTTTTTAGGGTCCAGGGACAATGCGACCAACTGTCGGATCCATTATCTGCACTTAATTAGGCCGTGCGCCGGGGCCCAGTGACAAGACACCGTGAACACACACACGGACACACAGAGGCACACAGAGCCACGGACAGACCTGTATGTACGCAATGACAGTCGCGCTCGTCCCCCGGGGGGTAGACAAGATTATAATCTGTCCCCATTATTGTGCCATCGACGTTGCCAGAAGGGATTTTTTTCTCTCCCTCCCCCCTCCGGTCCACCCTCCCTCTCGCCGCCCCGCGTTTTAGCCAGCGTAGCCAGATTCGTGCGTTTAACGCGGGCGCATCGTGTAATCAAGCCCCTCTTGGTGAAATCCGTGTAGTTACACAAGTGACAAGAGGGGGGTGAGCTCATCATCTCGTAAACTTGGCAGTAGGGTAGCGGACAACGGCTTAATCCTACCTGCACATCGTCTACTCCGGGCATTGTGTGTGTTTTACGCGGGACGAAAGGGGCGACACACGACGACGTATGTCCTACTCCACCCGACCGAGAGACACGGCCCTTAAAATCTCTTCGTGGGAAATTCACAGTTGAAATTACATTTATTCTTTGGTCCAACAGTTTTTCCGCGACGTATGTACCGTGCAATAATCGTCGTGTCTAAGGTTTTTTATATTCGACGTGGAACGGATGAAATAAGGGACTTTCAACTCGTCCGAGCTATACTGAACCAAACGCAAATAAAAGATGTCAATTTTTTATTTCACATTTTTCGTATATTTAGTATTATAAAAACTTTACTACAAGTTTACAGGAATAAAATAAATACCCTTCATTTCGACGAAATAGTGATGATAAAATGTTCGAAACTCATCTCTCATAGTTTAGATCTATACGCGCTTTTCGTAGGAACAAAAAGAGTTGATTAGTCGTATAAGGAGTATATATCAATTTGACTGAATTTTTGGAGGACAGCGCAAACGAAATAAAGGACCAAGAGAGGAGACGAGAGGAGAGGCGAAGGGTGGTTGTTACGTGTACATATCGAGGTTTGATTCGAGGAAATAATTTGATTGATCGTCACTAATGAGGAGAGTATCGCGTGGGGCGCAAACACGCGAAGAAATAACGTTGGTGCTGGTGTTGTCGATGCCCGGGTGGGTCCTCGGAGTTGTCACTGGCAACGGCAAACTGCGGCCTCGCGCGTATATACGTATTAGAGGATTCAGCGTTACGCGGTGGTTCTCGGGTGCTGCGGCGTTGCTGATGACACACCGCGTAATGGAGCTGCGTCGGGTTCGGCGCGACCGGGCTTATATCGGGATTCCTCGCTGTGTACACATTAATGCTTGTCAGAGAGAGAGAGAGAGAGTGAGAGAGAGAGTGCTGTGTGTGTGTACCCATCTACCTACTCTACCTAAGGGACGAACGATTCGATGCGTTCTCGACTGCAAACTGATTAGTTAAATAGCTCCTCTAGTTGCATCACCGTGACATATGTCATCGAGTGAACACGTTTGACGATTCGACGATTTTCATCTTCTTTGTACTCTTTTTGTTTATTATCATGCACCCTTCTGCGTATCTACTCGACGTTTGTTTCCTTTCGTGCGCTATTACCGACCTTCACTTCATTATAAAGTGTATATACCAAGAGCGATGTATATTGAACATCAGTTTATAAAATTGAGTTACTTAATTTATCATTGTATTAAACGAACCAAGTAGCCGATATCATTACAATAATTAATCAAATTGTAACCATTTTTATAATTGAACATAAATTTTAAAAATATATTCCTTTTTATGTTACAGGTAAGTCAGAGAAACAAAAAAAAGCAGTCTGCTCTACTTCTTGAACGACATATATGTACGTACGGTATGAAAAACGATTGAATTTTTATCGAATCACGAGAAAATCGTAATAAAAAATAAAACCGAAAATGACCAGAGGTAAAGTGAAAATGGAAAGAGAATCAAAGGGGAGAGAGAGAGAGAGAGAGTAGAATAGTGTCTAGGGAGCTCTCCGGCAACAGGGAGACAGTAATGCGTTAATGAGCAGTGTCTGGCGCTCTATAACACATACCTTGACTGTGTTACGGCAATTTCGCGACAGAGAACAACCCGTAGAGAGACACTGAGTGCGGTCTCCTCTATATAACGCCTATATACGGGAGAATGGACTGTATAATGTGCCTTCCATTTACTATATACATTGCCTCTCCCTTTCTCTCTCTTTCTCTCTCTCTCTCTCTAGTTCTCTAGGCTTGACGTATCTTGTAACGTATACATTTTTTAATGTAAAAATTACATATGGTGTAACATTTTATAAGCTCTGCATTTTTACCGTATTCAAATAGTTTTAAATATTTTAATTCCTGTTTCAAGTAGAACAAAGTGCTTTAAATAATTTAGAAACTAAAAATAGTTGTATCTAGTTTAACGAGCCTATCGAACATTTATAGCGTTCGGTGTTTTGGAAAAAGTAATCGTTTACAGTGAGACTTATAACCCTGAACTTGTTTCGGTGTAATTTATCATCTCTTTTGTATCGCGACGCACGATCCAATACAACAGCGACACGTCAATCTATTCGTAAGCTCTCCGTCCCGAGTCTCGATAACCTATTCATTCCCTCGTACGTACAATGAATTTCATTCGGATATTTAATTTACCTCTTATTCTATATTCACCAACGTTATTAAGATTCATTCTCTACATTTATTTTAAATATATATGTATTTTATTTTAAATTGAACATTTAAAGTAAATGTGTTACTGATTTTTCTTTCCCATCCATGCTTTTCCATTATTAGAAAAAAACGTGATTCTATTTTCGTGAACACGTGTACTTCCTACAAATACATTGATAATTTGTTATTCTTAATTGAATTATTTATTCAATTGCTTTTATTTGCGAATGGATGTTGAAACGTATTAATTCTACTAAAAATAATTATTCATATTTAACGTCGTTTTGATTTATATTTAATGATAATAAAGAGAATGAAAGAATTAAACAATTTGGAAATGTAATAAAAATAAGTGAAATTAGAGCATCGAACGGTTCGAACGAAAATAGCATATAGCGAAATAAAAAAGCTAGAGTAAAGGGAATCGAAGTAGGAAGGATTTTACATTCGTCGCTCGCACGTGTCATTAGCGAGGCATCGGTAGTAAGAGACTCTCGTACACGACAGTGCCAAAACTCTGGCAAATAAAACGTACTGAAAATACTTAAGAAAACTTTCAGAGTAAGTATCCCTCTTTCCCGCCCGCTCTCACTCTCTCTCTCTCTCTCTCGCGATTCAAGTATAGCTCTCGAATGTTATAACGAGCCGATTTAGCTGCGCCTCGTATCGCAATGATTATTCCATGTAGTTATGTAGTCCTGCATGCGCGAGTTCGACGTCCTCCTTTGACGCGTGTTCGCGTTTCGAGGATCGGACCGAGGATCGAGTTAAATCCGCGCCAGCACCCATAAAAATATATCCTATCTCTTGTCGTTCATTCTCCTCCTCCCCCTGCTCCACCTCACCCCCCCCCCCCCTCTCGCGCTCATTTAACCTTTTTATCTTTCTATTACAAAGAATTCGAACATCGAACCATCGACCTTTGTATTCGGTTCACGCTCTTCTTTTTTTTACTTGAATAAGATTACTTTAGCAGAAACAGGTTTTTCCCATATATTTGATACGCAATTCAACAATTCGGAAATGAAAAAAGTTTCAGTACGTTTAGTAAGTTTACTTCAAATTTATACTAAACATTTGATGAATCGTATACGTGTGTGTAATAAATAAATGAAATAATTTTTATACGTTTATAACATTATGAATTCTAATATGAGCTATTTTTTATGAAATCACCGACTACTTAAATATTTTCTAAATTTTTGAGTAAGCTGTGCTCTTATCGATATAAATAACTACTTTTAGTTTTATGTAGATAATAACGTAATACCGTAGTTAGCATAAACATTATATAGTTACGATCATGTTGCAATTTAGAGCGTTGTTGGTTTTTTTACGACTAAAAGCGTTACAAAATATATGCGTTACGCTGTTAATAGTTATAATTATCGTTATAATTCAATGCCTATTTTACACAGCAATTATCAATTATAAATTTTTTTTCTATTCAACGATTATTATATTATTATGTATTATTAAACACATTTTGCACGATAAATGTTGATTACTCTAAAAGAGAAAATGCACACTTTAAATTATAGCACGGTGTTACCTTGTTGATGCATAAGCATAAACAATTCTGTGTGAGTAACTCGGTAAAAGTTATTTGAAGAACAAGCAGCGAAATTTTTTGTATGATTATAAAATCGAAACACTCGCAAATCAGTACAATAATTTACAAATAGTCGTGTATAGGAAAGGAAAAAGAAGTGTGAAATCAAAGGTCAAGACACGGATCATTAGCGACCGCAAAAGAGAGCTCGATAGACGCAGCGATCGAGCGAAGAAAATACGTGAATCTCACGGTGAGAATAATGTCGAGGCGCAGCAGCTCGATCCTTTGCGTGAAGTAGCAAGGTAGTAGTACTACAGGAGTAGGATGATGGTATAGGTGAGCGGAGAGCGGGAGGGAGCTGCTACGAACGTGGGTGGTCCCGTTTCTCGCGCGTCGGCGCCCGTAATTACAGGTTCCTTATTTACCGCCTGTTACACAGTTCGTTAACGCATCAGTTATTAAGCAGACTCGGTCTCTTTCTATCCTTTGGTGAATGAAAGATCCACTCACTCTCTCTCTCTCTCTCTCTTTCGCGGTATTTATGAATGAATCGCGTGCGTGCCGGACAGGCTATTAGTAACCTGCTACTCTCCTTCTCTCTTTTGCTCTCTCTCGACCGGTAGCTTCGGGTCACAATTGATCTCGTTGTCACCACCACGGAAGTATAAGTGTACACGACGGAACTTTTTAACTTACCCGTCTCGGTTCTCTTACCTTTTGTTCCCTCGAGAAGACGCTACTCGACTCAATGAAATCTCACGAGAGAGCTGCCATTCAATGTACCTTGGTTATTTTTGGACCCGTGTGTGCTACTGACAAATTTACAACCTCGACGACGTCGAGTTTTTCTTTTCTTTCTTGGTTCTCTTTTTTTTGTACTCTTTTACGACGACCGATCATTCAGTCGACTCCGATCGATTATGTATACTTTTTGCGGTTGTATAGTTTATACTTGATCTTTTTTTTTATTTTCTTGCTTTTTTTTACTACTTCTGCTAATGGGAGTACAGCTCGATCGGTTAATGACGTGTACACTTTTTGCCCAAGTACATATTTAGAATAATTATTTAATTATCTTAAAAGGTACTTTAACTTCTTGTAATTGTTTTGCTTTCGTTATAGAAAAATTATTTTTCATTAGAATGTTACAATAACTCAGCTGATTTGTTTATAAACCACCTATATTTTTGTATAATCTTAATTAAAATGTAAAATATTATTGATAGATATCAATTTAAACCATTAAATTAAATAGAAGTAATAGTTTTGCACAAAACTAATTATTCGTGTTTTAAATAATTATTTTAAACGAGTTTTCGAGCATGACAGCAAATAATTATTATGTACTTTCTTCTAAATTATCTTGACATATACCTTGAAAATGAATCTTTGTTAAATATATAAGATATTCATATAAATTATTAAGTGTATAAATATACTGATAATGTTTATATATTCTCTATAATTGTAGTGTAATAATATAAGAAGTACCACAGACGTAAATAAATTAAATGTTTAAAAGAAAATTTGAATAAATAAAATTAAAAAAATTATACTTAAAACAACAATACTCCAAGTATGGAATATTAGCTGAAACGAAGATAAGATTCGTCGATGCGAACGAAGAAAAATTAGTCGATGGCACTCGTCGCGTCTGAAGAAGCCATCGTGATCTCGGATCCCTTTGCACAAACACACTGGACGTGAAGATCGGGACAAGTACGAAACTTCTTATCGGTCGTTCGCGCCGTCGAAAAGGGGCGCGCGCTCTCTCTCACAAATACGCACACCTACACGTAACGTTAACTTTTCGAGAGATACGTATACGCGCCTCTTTTCTCGCTAATGAGACCACGAGTAAGAAAAAATGCAATCGATGAGTCGTAGCATCAATCTCTCGTCGTAGATTGTTAGTTCGCGGCGTTGAAGCAAAAATTCGCGAGCATAATTGCGATTGTAATTAAAATTCTCGAGGAATAAGCGCTGGAGAAAAAAAAGGTACGGAGAGAGAAAAAAAGTTCGGGGGTGCATACGTATATATACATAGAGAGAGATAGAGGGAAAGAGAAGGAAGAAGAAAACGAGGGACACGGAAGAAACCCGAGAAATGAGCGACGCGCGCTGTAATTGGAACGGTCGCGTGTCGCGGACACAATGGATTCGTCCGAGTGCGAATTATTAACGTGCCCGAGCGTATAGCTCTCTCGTTAAGGAAAAACATTCTTCCTTTCGCTTCGTTTTTACTTTTCGTGAGTTTCGCAGCAACGAAATACCAAGATACTAGTAATACAAAAATAAGCAAAAATTAGATGCAAAACGACATTCCATTTTTTATATTCGCTCGTATACATAACTGCGGTCGTTTTATACTTGTTTCCCTTGGTCTTAATTTCAAGCGCGACGAATCACTGTGGATCCGCGAAAAAAAAACAGTAACCGAACGAAGACACTCGAACGAACGTGCTTTATGTACCACTCGGATAAACAGACGTGGGTGTGTGTGTGTGTGTGTGAGTGAGTGAGTGAACGAGTCGGCCAATCGGGAGTAAGGTTCATTTTAAAAGCGGTATATAGAAGAGTGAAGGACGGATGGGGGGTCGACGCCAGGGTTTTCCGCGACTGAAAAAAGCCATTTAGCCAATTTAAAAGGTCTTTTCATTAGACGTTTCACTTTGTCCCCCCCCCCCACTCCGCCCCCCCTCTCTCTCTCTCTCTTCCTCTCTTAGTCTTTAAAGGTTTATATTTTAAATGCTAATTGCAAGTTTTTTTAATGGCGCTCGCTCTACAGAGAAGAAGACGGCCATCGCCGCTGCGCTTATTGTGCGAAAAGAGGGCGGCCAAGATGAGAGTCTATATACGTGTATATATATAAATATAAGAGAGGAACGAGTGCATTTGTTCTCGAAAACACAAGAGCCAGTCTTTGCTTGATCGTCACATAGCGCCAGCGTTGCAATATAAACCGATTGCCCTTTCTCTATTTATCTCCTGACTTGTATGCGGCACTCTTCTTTTTTTGGCTCGCAGTTACTTGTTACTTTAATTTTATTGAGGTTTTTATACTCGCTTTACCAGTCTTATTTTGAGTATTATAGAATATAATATATTCTATTGCTTCTGAATTACGTTATAGATTAATTTAGCATATTAAAAAAACAAAGTGATAAAATAAATAAAATTGGTTAATATTGTGCTGTGTTTAATAATGTATTCTGGAATAATAATCGAAAACACCTCCGAGTTTCTGTACCTTTCTCAAACTATACACAATGGCTCGAAAAGTTAGCGTACGAATGGATCACATTTGTCGAATTGTATTCGTAAACGCGACCTTCGGGATAACGAGGTTGGTACTACTCGTAAAATTGGCAAATGACCAGGAATAAAATGCAAGTGTATATATATATATGTATATACACGTAGAATACGAAGAAAAAGAAATTTTCTGGTATTATAGCGAAAAGAGAAGGAGCAAGCATAAGCTGGAAGGAGGAGGAGGAGGAGGAGGAGGCAGAGAATTGAAAAATACCAAGGCTTTTCAACTCGAGCCGGTATTATTTTCCGGTCCTCGTCGTTCAGAGCTGCCTAATCAGCGAATTAAACCGAGCCCGAGGGCGAGACGGAGATAAAAAGACTTTAGCGAAAAGGAAGCCGATTGTGCGGGAGAGTTCCGCGAAAGATTCATCCGTCGATCCGAGAAGAAAACGAGAAGGGGACCAATGTCGCGAATACCGGAAATCTATTGTACACCCGAAACGGGCGAGGAGGGTGGAGGGAAGGGAGTCACCGCATCGACATTGCGAAGCTTCTTCGCGAAATCCTACGCAGGCGCGGTGCGACTTAATTTCCTTCCTAGTCTTATGATCTTCCGGCTTGTTATGACTTTTCTCTCCTTCGTTCTTTGCGTATATATACGTGTCAGTTGCGAGACTATAACCTTACGGTTTATTTAAAAGTTTCTTACTTTTTCTCTGCGGTTCGCTTATTTTATTTCGCTTCGAAACTTATTCGCGTGTTCAACTTGCGTATTGAATCGGGGAACTAAATTTTATTCTAACCACTGTTCATTGAATTTAATATTTCTTCGCAACATCTCACCGATACGTAGAAAAATATGTATTGTTTTGCATATACATATACCTTTGAAAAAATATTCTATTGAGATAAATAAGTATATAAGTGCTTGATAGATTTGAATAAATTTATATTTATTTTAGATACAATATTAACTATGGATTGATTAAATTGTTACGTAATCAATTTCAACAATTTCTTCGGATTCAATAAAATACTCTTTTCCGTGCAGCTACTTCGAAGCGTTAAAATATATTGTTAAACATAAAAAAAGTAATTAAAAGAGAAAGTTACGTGACGCACTTGCACGAAAACAAAGTCGTTAAACGAAAAAACCAAATAAAACAAATCGCTTCCCAGTCAAATAAATCAGTGGTAATATCGTTATAATATAGTGGTAATTGCTCACATGTTGCCGAGTAAAATCGTAATACAGCACCGCAAACGACGTGTAACGCATCAGAGACTCTCCGGAGCATGAAATCAATTGCAGGGTGGGATAGAAAAAAGAGAGAGAGAGAGAGAAAAGGAAAGTATAGCGGTATATACAATAGCACTTACACAAAAGGCTCGAGTGCAATATGAAATCATCCGTGGCATCCATCCAGAAAAATGGCTCCCTCCCTCCCTTCGAGTGTGTCATTCGAAACGAGAGCTGTACAATATAATATCGATGAACGCACGCGCGCACGCATTACCGATAATTTTCGACGATGTACCCATAAAAAGAAAAAGAGCGAGCGAGAGAATCAAGTGGCCATTCCGATTATCGTCCCCGAATACCAGGACAAATATTTTGAACAAGATCGAACGAAACGGGAGAGAGTTTGGTATAATTATACCGGTTGTCCTGTCACTCGCATCGTGTACGTGTGTACCCATAAGGGGAGGGGGGGTAGGGGAGGACGAGGAGAAAAAGTAATACCGAAGAAGCTGCTCGGGGATCATCAGAGTTATACCTCGCGGTACAGCATAATAAAACGAGCGAGTCTTTGTGCGCGCGCGAGGGTGAGCCAAGGAGATTTCTTCCAATATACTAAGAGCGGGGCGGATATACCGTATACACGCGAACCCAACGGCTAGTCGCCCCCCTCCCACTTTGGGCGACGACAACGACAACGGGAACGAGAACGACGACGACAACGCGGTTTTCTCTCTCTCCCTTTCTGTGTACGGGAGAGTACCGAGAGAGTCTCGTTCTCTCCATTGTACCCGGCAGCTCATTTATTTACGTCTCTCGAACTTTTAATCTGATGAGATGCGACCGACCGAGCGAGTTTGTACACGTATATACTGCACATATACACATATATACACCTTGGATTCTCTTTTACTCAGTTCGCGTCTGCCCTCCGACGCATCGATTATTCGGGCCCATTTCGTTTCGTCCGATTATCTCGCGGCCTCGTCCTTTACATCCACGACGATAATCACCGCGGCAGCCCGTATTATTACCGACAACAAATTTAAGACCTTCCCTTCCCTTCCCTTCCCTTCGATCCTCACCACTCCGATAATTTATTTTTTTCATTCATTTCTTCTTTTGCGCTCGAGTTTGTTTTTTAGGGACACCTGTTTATAAACAATAAATTAATCGATGCTCCGATAACTCGCCCCTCCTAACAATTATTAGGGTTTTAATGACTTTTCATAATAAATATCTCGATTGTATTGTTACTTTGTAACGCGTGTGCGTGTATTCTTTTACAAGGTATTCAACTCGATGTTTTTGAAAAATACACCAGGATTGACTGACTGTAAACAAATTATTAATTGCACGTGAGACGTATATTAGCCTCATTTTATACACTTATTTCTTTACTCAAGTTTTCTATTTTTTGCGTGGGAGTAAAATTTATAGGTATATAATTTTCATTAATTTTGCCAGAAAATAACGATACGTGTAAAGGAGTCACGAAAATAGGTAATTAAAATATCGCGTCGAGTGGAAACGGTGCTATCGAGAACGTAATAATGCATTTGCAAGGTAGATAGGTGACTTTGATTAGACGCCGTTACGATAGAAGCGATCGTGCACGAGGACACGTAAGAGTACCAAGATGGCCCTTCGATGTAGCTCGATATATAGAGGAGGTTATAAATTGATTAGAGGACGCGTCCGAGACGAGCGAGCGTGCATATATACGTGTATATAGAGGGAGTAGGGGAAACTGATGCAAGTCAACGACTATATCCCGAGATTGAATAGAATGGGAAAGCCCGCAAAGTGGATGAGAAAGACCGATCTCGATAGGGAAGAACCTTCCTCAATTCGATACATCAAATTCAGTGTATTATTCTTGTTATATGTTTATTAGGAAAACGGCTTTTTCGGAACGGAACATATTCACTATCCGCGGCAATTCGAAAAACTCGCGATCGTGTCAATATCGCGTGCGTATGTGTGTTTTAAATGCGGTTGTTCGTAACACACGTGTATACCTGTACGTGTACGTACTCTTCTGTCGAATAAAAATGTGATTGCGGTTTTGTAAGTCCTCCAGCGCGGGATGACGTCTCTTTCTCTCGCGTTTTCATATCTATCTAGCTGAATCTATACCTATAGATATACGCACGTTGGCCGATATATAGGTGCGCGCGAAAGCTAAACCGCGGAATGGAATTACTTTGGCTTAATTGTTACGGGCTACCTCTACTACTGATGTTACCATCAGTGAATGGAATCGTGTTATTGATTTTGTACCTCGTAGACACACCAATATATAAAGTTATTTATTCTATTCCCTTTTTATCTCTCTCTTTCTTTGTCACTCGCTGTCTAACTTACGAATATATATGTATATATTTTATTCACATTCTCGCTTGCTTTAACGATGCTGTTTTACGATTTCGAATTCGAATATCGTGAGTGATTACGAATAACGGTTTCGCTATTTATATTTCGCTTTTTAATTCTCGTGTGCGATTTTTCATTTTGTTAAAGTCGCGTGATGTACAATTATCTACGTAATTGATTCAAATGAAAAAAAGTCTATCTTTTATGTAAGTGATTATTTTACAAGATTAGACATTGTTTTTCAGTTGTATACCTGAGAATAATTGTAAGATGACTTTTCTAGCTGGATGCGAAGTTGTTGCCTTTCAGGAAATAATTATTTCATTTAATCGTATTACTGTGAAGTGATAATATAGAAGTAAAATAATTTTGTATAATTAGATAGTTATAATAAGTGTTTGCGTGATCATTCCTATACAAGTTTAAGTGAAATACTTTTTATTTTTTAATTATAACACATGTAGAACCGCCACCAAAATTATTTAATAATACGTAATGATCAACTTATTAAATCAATAATTTCAATAATTAATAAGTGAAAGCAGTCTTTTATTTATATTGATTTTATGTTACTCTGTATTTCATGAATCACTGACAAAATAAGTGTTTTAGTTAATAAAAAATAATATATATGCACAACTATACCAAATACAATGTATTGTACATACAAATACGATCTATCACGTGTTCACAGATTAAAAATGTATTTAAAACAAAATAAAGCTATGTCCGAAAGATGGTAGGCAATACCACATTGTTGCATAATTGTAAGGTTTTTGCTCGAAACATGAGATAAATGTCGGTTAGGGAACTGTCATGAAAAATCCAGCTTATTTGAGAAAAGAGATTGTACATAGAGAGAGAGAGAGAGAGAGAGAGAGAGAGAGAATGGAAAGTGTAGAGAAAGAGAGAAAAAGAGTGAGGGAACAGAGTGCAACGAACGAGGTGCTCGCGAGAAAAATCGAAAAAGAGGGTAGAGTACACGAGGACGAGAGCGTTAATGAAAAAACGCCTAGCGAGGAAAAGTGAGAGAGAGAGAGAGAGAGAGAGAGAGAGAGAGAGAGCGTGTTTTTGGGCTTTGTGCGGTTGGGAGGCTACGCCCGGACCGCCGCCGCCGCCGCCACTGCGCATTGTTTGAAATACGAACACTTAGTAAAAAAGGTGAGGGAATCTCGCATCCTCTATATCTCGTCGCGACGCTTATACTCTCTCTCTCTCTCTCTCTCTCTCTCTGGGAGCGCACGCTTGATTTTAACTATACATACACATGCGCGGGAAAATTTTTCCTCCTACCGACTAAATGGACCCGAAAGCGAGATATGCATTTCCATATGAATATATATACGCACAGAGAGACGCGCACCCATACACCTTCTGTTATCGGACACGTGTATTGCACTCACCATTATTATATCGCGCACAGATTATTATTTTTTTTCGTTTGTATATACTTGTAGACTACGCTCGTACGTATAGCCACTGACTATGTATCTGGACTTGGTTTATCAGGTCGAAAAAATCATCTCTTTTAATTATTTCACGATGTGTGCATTGGCAAAATTCTCTGTCTTTCTTTCTCTTTCTCTCTCTCTCTCTCTCCTTTCGAATCGAGATTATACTCGTCGATTTTCCAGTTTACGAGAGCACGATTCAATCTCGCTTTAGAGGATCGGTTATACCCCCGGGAGACACGAGAATGAAACGCCCGGTGACACAAAGCGTAGCTACGAGAGAAGGGAGGATCGGATTCGTCGTCTTTCGATGATCCGGCTGACGTTGCCGAAATACACCGAAATACCTTTACAATGGACATAATGCTTCTCATGCTGTTGCTCTTGCTGTTGCTGTTGCTGTTGCTGTTGCTATTCCTCCTACCCTCCTACCTCCCTCTTCCTCCGACCCCTTACTCTCTATATATACACGTGTATCCAGACAGATAGAATTTACAATATTCGCTTGTCGGTAATACCCATCCGCGAAACCTACTCGAGAAATCCGAGAGATTTTCTCTATGTACGACATAATTCTGAATTTATATAGAGATACAGTTTTAACTTTTATATATCAATACGATGCATCGTCAGCAAGAATGATCAATTCCCGACTCTATTGAAATCATCGAGCCTTCCATACAGTTCTCGTGTCTTTTTTTTAATGTAACTACTAAATGCTTTATTATTAAAATGACAATATTGTGCACATTTTTTGAAAATTGTACGTTAACTATATACTTGTTTACAAACTTAGGGGAAGGCATATTTGTGGATAACTACGAAAATTGCTATGCATTTTATTTTATAATAGGTCATTATTATGCAACAAGTGCGTAAAGTACAATTTCACGGATGATCGAGCTAGTTTGCGGGATGCACGCATTAATTACGTGCAATGTCTTTTGTAAACATGTGGGCAACGGATATGCATTCGTCGAGCTCGAAAACTTATATACAAATTATATGGTAACAGGAAGTATCATCAACGTAGAGTGCTTATTTTATCGATTTGATTACATTTTGCCATAAATATATATAAATCTCCGTTCATAAATAATCTAGTATAAATTCTAAAATTTTCCAAAAATCGAAAAATTAATTGCACACGAAAGAAAGGAAAGTGTTACAGTAAATACGTGAAAAAAATAGTTTAAAACCAAGTGTAAATAGTCGTGGCCCCTTAAAAATTCAGTCGCATCCACTTGTCGAATACGAAGAAAAATAAAAAGAAAAAAGAAAAAGAAGGCTTCCTCGGTGATTTCATTAAAAAGACAAGTAAGCTCACCGGGTAAAAATGACGCAATAACAACAAGAGGAAAAATAAGAACAAGACTCGGCGTACGAAGGAGCAACAGCAACATCAGCAGCAGCTGGTTCTCGGTCATAATTACACGAATGAAAGAGGCGTGGGTTCGAAGTGTACACCTATATATCCGAGTATACGTGCATATATACATATGAAAGAAACTTGGGCGTAAAAAATTCGCGTCGTCTTGAGGCTCGACTGGTAAAGAATAAACCCGAGCGAGACCAAGGGAAACGTGAATCCGTCGCGCGAACGCGCAAATGAGCCGCGGTCCACGCGTTCGTGTGGATGTACATTGCACTTCTGCGATGCGTAACTTTCCTTCATTAGCGCGTACCAAGCATGTCCTTGCGCCACGTGAGACTTGTACCGGCTCTTTTAATTTATATATATACGCACATACACACACTTATATTTTTATGTTTAGCTGGTTCACCTACGTTGTATTTATTCCAATTTTAACGTACCTCGACTCTTCCATATAATCTTACATATTTTCTATCTCTTAATTTACTTTTTCTTTCCTTTCGTCTTTTTTTAACTATACAATTATTTTTCGTTAAATTTAGTCATGCGAGTTGTACGATTACACTAAAATAGTTATAGAAATAATGTGCAATGGAAACGAAATATTTGAAATAAGTAAAAATTTTATTGAAGCAAAAATAAGTTAAGAAAACTGTAAAGTAACATCGAGTATTAATCATCGTACACCAGAGATTCACGAGAGAAGAGAGAAAATAGTCGATGCGTAACAACGGGTTAAAATTTCGTAAAGTAAGTCGATCCTCGGTGCCTTATAATTGATCGCATTACACAAACGGACAATTTTCCTGTTTGCAATTTAAGCATAAAGAAGAGAAAGAGAGACAGAAGAGTGAAATGAAAGAGAAGTAAGAGAGAGAGAGAGAGAGGAGGTGAAGAGCATAGAGGGAGAGAGACCGCAGGAAATCCGCTTTAACGGAGGGGCTGCTTTTTTGGGTTTTCGCGTGGGGTGTGTTGCGTGTGTCCCCCCGTTTCCTCGATTCCCCGTTCCCTCGCTCCCTGGCTTTACTCTTAATATTTGTAAGGTTTTGCACGGTCGCCTCTCTTAAGGAGACCTTGCGAAAAATATGAGATAGGGTGTGCACGATTCCCTCGTCGAGATCTAACACGTGTGTAGGTGAGCTAAATCCCCGAGCTTGTATCCAACCCACCCCACCTCCGAAGACGTAGAAAAGACGGATGAAAAGCTCGCGGATAATCGCCATTTCGTCGCACAACTCACCGACCGCTTTCCTAAGAGTTTCAGTCTTCTCTTTGCCCTTTTTAACTCTTATAAATAAACACTACATATCCTCTCCTGTTTTTCTTATCCTCCGTTCCGATCTGACGAAAACTCGTCGAACTTTCGAACGACAAATACAACGTTTAGCTTGAGTGCTCCTGGTGCTGCTTCTACTTCACTATACCGTAAAACCATTTTCGTGAAATTTGCTTCGTATATTTTATCCGCTTATCTCGCATTCTCTAACCTTATCCTTGGCGCTCTGCATTAATAAACGTGTCTCGTCTCCATTAATTTTTGAGCAATCATTTCCAAGGAAAATATATAAACTAAATTAATTATTTTTCCGTGTTAAAAAGACAACAGTTAATAACCAATGTAAATAATGAACAGATAAAGTTTATATAACCAAAACCAAAAATAGGTAAAAAAATATTGCAAATGGAAGAGGCGAAAAAGTGGTGTTGGAAAACGTTCGGTGGCATCCTTCATAGATCGTTGATGCGCGAAGGTTGCGAAAGGGCGTCGCGTACAATAAATGAAAATGTAGGAAGGGTTTAACGTAGGTAGAAAAGGTGATGGAAGCAGCAGCAGCAGCAAGAACAGCACGCTGTAAAGTTGAAGCGAGTGCGGGAGTAACGGGAGTAACGGCGTACAGAGACCGAGAGCTTACGGCTACGTAGCTAATTACCTGATCCTACGGTAAGCAGCGCGCTAACGCCACCAACAGGGCGCGAGAGACGAAAGGAGGCACGAATGACGCCGGGTGGTGGTGCTCCTGCCGCTGACAGCAAAGACTTTCAACCTCTCTCGCTCCCTGTTGCCTCGGGGAAAGCTTACGCAACCTCCTACCCGACAATCACGAATTATCAGTCGCCGAGAAATTAGCGTCTGCCCTTCCAAACGCTGCGCCTATATTCCGATTGCTTAGTGTACACGCGTCGTCTAACGTCTGTCCTTTGATCGCTTCGTCATTTTTAAACGTAACGCACGTTCATCGACCCCCTTACTTTTTAATTATTAATTTGTCGTTTTTCGAAAAGCGCCTCGTCAGTCGTCACCTTCCTTTTGTACAACTAGCAAATTTAAAATTTACCCCCGCGCGATAACTTTGTTTAATTATACATAGCTATATATACGTACGCTTTGGACTTTGTAATTAACTATATACTATTCGGTTAGAGTTAATTAATCCGTTCGTTTATTCGATTGGCAATTTATTTCTCTCATTTGCGATAATCCAATAAATGACATTTTACATTTTAATGGACAAATATTTTAATATAATTCCACGCTTATTACAGATACTTGCACACGTTCATTTCCGTTTTATCCATTTGTGCGGATATTTTCAAATAACTATTAGAGTTTCCCGCTGTTATTAGGTAATATATTATTATAATTTAAATATTATTAATTCAATTGAAGTATTCATTTAATGTTTCACGGTTAATTTTAATTAAATTGGTTTGTATTGTCCAATGTTGATTCGAAATGATAAGTGATGTAAATGCATACTTTCGGTTAAAACGTAAGGATTAATAATTAGTAAAAAATTAATAAAATTCGAATGTAACTTAGAAGTTCTAAAAACCGAAAATAAAAAGTTTAACTCGAATTTAACGATGAAAATGTTTATCCAGTGGCAAAAACAGAGGTTTCTAGGGTAATAACTACAAAAACAATATTTATTATTATCAATTTTAAAAAAGGTGTGTTATTTTTAATCAACATACAGATTTGACAGGTATTAAGGAAGGGTTAGTCGTAAATTTGCTCCACGTCCTTATATATAGGCAGACAATTTGCTATACAGCGTGAACGGTTAAACGCGATATTCTATCGTACAAGGACAAAAGATGGGAAAATAAAAATCATGTAGATATTTCCTCTGTAATAAGTTCAAACCGATTTGATTAACTTTTGAAGTAACGAAAAGAATGGTCAGATATTAAGAGTGAAACATACGTGTAGGAGAATGAAAAGAACGAGGTTTACTCGTCGATAGGAGAAGGTAAAGGAACGATCGTTAAATTTAGCGAATGCTCGTACGGATGGAAAGCGGGCGAGATTCGGGCGCTGTCTCGATCTCGCCGGGCAGAAAGAGGAGAATCGAGAGCCGTGGCGGTGGCGGCGCATGACCGGTCGTTCTCGCGTTAGCTCACTCGAGAGATAGAGAGAGAGAGAGAAAAAGAGGAGGAGAAGGAGGAGGGGGGGAGGAGGAGGTAGCTATCGAGGGGGAGAACGAAGGAGGGAAGAAGCCCACGCAGAGAGATAACGATAGAACGAGTGGAGGAGGCGCAACCCCGCCGTGTATAGGAGGAAGAGAGAGAGGGAGAGAGAGAGTGCCGAGGATGAGGAAATCGATCCGATTTTCCAATCTCGCTCGACTGTATTTGAATTCCAGCGCGCTTGGTAGCTTATACCATCTCGCTCCCTCTATACCACGTAATACCGCATCCTATATCTCAACTTGGTATGTATGTCTATACATGCGCCTCTGTATACGTATGCCTATGTGTGTGTGCGCGCGCGCGTGTTTGCGTATATATATATATGTATATGTATATATCCATCTATATCTATACATACAATTCTCTCTCTCTCTTGCTCTTGCTAAGTAGACGCATACCTTACGCGTTTACCGGGCGTGCACCAAGTCGAAATTGCACGCGCATTAGCCGCGCGCCTCCGGTCCAGCTTACCCTTCTCTTCTTCTATGCTCAGCCCCTTATTGCGCCTCACCTATACGTATCTCGTACCTATAGCCACCTAGGGCTAGGTATTCCACGATTTTTACCCCTTCTCTGCCGTTCTCGCCACCTTCCGAGCTGTCGCTTCAACTTTTATTTACCTTATCTTTCTTTTTTGTTTAGCGACTTTGACTTTCGGTTGAACTTTATTGCCGACCTATATACATCTTCCCAACAACTATTAATTCTCTTTCGACGGTTTAGACTGTCGGCGAAACTTTGCAAAATATCGGAAAATAGTTTTACTCGAGTCTCGGACAAACTTTCTGCCAAACTCTTATCGGACTTTCTTCTTCGACATATTTTATACTATTTGAGTGAACGTTTATTCTTATAGTTGTGAATTTACCTTTGCATCCCATTGATTGCATGCATTCGTGTATTGTTTAAAAATACATGATAATATTTCTAAGAAAAATTTTAACTATAATTCGACAAATCTTCAGTATAAAATTACATTCCTCTCTTTAAAGTATTTCCAAGATTAGATAGAATAAAGTAAAATACGGAACCTAAGTAAATCAAATGAAAAATCAAGACTTTAATAGTACGAAGTAATAAAATATTGTGTTAAAACAAGGTCTTTATCGTTGGAAAATCCTCTATCGCGTAGACTATTAGTTTGGAACGGTGTGAATTCGATAAAGTTAAAATTTCATAAAACAATTATTGTAAGTAGATTGAAGATAATATATTCATCATGCGCGTATTTATGTATAGTTAAAAGTCGAATAGTTATACAAAAGAAATAATATAGTTTGGTATACAAGAGGTAGAGGCAAAGGCAGGTCGGGCATAGAATAGGAGAGGAGAGGAGAGGACGAGGAAGGGCGAGAGGCAAGGAAGAGGAAGGAAGGCAGAAAGGCAAATGCAATGTTGTAGTAAGGGAGAGAAGCCCGTGCTAAAGGTCCATACGTGTCCGTCTCTGTGAGTAGTTGCGGCCGGTGCTGCGATTGAATGCTAGGAATTTCATCATGAGTTGAGCCGGTGTGCCAGGGGAGAGCAGTACCGACGACACGAGCCAGAGCGAGACCGAGCGCTGTACAGAGAGAGAGAGAGAGAGATCGAGCGAACCCGCCCCCGAGCAGAGCGTAGCAAGCAGCAGCAGCAGCAGCAGCAGCAGCCCCTTGCTTAGCAGCGCACCGGCCGTTCCAATCATGATTCTACGCTGCACCGTTTGAAGTCTCGATTGAAAAGGGGCGGAGGTTTGACTAAAGAACGAGTGCTAGCTATATCGGCTATCTCGCTCCTCGACGTCGGGTGAACCGGAATACGAAAGAGAGAGAAAGAGAGCGAGAGGGAGCGATGTGTATATACTTTCCCTCGAGTCGCATCGATTGAGCGAGCGAGCGAGATGAAAAAAGTGCCGCGGTGTGTGTAGATACACCTCGTCTCTCGATCCATCGCGTATACGATATATATGCGACTCGCCCATATAGACGTGTGTTACGTCCTCGATGCACGGTGGGATGTGTTTATGTTCGACGCGTTCGAGTGAGCCTCGTCGCGCGAGTTAATATTTGGTTTCGATGAATATTCCAAATTTCCCGCGTGCATATTTTGATGAAATTCTTCGGTCTACTCGCTCATCTCCCACCCGTGGTGATTGCATTTTTTTCGCTGATTTTTTTTACTGAACCCCTCTCTCTACCCTCCACCTACCTCGTTTTAGGCGATCGCGCTTCTTTTATATTACCGGCCTACGATATATATATATTATTTTACGTTAATAATTAATAAATACGCACGCTATTTTCGCGATTTCGACTACATTTTCACCGAGTACGGTAAAGAGAGAGAAAGAGAGGGAGGGAGATTACGCGAAACGCCGACGAAAAATCTGGGCAACTGCGAGGGGGAAATTCCCTCTTTCGACTAATAACTTTATCTTTCGTCGCACCCCTCGTAATGGCCCCGGATAATCCTGTTTCACCAAAAATGAACCAACGCTCTCGCGCACTGATTTCAAATCGCTCGAAGAAACCCCTAATCCTCTGTACCTTTTTTCCCAAGACCGAATCTCTTCGTGTTCTATCGAATACGCTTAAGTGCTTCCATCTCCGTACCTCGCAATCCTCCAACTATCTCCGCGTTTCTTCCTAGTTTTTTTTATTCTAATCTCACGCATAAATATTTAGTTCCTTTGATCGATTCGTAAAAATATCTTATCGCTAGAGTTTATTTACTTATTTACGTACATATAGATGGGATATCACGTTTACTAGCTTTGTGTAAAATATTTAGAATTAAAAACGTAGATTACGTTATTGGAATTCGTTAATTATTAATGTTTATACAAATATTATATTTACAATAAACAAAAATTAATTGCAGACTATTAACGCACGTTTTCTTAACTATTTTCTGATGGTGATAAGTTACCAAAAATCATAGTTTAAAAAATCCAATTTAACGATAAAACTAAAGCAAACAAATTGATCGCCTAACACGAAAAAGGATTTAAGGTGAATATAATACGATGTAATTTAAATCGGCGAACTTATTAAAAGTGAAAAATGTAATGAGATATTTATTATTAGTAATTATAATAGCTCGTATATAAAAGATGAAACTATTATACTGTATTATACTATATACAGTAGTATACATAATGTACATGTACGTATATAGGAATATATCTAATATCAGATATGAAATAAAATAGTTGGACAATGAAAGATCTAATCGGTAGGTAAAGCGTGACATTAACTGTATGCCGATGTTATCTAAAGTGTTAGAGCTATGATGATCGTTGATCGTTGCTTTTTGATGAAGCCACCTGGCGCTTATCGTCCCCGTTATTATATATTTAATAACAGCTTGTAATAATATGTCATTTTCTATGAAACGTTTAGTTCCCTCACCCTATTTCGAGAGCTGAAATAAATTCTAAACAACATTTACCTCCCTGTATCCAACGTTAATTGCACGCGGTTAATTGTTATTACCCGTACAAGGATGTTATTTGCTTATCACTAGTCGTCCCGCGACCCGACCCCTATTTTCATCTATTTAATTTTTCATCAATCTTCTGCCTAATTCATCTCTTTTGAACGTTTATTATATCTACCTATTAATTTTTGTGTATTTTAAGAAATACTTCATTTTCTTTTGTTTGTTTTTTTTTTACTTATATCGTTTTTACCATTTTTCAAACCGGTCAAACGTACATACGAAAATGTTAAAATTACTATATATTATGTTAAAACCGTGTAGATTTTTATAAAAACGAAAATTTGCTTAGCAATCGACTCGAGAGACGGAAAAAATCGAGTTTCATGAAAATATTGAGATGTAGCACTTTTAAATAATCCGAGCGTAAATAAGAAGAAGAAGGAGAAGAAGAAGGAGAAGGAAAAGGGAAAAAAGACATTGGCCTATCCAGAGGGAGAAAAAAAATGGAGCGGAACGGCTCGAGGTAGATGCGAGAAGCACTCGGCAATATGTCCCGTGAAATCTGCTAAGAGGGAAGAAGCCTGAACCTAGGGGACAAATGAACGCGTATACGCACGGAAGGAGACCAGAAGAAAGCAGCGACGTACATCTATATACACGCACACGTACACACATGCATATATATGTATATATACACGTTAATGGAGGTGGAGACGAAGCCGACTCGCAAAGGGGGAGGGGAAAACCAAGCGATAGCATCGCTACTCTTTGTGATGAGATCCAGCACAATGATACGCATTCGCCGATATGCGCTCTCGCAATCCAGCCCTCTCTTTTAAATGAAATACGGACGCCTGCCGCAGCTCGAGGTATACGCGCGCTGCGACTCCCCGTATCCATTTCGCTAATAAGGCGATTTCTGATTTTAATACGTAACGACAACGGTTATTCCAACGTTCTGATTCGTTTCATGAAACAACGATGTGTTTGCTTAAGCGATATCCTTCGTTTACCGAGCGCTCAATGCTTTCCACGTTAATCTTTCTAAAACGTTAACTTTAACCGCAGTCAACGTTTCGTACACTTTTATCTTGTACAAAAAACAGGACCTGTAGATATTTATCGTATTTAAAAATTTAACAAAATGTCGTCGTTAAATTTGGCTTTTTTCAGTGTTGGGAACAAAAATGCATTAAATTGAAAAGATTTATCACACGGTAATTTATTAAAATCACTTGCGTTCATAAATTAAAGTATATTGAAACGCGGCACGTATATATATGTGTGTATCTGACAGTCGATCTGCCATAAATTTAATGAAATCTCGGTACTTTGATAAACATAGAGAGAAAGGAGATTGATTATTCGATTTTCATTAAAAATTTGACGAGTCGATCGAAGAAACGTGTAAAGGATAAATAACTAAAAAAGAATTTGATAAACCTTGGGATAATTACTGGCAATAATTATGTGACAGGTTAATTTTAACGTATTACAACAGCGGCAGCTGGTGAGCGACGGAAAGACGAAGTGGAAAGTGCCTGTGTCTGGTCGTACGGGGCGAGAGGAGAGAAAGCGCGCGCGAGAGAGAGAGAGAGAGAGAAGGAAGAGGGTAAGGGAGGCTATCCGCGTGAATAGAGGTAGTCGTGAGGTAGAGGAACTTCGCGTGAGATATAAAGTACCAAAAGTACGAGAGGGCGACCGAGTCAGTTTTCACTTTAATCCACTATCCTGTCGTTTGCAATAACCGTTTCTCCCTCGATTACGTATAAGCCGGGTTTTCGCGCGCGCGCGGTTCATTTGCGCACCGTCTGCAACACGGTAATTACGTTTTTTTGTTACCACCTTGTCGAGGCTGTACGTACGTATACGTGCACACGCCGAGAAAATTTACCAATTTCTTACCAAGGGGGTTTTAGGCGTCCCAGACACGAGCAATTGAGCAAGTGAGCGAGCGGGAGAACGAACGAACGAACGATCTGGAGGCGCGCATACTTTGATCTCAGGGTTAACGCGCGAAAATCCTTCTCTCCTCGCGGCATAACCGAGCCATTTTGATTTCCAGAGCTCGTTACCGCTACCATGAATATTCCCCCCCCCCCCTTCTTCCTCCTCACCCTCTCCCTCTCCCTCTCTCTCCTTCCTTATATACACCTCGAGAAATTCAATTCCGCCGTAGCTTTTCCGGGCGAGACGCGGGTCGATCTCGATCGGGAAGACGAGAGGTGGCTGCGGCCCGGAGGGAAAGTTCCTTCGTGGAAAGTTTGTCGAGAGGTTTTCCGCGGGGGTACCTCTCTCACGGCATGCGAACCGAGAAGTATGCCAAAGTCGAGGCCAGGCTACGAATAGCTCCCCGCGAGAAGGAGAGACCGAGAGCAAGAGCGAGCGAGCGAGCGAGAGAGAGAGAGAGAGAGAGAGAGGTTGGTGGGTGTGTTGCTGCGCGCCGCCGAGGGCAAGTGGAGCGAAAATCAGATTTGCTCGTTGTCGCCTCGGTCTGCCAGCGCCATTCCGAGCGCCGCCGCCCTTTGATCCTACCGACGCGCCAGCGACCACCCTCTTCGAGACCTCCCACCCACCCTCGCTCGTCCCAACTACGCTCAGCCACCCCTGCAACCCCCAAGCATCCACGTGTCCGGTGACCCAACTCTACCTCGAATCGCACCCGAGAAACGAGCTTCGATAATACTTTGCTTTCATAAATGCGATAACAAATTTCTACTTGAGCTTACTTTTTCCTTTTTTCTTTCCTTTCTTTTTCGACACTCGTAGCGCAGGGGAAATAACGTCGTTGCACCGATGGCTATTTCGAGAAAACCTTTTCACGGGGAAACATTTTCTACGAGGGCTGACTCTCCCCGTTCGTCGGCGTCAGTTACGAAAACATGGGTTTTGAATTCGGTTTCCTTTTTTCGTCTCGTATGTATGAGGTCAAAATATATTCACTGGACAGACGATAATGTCTATACAAGTTGAATAAGCATAAAATAATACAATACCCCTGTCAAATACTTTTGAAATTCTAAATGCTGTTTTTTAATATCCTACGCTTATTTACGGACGTCAATAAATAAAGTCAAACTCTACACAAATTTCATTTTAGCTTCCTCCAAAATGATATACTTTGGCAATATAATAAAGAATGTCTTGGAAATAAATCTGAAAACGCATTATGTCAGCTAAGTCGTAAGTGTAAAATTTTCTCACCCGTAAATCCGAGTGCATTAAAAAAATTGTTTCCGTAGAATGGGGGTAAAATTAGAGGATAAAGAGTGCGAATGGTAACGGGAAGAGATTCTGTTTACATAGCACGCGAGATTTCTCAGATCAAACGTTGTCGCGCCTTGATTGCGTACATAGAACCGAGAGTGAGAGAGAAAGAGAGAGAGAGAGAGAGAACACGAAGCGACTCCTCTTCTTCGTGCTCGACTGAGATGCGAAGCGTGACGTGTCTCTGATGCTGTTTATAAAACAAAAGACTCGTTTTATTCTGGCACTGACGAACGTTTAAGGCGCTCGCGAGCGAGAAATTCACTTGAGCCCGCTGTTGTTTGGACTTCCGTTTTTCTTCCTTCCTTCCTTCCTTCCTTCCCTCTCTCCTCCTTTATTTCTCTTGCATCCTTTCGTTACTTTATGTGTATATATTTTACGTATACCTTCTCTATATTTTTCGCGCGCTTTATTTATTTAGTTTTCTACCTAGATAAACGAGGCAAACAACCTGCCCTTCAATTTTGTCAATGCCTATTTATGTTTATACAATTATTTTATCGTGTTCTTTTGTTTATTAATATGATGTATAAAGTTTTGAATAATAGAGTAACTTTATCAATCTTTAATGAAAAAAGAATGATACTAAAGTTAGCAAACAAACCGCAGCAGTAGTCAGATTAATTTAACAGCTGTTTTTTATCGTTAAAAAGTTTTAATTACATTCTAATTAATTATTTAAGTTAATGTAATTGTATATACATATATAATTAGTACCTAAAAATAAAAAATTAACGAAAACAAAATAAAAAATAGTTTTACCCTAAACGTTGTGTCAATTACAAGTACAAATCGAAAAAAAATATTAAAACTTAGTAGGTAAAACAATTTTCAAGTATTTTATCTCTGATTTACAAATATATATATATGATACTCTTTCTCTTCATTATATATATATATAAGAGAAAGAGTAGTAAGCAAGTTGGTTTAGCTTGCAAGAACCTCGGTAAGTACTCTAAAGTCAACGACATTTCGTAGTTTGCATGTGAAAGAGGTCAAGGTACAGAAATCGAAAGCGAGTTTGAGTAAAGCTACCCAAAGAGCGAGAGAGAGAGATAGAGGGGCGAGGGGGGAGAAATATATAGATACTTGTATCCGATGTTGGAGTAATCAACGTGAAACTTCTCCTCCGAGTTGCCAATAAGATCCGACATGTTGAAAATGTAAAGTTATCGAGAAGTTTGGTAGACGGTCGAGAAAGTGCTTGATCACCCAGGGAAATAGACAAACTCGATTATAACTCGAGAACGGCGGGTGCGAAAAAGAGGCAACGCTAATTCGCTTAAGATATGCGCGTATATTTATATATAGAAGAAGATAGAAAAAAAAGGAACGAGACAGTAGAGAATTTTGAATGAATGGGAAAGTGGAGGAGGAGGAGGAGGAAACAAAAAGTTTTAAAATAGTAAAAAGGGGTGTACAGGTGAGAGTATAGCGGTAACCTACCGAAAATAGACGGGCACACCGGAAAGATTAACAAGCCACTCGAGTAGTTAACGAGATTTCAGGGAAACCGAGTAATAAAGCACAGGAATCAACGCCAGTGAATTGCAGGATCGGTGCGTGTGCGCCCGATAAACGTTTATGCTACTCAAACGTCCGAGCGTGACGGTTTCATAAAGGCGAAATTATAGGCTTTGCACTGCCGAATTGGCTAGGTTCGCTTTCATTCATCGCTCTGGACTCTTATGTTTGCCCTTGTACCTTCCCTTTACCTCACCCCTCCCCACCCATCTCCCTTCACTCCTCTCCCCTGCCTCTTTGCTACACCTCGCTCGCTCGCTTGCTCGCTCTATCTCTCTCTCTCTCTCTCTCTCTCTCTCTCTCTCTCTCTCTCTCTCTCTCCCTCTACCTCTCTTTCTCTCGCGCCGTGTTCCCTCGTATGCAATTACGTAATGCCCAGAGCATCAAACTTTTTATCGAGTTTACTGTATTCTGCTTTTTCGATCCGCACACGCATTACTTGTTTTCCTTTCTTCCGCCATATTAGTCTCATTATAGGTCAATGTAAACTCGATGATTGATCTGTACATTTTATTTCGTCTTTACGCTATATTTATAAATCCATTCGTACAGTGCATGTTAAAACTTTAGAAAATTTAACCAAATTCTTTGGACTGTACAATTTTTGTTGTGTACATTAACTCCTTATACACTATACAATTTCATAATTTATGTTTATGAATAAGTATTCTATTATATAATGAGCTTGAAATTCTTTGTTCGAATAATCTTTTTAAATATTTCAGAATTAATTTAATTTGCGATTAAATAATTTTTAGTTATCTTTTTATTTATTTGTACTTTAATCCGTTTAAAAATGATAAGAGATCAACTCCAAATTGATAATAAAACGTAAACAAGCGGTAAGCACGCGAAACCATCAAGGAAATGAAAAAAAGAAGGTGAGTTCTTAATGCAAAAGTTGTTGGGAAGGCAAAAGGCGCGAAGACGAGGCAGGCCAGCGTTAAAATTGAGGAAATAGTTCGAGGGTGACTTAGCCAGGAGAAGAGGTTGCCGAAGTTGACCGTCCCGGGAAAGTGGGTTAAGCGAAGTCGAGAGAAGCCTCTGCGCGAGAAGCGAAGACGTCAGCCGCGTGCACGCGAGCGAGGGATCAGTGATGAGTTTGTGTGTGTGTGTGTGTGCGTGCGGGGTTGGCGCGCGCGCAGTCGGAGACGGAGGCGCCCCCGGTCGCGAGTAACCATGACGACGACTCCTTCGGATTGGCCGCAGCTTCCACTTGAATCCCCGCCACCGAGCGCGGGTAGCGACCACCCCTCCGTCGGGAGCATCGATAACTCCCGAGCGCAGAAAAACCGAGAGGGAAAATCCAGCCCCTGCGCGCCCTCGGTCGTGGTTCTTTCGCTCCTCGCGCCGGCTGTCGGACGCAGCATCGTGAAATTTCGAGAGAAAGCGGCAGCGAGGACGAGGCGACCGTCTCCTCGGCCGATTATACCCCGAGAATCCAAGATAGGGAGGGGAGCGTAGGTGGGGTGAGAAGACCGAGCAGACGGCGACGAGGACGGGGGTAGCCCAGCCCAGTGGACTGGCGGAGAAGCGGGTCCCCCTTTCGTCGCCTACGCCTCTCTCCCGCGTTGCCCCGGCAACTCGGCTTGGGGTTGGCCACCGCCTCCATTCACCTCCCTTGGCTGTACCCCGGCGACGCACCCCGAGAAAACTCGCCCGCTCACCCGCGCGCCCACTCCGCACCCACACACCGACGCGCGCTCTACAATGTGATGCCGCATTCACGAGGAGTGGAGTACAACGTCAGCTATTTCCCTGAGCGACCAAAGCGGATTCGACCGAAACCTCTACGATTTATAACGAGTTACGTACGCCGGTGCGTCGGTGCGTCGGTACGTCGGTGCGCCGGTGCGCCGGTGTGCTCGTGCCATTCAATCCTCCGTTCTCCCGGTGAATAGTCGCCTATACCTCGCCCTCTCCATCATTACTACGTCCATATCCGATATACTCGTGCTTACTTTTTTTTCTTATACTTTTCAGTTTAACCTTGTTCATATATGTTCATATATGGCTTATGCTTCGTTATACGAGCTTTACACCCCCTCCACTGCGTTTGTTTAACGCGTGCAAATACGCTTTCAGATCTTGATTAACCCGTCTTTCGCAAAGTTTTTACATATACTTATCATCTATCACGTATTGCTGAACGTTATTTCCACTTCACTTTGTAAATAGTATGATCAGCTTTGAATCCGAGAGCTGCATACAATTTCAACTTGCAGATTGATAATCGTCTATTCGAAAAATGATTACATTATGTTTACACAAACATAATTTTCGTGATCTTAACAAAATATTAGTTTAAGTGAAATTTTAATTAAATTTTAATAATTTGCAATAATTTTAATTTTTTTAATTACATTTTATATTTAATTCAAGTAATAAATTGTAATAAACCTTGTTCATGCAGACTTTAAATTGCTGGTTAATAAATACCAGAAAACGTAACCTAATTAAAGAATAAGTTATTCAATCTTATTTTATGAATTCTTCTTATTGTAGTGCAAGTTATCGAATATAGTATCAACTTTCCAACTCTATTCACGATCTCGAGTCTCCTCGTCGATCTGAAATAAACTTTATTTTCCATCTTTACATTATTCAACGAGCTCGGTTACAATATTTTTCTGCTTTATTACGATTTTTTATGCCGTTATTGTGAGTGATTAAATTGTGTTAATCAAGTTATCAATTGTAAAAAAGCGAATAAATTTAAGTACGTTTAAAAACGTTTAGACATGTAATCGAAGTAATTACACGTTTTGACGCATACCAATTTTTCTATTCGACTAATTAAAACGAAAACACGTGTAAATTAGTAGTTATAGAGATCGAAGGAATAAGCCATAATTAACATAGGATACACGGAAGATGAGGATGATGAAAAAAATTGATTAAGTCAACGAACCGAGTAATCAATAGATTAGCTTTGGATTAAATTGGACTGAGGTACAACCGTAATCGAGTACCATAAATCGATGAGAGTGTATCGATACATATAAATATGAAATTAATGGGCTTAGTAATTATCTTGGACTGGTCGCTGATGTTGCTCACGGAACGGATGATATCGTTCGAGTCCTAGAAACTCCATTGAAAATGTACGTTACGAGAGCATCGCGTATGAGCTCGTGTGCCTATAGCCTAGGACTTTTGCACTTGGTAATTGGAAGTGTAATTACGCGAATAGCTAAAGTGATGTAACGTGGATATACGCGTATAGACGCGTGTGCGAATTCTCGCAACCTGTATAACAGAGAAAACCGGGCACTGATAACGATAACGATAATTATCATGCGCGTGGTATTCATGCAGAAACGCGCATAGGATATCTAAAAGATCAAAGTGCCGAGCTTCCCTCTCTCTCCCTCTCTCTCTCTCTTTCTATTCAGGGAAAACGTAAATTCGTAGGGTATCGAGCACAGAAGATGCGTTGTTCGCGAGCCGCGATGTGCAACTCGTCTTTCCAGTTCGCTAAACGATTACGCCATTGTTTTTGACCGCGCTTCCTTCTAGCTGTTCGCCTTTTCGCGACGTGCGAAAATTCTGTTCTACACGCGGTACACAGACGCTACGAGACAAAGCTCATACCGGGTTTTGGATACGTTCCAAACCTGGATTCGCACGATGAAACTATGACGGATGACCTAACAAACGGATTAGCAGTCTCGACGTTTTCCTTTTTCCTTTTCACTGTTGTTCTACTGTTGTTGTTGTTACTTTACATCGCTCTTACTCATTCGGTTTCGTGTACGTTATGTTCCTTTTTTCAACATTTCTGTTTACCATCCATCTGCCAAGTTACAGTTTAATCGCTTTATATTCCATTTGTATATTACGCTTCATCTATAACCTATATTTTAACCCCGGCAGATCTCAATTATATTTTCGATCTATCACACTTAGCAACTTCACAAGTTCTTTTTCTACTTTCTTAAACGTTATTATGTTCTGTTTCGTTACTGTTCATTACCACAAATATATACGCAGATTCTGCAGTTATTAATATTAAACTAGACATACCAAATAATATTATACGATACATCAATTTAAATGTGTACATATTAAACAAAAAAAATTGAAAATTCAATTAATAAAACATTTTTAGTAAAATGAAAATAACTATGGACATTTTCTATAACTATTTGGTAAGATATTAAGATAAAATATTAAAAAAATATTTAAAAATTAAAATATTACTTAATATGAAAAAATTAAATAATAATTCCGAAATATAAACTTGATTTTTTTATTAAAGATATTTCTAATGCCTTGGTTAAAGCTATCTATCGTTTGCAAAGTTGCGACGAGTGGCTACATAGAGAAAGTGAAAATAATAAATGAAAAAAGGGGTTTACACGAATAAGTAAAGTGAAACACAGGGTCGAAGAGCAGTTCGGCCAAGAATTCGGTCCTCGGGGCGCAATCGCAGCACGATCGATCCCAGAAGGAGAAAACAGGTGGCTCGAGGTCGCGATGAGATGCGTCCGACACCCGGAGCGGAGCCTCCGCGAGTCGGCGAAGTACATGCGAAGAACAGCGAAGAACAGCGAAGAACAGCGAAGAACAGGGAGCGCGTAACGTGGGTGGGTGCGCTCGCCGTCCCCGTCCCCGGGCGGCGCTTCCCCCTCACCGCTCGATCTCGCTCGGTCTCGCTATCCAGGGCTCGCTCGAGCTTCCCGGGCGTGTGGGGTCGCCTCTCCCGACGGCGCCGGGGCCGCAGCTTTTGCTTTGTGCGCGGCGAGCGCCGGCACATCAAAGCCTTTCCCGTTCCCGCTCCGGCCTTTGACGGGCGCGTCGCAGCCCGACGCTCAGTCATCGTTCGGTAGCGAGGCGCGCGTGCCACGCGCTCGCTCGCTTCCTCGCTTCCTCGCCTCCTCGCATCGACCACCGGAGCCAGAGAGCACCCGGCTGCTGCCTCCTTTCTCTCTCTGTCCCGCTCTCTCTTTCATCCGCTCCACCTCCCCGCCGGACGCGGGATCGGAGACTTCAGGCTAATGAGCTAGCCGGCATGTCGCCCAGCTGCCGGACAACCGCCGGCGAGCTCACCGCCTCGACCTCGTCTCCGGCGGACGCGGAAGCCGACCCCCCCGAGGAGCCCCCGACCCGACCACCATGGGGACCCCGGTCGATGCGACCCGGCGCGCATGCGCCCGCCCCCGGACGCCGCCACCTCCGACGACGCAGTCGCACCGGACGCCAGGGACCAACGACACCGCCGCCGTCGAGCCGACGACCCCGCTGCTCCCGCCGCCGACTCCCTCGAGGAGCAGACGCTGCACGGGGCCCGGAGGGTCTACCTCGCTCACGTCCTCTTCCTCGACTGGCGAGACCTGCCGGGCCGCCGCTCGGGTCCCTCGGCCGACCGAGTCTGGGTCCTGGGGGCGGCGGACCGCGAGGGTCGACACCGAACTCGTCTCCTAGTCGTCGGACGGGAATGGCGGCCCCGCTGCCTCGAGGGCGTCAACATGCTGAGCCAGCCGGTTGTCTACGCCGGGGGAGGCCGTGCAAGCCTCACCACCGACTTGTTCCTTTGGTGGTTCCACCGGGAATTCGCCCTAACGGCGATGGCAGTTCACCCGGCGGGTGTCGTCCTCGTGGCGGAGCGAGCAGACTACCTGCCTAGCGAGGAAGACTGCGTGGCTGCGGATGGCCTGGTCAGACTGCTTGTGGTACCCGCCCGAGAGTACGTCGACCCTAGACCGGTCTCCACGGAGCTGAGGATCCGACTGGCGGTTTTTCTGCTGCTGGGCGCCCTAGCCGAGGCGAGGATGCTGGGAGTCCCGGTGGTATTGGGAGCGTACCTACGTCGCTGCTCGATGAAGGAGGCGTTCGCGGAGCTGCACCGAGCTTGGCTGGCTATTCGCCCCGAGACGTTCATTCGATGCTGGACCCGGTCGTTGCCCCTCCTGGAGGAGAAGGAAAAGAATAAGGAGGACAAGGAGGAGGAATGTGCTTCGAGAAACGAAGGAGCTGCGCGTCCTGGCGAGGGAGACCGGCTTGGAGGTGAACGACGAGGAGATACGCAGTTGGCTCTTGGACGAGGAAAGCGCGCGGGTTCGTGGCCTTGGGAAGAAGGAGCCCCTCGAGGAGACGGAAGGATCGGCGGGGGAGGAGGACTCGGAGGAGGGAGAATCGAGGACGCCGGAGGCGAAGGAGGTCGTGGGATTGCTGTCGAGGGTGCTGACGTGGATGGAGTCCGAGCCCCTGGATCCTGGATTTCTGCTGGCGGTCAGGGCGATGCGCGCCACCGCGACGTTCATGGTAAGCCGCGGGAGAGAAAACGTTTCGCTTATCGATCGCGGAGTGTGGAAACAGCCCCGAGGAGAGGGCGGACCGAGCGACTCTGGGGAGGGGAAAGGGAGAGGGAGAGAAAGAGAGAGAGAGAAAGAGAGAGTGAGTGAGAGAGAGAGACGCCCCTCCACCCGCTCCATCCCGGTCCCGAGTCCTCCCGATGTTTTGGGCTAATTAGCTTTGTCGAGGGAGAGAGCCGACTCGAACCTCGAGGACGGACACTTGACTTTCATTGAAATTGGTAAAACGTCGGGACGATCGGATCCACGACAGTACAGCCCTCTTGTACTCTGTTGATATTTTTCGAGGGATGGCAGACGTTTACCAAAGAGTCTTGCGACACCCTCGATTTATTCAAGCAGTGTCTTTTCGGGGTATCTCAAGGTAGCTTATTACCGATCGGGAACGATATGCATAAAGATGATTTAATTCGATCGCCGGGCGGTGGTCTTTTTTCACGCGGATCCTGCATGCCGAGCCAGCGAGATACGGGAACGTCGAGATCAAAGGGTGTGCGAGAGTGCGGCGGCCAGCTGAAACCCCACCCACCCCGCGACGACCGATGGGGAATAAAACTCGGAAAAAGGGGTGCCGCTGAACCTTCCAATTTAGCATGCAAACTCGGAACGTAATAGCCCGGTGAAAATGTTATTCTCGACTCTCGAGCTACGTTGCCGAGTATCGCGCCCGCCGTATACCCGCTTTTCGCCTCGGAAATCTTTTTGCTTACCTCCGGTACGCGCGTATACCCACCCAAATTTGCCGGGGTGAGAATTCACTCTCGGTGAAATTTCGGTGCGCTTATCGAGCTGTCAAGTACACGAGTTGAATTTTACCATTTCCTCTGTAGCGGAGGGAAACGTTAGGCGAACCTTCGCTTGGCATTTCAACTGTCTAACTCTCCTACTGCTACGCTTTCCCTATTAATATTTTATTTTTATCCCCGTTATTCGACTTTTCATTTAACGCTCTTCTACTTTCACTTAATAGTAATATTTAGAGATTACAGATGTAAATGTATTTATCTTAAGTAATAATTAATGTGTTAATTCTAATTACGGTCTACCTGATTGAAAATTATAACGTATGAATTTTGTTTTGTTGCAGGCGAGTAAAATGGGCCTGACGGGGACGCATCCGAGCGGGCTACCGTTTTTCTGCCCGAACGGGGACCACTTGACGCAGCCGCCACCCGCGCACATGGGTATACCGCCGTATGGAGCCCTGGACGCTGGGAAGGCAGCCGCGGCCGCCGGTGAGTACTGGCCAACCGGCCAACAACGGCCTGGTCAACGCTCTCCCCCGCATCCTAGCCCAACCTGGAAAGAGCTTCTTACCGCAGCAGCGACTACCACAGGTCAGACCCCATTCCCTCTTCCTGCCTTTCCTCTCTCCTTCATTTTTATCAACTCCATCGTCACGGACATCTTTCTTTTGCGCATCTATCCAAATCGCTTTCGATAATATTTCGCACTAATACTATATACAAATAGTCATAAAATATATATCTCTTTCTGATATGCTGATCTTCTAATTATTAAATATAAACGTAAATATACCGTATACTATAACAGCCAGTCTATCACCCATCTACCTATACGATTTAACATTAAAGTAATTTTCATTTTAATGTAACTCACCTATTGCTGCAGGCATTACTTTTACCGCAGCACGCGGTTTAAATAGTATAATAATAATGCAATATATTGGTTCATGGGTTGGTTATGTAGTGAATGACTATCAGGAAGCTTTTTCAGATTATTGCGGTGAATATAAATCTCAAGAATTTTTAGTGATTAGTTCTTAATTTTTATCAAAAATACATTTCATAAATCCTCGTATTTATACCCAAATAGAAATTCATCTATAGATTGCGGTGTCGGATTATCCCATCACCTTAAGTAGAAAGTTCGCGTATAGTCGGACATCAGTCTTGAACGCTTACACTTGATGTATTCTTAATATTTTAGTTTCATTTAATATATAGGTAATTTAAATTTTGATACAACCACTCGTCGAATATATTTTTATAAACAATAATTAAAAATTGTTAACATCGTTAATCTTAAAGTGTTATTTATACTTGAATATATTGAATTTCGTAAATTAACTATACTTATTAATCCTTATTATTATTATTATTATCATTAATTTAGAAGATTATTATTTTAATTACATTAAGCGCATAAATTCAAATATTTTTTGTATGTCGTAGCGCATAATACGCAAATTTAGCAGCGCGACCAATCGATACCGCAGCATCAGTTTCATAAATTATCTCTTCGTATGTAGATACGTAGAAAATGAAATAAACAGTATCTGTTTCCAAATGATAAAAAAATATCCCCTGAACACACAGCATCATTTTAAAAGAGATTAAAAATACACGCGTATCTGTAAATCGAAAATCTTTTGTAATACATTTCCTCCGTCATGAAAAAACAACAACAAAATCACCAACAACGTATTTACAAGTTTTAATAAAAATAAATTGGATATACATACATTTGGTTATGAGAAAGGTAGAGATTTTGAAATGCAATACATTTCCAAAACGAGAGAATATGACGCTGAAAAAAAAATGGTCGAAGAAAAATACAAAGGATCGTAACAAGTCCGTTATAAACTGCATAATGTTCGCGTACCTCGTTCGAAATTCGCGTGGATCAAAATGCATAGGAAGACCGAGCGATATTGGTTTATGAATTTTCGCGTCAACGCGGTTACGTTTCATTTTACACGTTGTAACCGGTACACACAGACCCGGGTTTAGCAAAACTTTTTTAATATCCTAAATACGATATCAATTTTTTTGTTTTTTTTTGCTGTGCTTTTTTTTTGTTTCGTTGCCTCGATGCTATTACAATAGACTTCAATGTCTCTCTCTCGCTCGCTCGCTATATTTGAGTCTTTCGTATAATTTTCGTTAATACCCGGTGGCGTTGCGAGGCGACGCTCTCGTGTTTCGCGCACAACGCGTCGATTCCGGTGATATGCAACGCGCCGGCCACCCGCCTATCGATTTCCAATAGCTCGAAAATACACATACACTCTCCCGTGCACGCACACACACGCACACACACAGGCACGAGAAGAAAGGAGACAGCCGATTACCTTCATAATACCAAAATTCGCGTTACACCTGGATGATTGCTCGACACCTTTTATCTTCACTTTTATTTAGACTCTTTTTTCGCCACTAATTTAGTTTATCTTGGGTGTCTCTTGTGGTGGTTGCTGCTGTTTGTGTACTTTATAGGTCCAATCACGTATTTCCTTTATAGTAATGAATGATTTCCTCGTTATTTGGGAATCCGTTCGTGGATTTTAAATCCGTTCATCGGAAAACATTATTTTTTTAAAGTCTTTTTCGTTGTACACATAAAACCTATATAAAAGTTCATACACCGGGAATAATGTACACATTTTTTAGTGCTGAAAAATATAGATAATAACAATAACGTATTGTAGAATGATAAAGATATTTAATGGATATTTAAAGATATTGAATGGATAATATTATTGTGATATAAGAAAATATGGTAGTACTAATTCTAAGAATGGTTCTCAAGTGGCACATAATAAATTCTTGCTAAAACGAAGATCTTTACACAGTAACGTAGAGTTAAAATAATTTTAAATGCACAATACTACCGCAAATTAGTTGCGGTATTTAATTAAAATTTAATAACCTGGTAAACGTTGATGTATTGTTTGAAACGTGGCTACTTGAAATTCGTGGCAGTTGCATAGTGAGAAGGAGAAAGAGAGAGAGAGAGAGAGAGAGGGGTCAGTGTTTAATTAACAATTACAAACACTAAGTAAGAAAAAAAGAGAGAAAAATTAAATGCACGATTTATTCCGCAGCTTATTAGCAATAATAAGAGAAAGGACCGGAGAGAAGTTGGCTCTCTGTTTCTCATTCGGGAAGATTTGTAAAGGAGGATTCATTTAATTTTAACTTTGACTCTTTTATACAATATTCAATAGGGCATGAGTGAATGGTTTCTTTCTCTCTTTCCTTTTTTTTTTATTATCTCGAAATTCCTTAAAAACCGGTGTGCGCTCTTCCCGAAGAAAGAGGAAGAACCCAACAGTTTTCTCCTACTCCCTCGCGAGCTCTTTTATCGCAGAGATGGAGAAGAAGGTACAAAAAAACGAAGTTAAAAAAAAGGAGAGAAACACGGCAAAAAGAAAATCGTTCACGATGGTTATTCAGACAGTCGTAGAGAAAGAGAGAGAGAGAGAGTGAGAGAAGGAAAGAGAATGGGGTGGGTGGTTGGCTTCGAGGATGCAAATGCGCGCTTTGAAAATCCTAATTGAGCCGGAATTCTTGAATTTTTCGCGCATGAAGGGCGCGCGACACCCCTCACCAAAACCGCCCCTCGAGCTAGGGAGGATAACGAGAGAGAGAGAGAGAGAGAGAGAGAGAGAGAGAGAGATAGGAGCGACTCTCGCGAATTGGCGTCAAGTAGAAGAATAAGAGGAGAACTCACCATTAGGCTAATCAGCGAGGCACGCCAGCCAGGTCAAGGGGGTTTCATCTCGAGCTTCCAGTTTCGCGAGCTTCTACTTTACCGAAGAAGACTCTTCTCTCTCTCGGTCGCTCTCTTCCTCATCTTGCTTCTCGACATTTATCAATCCTCATCACGGTCAAATATTCATCGGCACAAAATTATACATCCAATCGACGTAACACTAGAATGCGTAATTCGGTCTCTAAAATATCTAGTGGACTGCCTATAATTGGAAATAATAACATTTGTACAAAACTGGTGGTTACATTTCTTTGTCCTTGATAAGCCGCCTCGATTTCACATCGGTCTTCTCTCATTTTCCTCAGAGTTTTATATGTCACTATTCCTCGAGTTACTTCTCATCCTTTGTCTCGGCTGTTGACTTTGTCTAATTAACTACCCAACCGTAAAGGGGTAATTTTTACGATGTAGATATTTAACACTAAAATTTAACTCGATTTTTCATTACCTTCAGGTTAATTTACTTGACGAAAGCAACCTTATTCCTTTTTTAATTAATTCATAAATTTCACGATAAATTGTTAAATATATTAATTGATTCATAGTGCTATTGACATTGTAACTTTGTAAAAGCAAATTATTGTACATCTAAGACGATTACAATATTGATTCTCCTGTATTATTCGGAATTTAAACTTAAAGTATCGTACATTAAAAAATTAGACATCAATATAAAAATAAACTATAAAAGTGAACGACATCTCGAGAACAATTTGCGGAAGCTCTGATTAATACGCTCTCTCGAGAAATAATTTTTTATCCAAGTACTTTTTCATTTCGATGCAGAGAGGGAAAACAGAAAAGTATACGTATACGTTGACTGTTGATTCACTCGCATCTCGCATGCACACGTACATACCTATACGTACAGCCCAAAGAAGCAAAGGTTCCTCGCGCGTTCGCAGAAGCAGCAACATCTTCGGATGAACAAAAAAGTGTAAGAGAAGAAGTCGAAAGTGGAAAAAGAAAGGCAAAAAAATTGTGAATATGCAAAGAGAGAGAGAGAGAGAAAAGCGTTGGATATAAAAAGGTTGCGATGTATATGTATACAGAGGATGGAGAAAGGGGCTTCGTTGATTAATGAGCCCTCGGTGAGTAGTCGCGAAAGCAAGAAAGCACTGGGCGCGAGGGTTACAGGGACTCACGTAGGCAGTCGCGACGCTCGTACTTGAACGCGCGCGCGCCCCGCGTACTATCCACTCTCGTTCGTTCCTACACAACTTCCCGTACCTCTACGTGTATACATACCACCCGACCGAAAGACCGTGCGCCCATACCTCCGCTAATCGCAATTATCTCTAGCCCTTCCATTTATTGTTTCACTTATTTTCACGACTTTCAAATTTATTCGATGACGCTTTCAGATTAATTATTGATTTTATTTACTCTTACAGTTGCGTTTTTATGAAAAACTTATCTATACGGTATATAGCAATCTTTATAATTATCCATGATACTGCGTGTTCAATGTTTATATTTACGTAAAAAATGTAAAATTATTCATTTTGAATATTTGTTAAAAAATCAATCGTCTTATTAACCGTCCCGAGTGCTCAGAAAAAATAATAAACATTTTTAAACTGCTCGGCATACAGGATTACTTGTTGTAACTATCTTTGAATCGTGCATTGTATTTTAATAGACCGTATGTAAAAAAGAATTCCGGAAGGTTATTAAAAAAAAGAGAAAAGAGAAAAAAGGGCAAAGATAAGGGTAGGGAAATGTCAAGAGTGAAGAGGCAGGAGAAGAAAAGGTCTCGTTACGTTGGCTCACTCGAGGAATAGATGACGCTCGGAATAAGCCAGGTACAGCTCGGGTTGTTCGATATCGAAGGGAACTCGGTCGATTAGCCCTTTCTCAATGCGCATTTCCCGTCTTACTTATTCCTCGTCGATCGTTTCCCCGTAAAGGCACGTGAAGAAAATAAGGGAAAGCGAAGCCAGGCATCGCTCCTCCATCGTAGCTGAGGCTGAAGCTCACGAGGAGGAGCAGTGGGAGGGAGGGGGAGGGTACACTCGAGAGAGGGAGCGCAGCAAGCGAAAACCAACCGACGGGAGTAGCAGCACCACCACCAGCACCACCAGCAGCAGCAGTAGCAACCTTTCTCTTTCTCTCTTTCTCTCTGCTTGTTCGGGAATAAAAGAGTAATTTTCCGGGTGGTGAGACGCCGATAATGGGGTTGCAGACTGCCGAGTCGACTGGAAAGTGATTAAGCACACATGACAGACCCTGCGGATTCGCCCAGGATATTACCGGGAGACCCCTTCCTCCTCCTATACACGTATACCTTCTCTTCTCTTCTCTTCTCTTCGCCGCTCCTCTCTTCTCCTCTCCTCTCCTCTTCTCTCCTCCTCTCTCTCTGCTCCCTCTCTCTCTCTCCGTTGTTTCTCTTTTTCCCTCTCTCGAGGCAGAAATCGATTCACGCCGTCACTGGCCAAACTTTTTACTCCCACCTATATTTTCTTCCCTCCCACGAAAGAAAGAGAGAGAGAGAGAGAGAGAGAAAGCCCCCGCCCGGCTCATATGGCTTCGCGCTTTTTAAACTCGTCGACGCGATACCGTCTTCCTTGTTACACCCGTTCTACCTCCGGTCCACCTTATTACCTTTATGAGCCCTCACAATGTACGACACTTTACTTTTAAATTGCATCCTTCGAGCTGGATATCTTGCTGGTTATATATATACACACCGACACACACACACACATATTATAAACTTGCCGCGATCCTCGTCTCCCTGTTATTATGGGTTAACCATTCGTTTTACATTGGTTCCAGTGTATCCAAATTTATGCCAATCAATTTCTTAAGTATCCTTATAACTTTAATGGATATGAACGCCTCCGTCTTTCTCCCTGTATATGTATATACACACCAATTCTGCTTTACATACTTAGCTGATGTTTAATCAATTATTTTCACAGTTTTTATTATACAATTTTGAACCGATTTCTTTTTTCTTCGTGTCTCCCTTCTTATATAGTTTATTCCGGTAACATCTAAATTGGGTAAAATTATTTCAAAAAATGGTCAATTTGTACGCGGAAGATGTAATTTTTGTTTTTATCAAACATTACTTATTTAATATTTCAAAATTTAAAACCGTTAATTAGATATGGCAATTTTAATAATTAAATATATAGTTTTATGCGAAACCAAATTACCAAAAAACAATGTATTATTCGTGCATTGCATTTCAAAGTTTCTTCTACATTTCTTATCAATACGTTTACCAAAGTGTACATATATTAGACATGTTTAAATACGTTATACATATAAATCTATGTATATATATATAATTCTAATTTATTCGTTATAAAACATTTTTTTAAATTGCAGAATAAAATAGTTCGTTTTTATTTATTGATTTTTGAAAACCGCGCGTAATCCCCTTTTAAAAGCAGCTTAAAAATATCTGAATGTAAAAGGTATATTAAAGATACTGGTAGAACGAGTAATAAGAAGGAGAACAACAAAGAAAAGATAATAATCGTAGAATAAAGTAGCCAAAGTATCATCAGGGACTGGGTGGGTTCAGCGACAAGTCCCTCGTTAAATCTCGTCTATGTGAGGGTAGTACCGAAAGTTATATATATACTTGAGTTGATTATGCGAGTGCGGTCGACAAGTGGCCCGATCGCGAGAAGCCACGCTCGGTCGGGCGCGGTCAAAATCGGCTGGCTCTCACTCACTCTCTCACTCTCTCTTTCTCTCAACACTGCGGGATTACGTAAAACCGCGGGTTGTTATATTGGCTTGATCAAGTTTCGCCACGCGTCCCCTTACGACGCCAATTATTTTCATTGCCAAAGGCGTGTGCGCGAAGAGAGAGAGAGAGAGAGAGAGAGAGAAGACCAATGGCGTTTATCGCTTAGGCACCCCCGGAAAACTGGCCGATGTGCGGTCCTACTGTTTCATTTCCTCGTTAGTGTGCAACCAGAGTTAATGGACACGTACTTACTCCAAGTGCTCGTGCTTTCTCAAAAGCACGCGCGCGTACGTTGCTTTCTTCCTCTTTTTTTACTCCTTTACTAAATTACATTATAATTAACCAATGAATATTTTGCTATCGGTCGACGGTGGTTATTATTGAATATAGTTTGAAAATAGGTGTTACGTCATTAACGAACTTTCCCTACGGGATTGAATATTTTGTTTATTTTGGTAATTATCTCTTCTTCTCGTTATCATTCAAGGGCTCGTTATTCAAACGAGTTGAGAGATGACATGGTTATACCTTTTTATTTTGATCTGAGTATTCAAATTAGTAATATTAAGTTAAATAACATTTATATTATAAATATCTACATTCCAGAAATATTCTAACCGGAATGAATTATTTATCGGATTTAAAATACGTCTTTGAGTGTAAAAAAGAGTATACTATTAAATCTCTTTGTAATGAAAAATAGTGAGGTGAATACGCGCAATAGAGATGAAGATGACAAGCCTAAATCCGTGTAATCACATAGGTTCTCTCGGTTATATACGCGGTCGCGCTTACGCATTTGATACTCGACAAAGAAAGACCGGAGCCACGCGCACGCAGTGCACAGAGAGAGAGAGAGAGAGAGAGGGTGGGAGAGGGAGGGAGAGGGAGAAGAGTGACACCTGTTTTCGCGCGCGAGTTGACCGAGAGCAAACACGCGATTCTAATATTATAACGGGACATTAAATGCGGTCGCTGCAGGTCCGCGAGTTGTGTGGTTGGTGTGCCGATCAATTTCCCTAGGTTGTTTGTGCTAACCAAATCGATCGTTGTGTCTCTCCTATTCACACATGCACACGTACACTCGTACACGCGCGGTACGCCTATTTCGTAATATCCAAATATACAGTACGCATCATCCTCCCCACAGCTCCCAGTATTCGTAGATATCTCTGGGATTGTCGGGCTGGTTCAACTTCTTTGATCTTGGTTAAATGCCGTTCATGCTGAATACACTGATGTATATATAGGGTATACGCGTCTCTCCCTCGTCCGGTCCTGAGATACGACTCCCCAACTGGACCAATGGCATTGCGCGCGCTCTCGGATATTTTTCTTACGAGCTCGTATGCAAACAGATATCCGAGTTTCCCGGGGGTTCTCGTACGTTGTACCCCTCTACCGTCCTTCCAACTTGTCCTTGCTGTCGTCGAAACCTTATAAAAATATCTTCTTTTCCAAGTAATCGAAACTATATACACTCGATACGTTCGTTTAGTTATCTCCCACTTGTCACACTCTATCTTTTTTCACGTAACCTTATGCACTTATCGTATATACTTCACTAGATTTTATTGTTTCGTTAGAGTTTTCGTTATAAATTATCGTGAAGTAGATTGAATTTGCGGAATATATATATATGCATATAATTATGATAACTTAACGGAATAAATAAACTGTGAAATTATAACGTTAAAAATGAAACGTTATTTATTACGCATTTGAATTTTAATTAATTTCATAACAATCATCTTTAATACTTCGTGTTTATTCATATGTATCGAATACATTATTATGAAATAATTCGATTCTAAAAATTTAATATGCGCTTGAACGAATACGAACAAAAATTAAATCTTAATTAAATATTATACTGAATGTTATAATTTAGAGAAAAAAATGTATATATTTAATTACTTATTTTTCTTCAACGATTTAATGTAATCAAAGTTTAAATATTTTCTTAAAGAATAACGATTAATTTGTTGCTTAATATTTGTAAGAGAACGTGAAAGAAATAAAATAAAAAAATATTTTATTTGAATATTCGTATAAATATGTTTATTAATAATCAATATTTGAACACGTTCGTAATATACCAAATGAAATTTTTTTAAACCTACTACGACAAAAAAGAAGATAGGAAAATATCGTAGTTCATTAAACATTGTATATATATAAAGTTTCCAGTGTATTTTTAACTAGTTTTTTTTATATCCGAGCTTCTCGAAAAATAAAAATAAAAAGTTATTGGCACAAGTGAAAGTGTTTATGACTATGTATACACACACGTACGACAAGATAAATTGAATTATCGATTTATTATAGAATTCATTTGAAGTTTAAGATAAAAAGACACGTATAATTGTTAGAATAAAATAATTAATTTTCTTTGAATACTTGACTAAGCGAGTAAAATAAATGAATCGTAATATATATAGAAAAAGAAATTTTTACTTATTTAAAGACGAAATAATGAAATAAAACTTGTAAAGCGTAATCGTATGTTTATGCACGACATTATTTGACTGTAGAGTAGCGTGTTAATGGAACGAAAACTAATGTATCCCCCATCGATCAAAATAAATCTCTCCCTTTAGAAAGTCAAGAGTTGACCAGCATATAAGAAAGATTTATCAATTATACGATTGGGCATATTAAAAGGGTACATTGTCATAAGTGTGGGAGAGGAAAAAAAAGAAGCGTAGCTAAATATTAATAAACGCGTTGATGCCGGTCGATAATCATAAGATGTAACAACGAAAACTAATGTGTATTTTGTTTGTAAAATAGGTTTGACGAGGGCGCCGATGTACCCGTTCTCCACGGGTCAATACCCGTATCCGATGCTCAGCCCGGAAATGACGCAAGTCGCCGCTTCCTGGTAAGTAACAAGAATAAACAATACTCTTTTGGTGAAATCGCGAAAATTGAACGAACTCGCGGGGGGGGGGGGAGGTGGGGAGGGGTGGTTCGGCGGAGAAGAAGAAGGAGAAAAAAAGGCTAAAGTAAAAGAGAGAGGGAGAGGGAGAGATATAGAAAAAAAAGGAGGCGATCGGGCAGCCACCGGTGGTCATCCTCTCAGTTCCGGTCTATTAGACCGTGTACAGTCACTCGAGCGAAGTCACTTAGAGGCCCCATCTTCTCTATCTCTGGTATATATACTTGTTATTTGCTTTCTGCCCGAACCACCCCGAATTGAGATTTTTCACGGGTGATTAGTCCCTCTTTCCTCAATTACACCGATGCTATATACAGTATATACACGTAAACTAGCCTATCCTTCTTCGACGGTTCTCCTTTATTTAGTAATATTTTTTTTATTCGGTCGTACTGGGCACCCACGAGCATCGATCTGTACACGAATCGTTATACCTAGCGAAAATCTCTATTTCGAGCTATTCTTCATCGTTAATCGAGTAATTTTCACTTGCAGGCACACGCCGAGCATGTACCCGATCTCCCCGGCGAGCGCTGGATTCCGAAGTCCCTACCCCACGAGTTTACCCATCACTAGTTCGAGTTTACCCAGGTTTGTATACTTACATAATTATACTTTACGACTATATACCTTCTTTTCGACAACTCATTATTCTCTTTTCATTAAAATCAACACTTAATATTATGCATCAATACCTTACTTTATTAAACATCAAAGTATCCTAACAAATTACTTTTAAAATTGATTTATTTTATGCCAACTTGTTTATATTCTAGTTTAATTATTTATAATTAACAAGAAATGAATTATCTACGTCTGCGAACAAGTTAAAGTAAATTAGAAAACGTATAGTTGCGTGTTAATTTACTAATCTAAATAATAAACGAGTGTCGCGCATAAATATGACAGGGTTCGTTTACATATACATAAACCATGCTGATATCACGATGTGTATACGATGTATAATAATAAAATATACATTTATAAACTCTGGTACAACAAAATTTAACATAAATATTCATGTTATTAAAATTATCCATTTATTCAAAATTCATTTACACGTACTTATTACTCGCGGTTAACTATTAACGCGCCAAAACAATTAATTACATAAAAAGTTTTATTATAATTATTTTGAAATAAAAGTATATATTATATCTAAAATTTAATATCGACGAAAAGTCACTATAAAATTTATTATTATTATTATTTAATTAACGATTGTACGATTTAAAAATAATATTGCAAATATTACTAAACCGAATTATTGAAAGTTACAAAGTTCAATGTATTTATCAGTTATATAAAGAAAAAATGTAAATTTTTTACTGTAAATTGATAATATATACCAAGATTTTTTTTCAACAAAGAAAAAGAGATAATGACTTAAAAAAATATGAATTGAAATAACGATATTTTAAAAAGTATGTATTCAAATGCAAAAATGATTGATACACTTAAAAGGATAGACAACCGTATCGATAAGTTACTGCTCGGCATATGTTTATTTTGAAAGTCTTAAAATTCAATCTAACTGTCTAGAGTTAAACGGACTCTCCGTCTAAGAGATAAAAAGGGAATAGCGAATATTGATTGTAAAATGTTGTTTTCAGTGATCTCTACCGGTTTTCGCCGACGGGGCTTATGCCCCCACATCCAGGACTGAGTCCGCACGCGCACGCGCTCGCGTCGCACGCTCTCGTCTCCTCCGCCCCAAAGGCGGATCATTCTACCTTGGATCACAATCACAGGTGAGAGAGAAACTAAGATCAAGATGATGATGATGATGATGATGATGATGACGACGACTCCTCGAATTATCCCTCATCATCCTTCATCCTTCGGCAAGGTGCCACTTGTCCTTATTTTTTTTTTTTTATCTTTTACCCTCGTTCCCTCTCGTCGTACTTTTATCTCATCTTTTTCCCTCTTATTTACGTATCTCCTTTTTTTTCTCGTATCCTTCATTTGTACATTACACTCAAATTGAAATCGCGCGTTGTTTTATCCTTTCAACCTTCGAGAAATACATTATCCATCTTTTTTTTCCACTTATTTCACTTTTATAATTATTATCACTTGAAAGTAGATTTCACGTATCTTCATTATCGACAAACCGGGTGTTTTTTTCTTTCGCGTTAAAATTCATCCGAGGCTGAGGGCCTAACTATTTGAATACAATTGTTTGTCAATGTTTATTTAACGATAGGTCTTCGGAATATTGCCGATATCACGTGATAGAGATAGATGTTTTATAATTAGATTAACAAAATAATCAATATTACGTTTCGGTCGTGGCTCAACTTGAATTCATACAATAAAGTACACACGTTAGAAAATAAAGTTGAAAAGGATAAAACACGCCAGTAGGTTTAAAATGAAATTCCCGAAAATCCCATCCTTCGACAATTCCCAAAACCAGAAGCTAGAATGGATGGTGGAAAAGCGCCACGGAAGTGGAAAAAAGTATCTGAAGGATTCGAGGATGAAAGGACCATCGGTCGATAAAGGAGCAACGATGAAGAACGGAAGAAAACAGTGAGTGAGCGAGCAGCGAGTCACCCCTCGACGTATCATCCACCCCTCTTGGAAGGGTGCCTCCGTGACCGATAAAAGCGAGCTCTGCATCCCGAAGGTCGGGGGATAAATCGATGGAACGATCAAGAGATACGATAGGAATGCGAAAGAAAGCGACGGGAAAACCCGCGGGAGGGTAGCACCTACGCGCAATAGTAGGGTAAACTCGCTCGGAGATAAAGAGAAACAGAGGAACAAACGGAGAAAGCTCGAGAAGAGAGGGAGAGTTGGATCTCTTCGTAGCGGCGCATCAACGGCCGCATAACTCTGATCGAATGGCACGACCGCGCAGACACACACACGGAGAAACCGAGTGTACCAACCAACACGGAGCGTCTGCGCTGATGAGATCCGAGTTTTCTCTCACTCCCTCACTCACTCTCTCTCTCTCTTCCCCCGTCTCTGTCTTTAAGCGTATTGATCATTACCCTGTTAAACGATCTCTGATTTGCATCGAGACGCGTCTCCTCTCGATCTCGTCGAGGGTAGACTCGGAGATTAGTCGACTCTAACGAACGACCCACCCCCTCCTGCCCTAGAGCAGAGGCCCTTCGATGTGAAAGAGCTCGAGTGGGCAGAGAAGAAAACAGGGAAGCCAAGAAGAAGGAGAGTAAAGTGGAGTAAAGGGTAGAGAGGGATACTCGCGGGTTGACATATCGCGCGGCGTCCTCGCGAATCGCGACGCCAGCGCCGCGGCGAAGCCCGCCAAAAAAAATGGGATTTTCACCCCCCCGGGCGAATTATGTACCGGGCCTCGGTGGGGGTAAGCAGACGCAGTCATAGCCAGACAGAGACCGAGGAAGACGCCGTCATAAGCGAGGAGGGAGCGAGAGGCGCCGCGGAGCCCAGGAGAGTATCCCGAGAGCCCGAGAGAGAGAGGGAGAGAGACCGAGAGGCTGAAAGAGGGAGCGAGTCACGAGAGGAGAGAGGAGGGAGTGCCATGAATCGCAATGATGGGCCAAAGGCACCCGCCGCCCACCGCCACTACCGCGGATAATCAATCGAAACATCGCTCTCCGACCATGGCGCGCGCGGACGAGTCCGGCGATCCCAGCCCGACTGGTTAACCGACTCATCTAGCTGACCTCTCGAAGCTGAACATCGTCTCGCTGATCGCAGGGAGTTCCGCGTGGTGCTAGGTGGCTCGCGCCGCTGGCCCCGCTCGCCCCGTCTCCCAGGGCTCGGGATGACCGATGACCGAGCCGCTCGCCCAACGTCCGCCGCCTATCGCGTTTCTTCCGATCTCGTCGATGCCAATTCCATACCTCTAAGCTACACCCATGGACCGAGTGTGTTTATACTCTTGTAACGTACTTGTTTACCTCGCTCGACTCTACGACTTTGCACTCTGTGATTCGCGGAGGTGAACACCATCATCTCTACCGTAACTCGACTTTACTGGTTGACGTGTGAATGACGAAGCTGAACAACCCTCCGTGGCGATGGAGCCCGAATCCCTCGAACCATTGAATCTGGTCATAAAGAAGGACGCCACCGACAACGAGCTCCAGGATAACGACAAGTTACAAGTTCTCGACAATTTACCGGATAAACCCGAGGAGGACAAGATTGAATCCAAAATTGAAGACGACATGACTATTTTACAGGATGCCGTCAAGTCCCCCGAGTCTGGGGGGGTACCTGCTGCCGATCAAAAGTTTCTCACGGCTCTCTATATGAGCAGCCTCGTCCAAATGTCGAACGCTTCGGCCCTGAGAAGCGTATCACCTAGTCCGTACAATGTTCAGCAAAATTTTATTCAACTGTTGGCTATGGTTGAAGCCAGGCATCGAATGTGGCAGCAGCTTAGCTGGTCGGTGCCACCAAATTTTCTTCGGAACCCAGTTGGAGTACCTCAACCTTACTACGATGGATCTATCACCAATGTTAACGAACAGATATGCAATTCTCCCAACTCCTTGTTGTCGTATCCCTTGCCCTCTGCCAAACCTGAACCTACAAATCATGATACCAAGCAAAACTTTTACAAACGGTATTAATTAGTGATTGAGTGTACACATTTTTATTATATTTACTTTACTTATAAATATATTTTTCTGTTGCAGGTCTACGATAGAACAAAAAAATTCAACGTCGTTACCTGCTGATAACACAAAAAACCAAGATACCGGACAACAAAATAATCAAGGTGATCATTTGCATCTTACTTATTTCTTATTGTATAAAAGCAATGTATTTTTAACTCAAAAATTCTACTAAACAAGGTAAAACTTGTGAGTGATTAGAAAATCCTAACCTCTTCTTTGTTTACATTTCTAATCTAAGCGAACAAGAGTTTAGCTTAAAACATTTTAATTCAAGGTACTTTTAAACATGCCTATTTGTAAAATCTAATTGTAATATGTATATATTAAATTTTAAGCAAGTATGTGAAAATTAAATATTTCAATTAGAATTATAAAAACCTTAAATGTGGAAACTAACCTCTAAATTTATTTTTCTCCTTTCAGATAAAAAGAAACCTCACATAAAAAAGCCTTTAAATGCATTTATGCTGTATATGAAGGAGATGAGGGCGAAGGTAGTGGCAGAATGTACCTTAAAAGAGAGTGCTGCGATAAACCAAATTTTAGGAAGAAGGGTAAGTTTATCAATGCTCGTTGACACCTGTCCAAAGACTGATTTTATGGCAAAGGTTATAATAATAATAACAACAACTTAATCCTTCATTGTGGATGTGTAGAATCATGTAAAATTTGTAAATATAACCTTGGCATAAATGTAGTGTAAATCTGCTTAAAAATCAACTTTTATTATAAATTTTTAAAAAATTTGTAATTAATTAATGTTTTCAATAAAAATACCTCTAAAAAAAGTTGATATTTGAGCATAAAAGCTTTAAAAAAAACGTAAAAATTCGTAAGAAAAAAAAACGCATGTGATTTAACGCTTTTTTTTTAGAAAAAAAAATTAAGAAAGTTGTTTTTTATACAACTAACACAAAGTCAGTCAGTATTTTAGCACTAATAGAGCATTGTAGGTGGGATCTAAGGAATATTATCGATAAGATGGGACAAGATTGGGTGGGATGGAAAAGTGGGGAGGGAGGGAATGCATCTCGACTACAGTCGAACATATAATTACGGAATAGCAGTTGATTATTGTCTAGAACGTAATTAAGAAAAAAGAAAGTAAAAAAAAATAAATAAATAAAGAAAAGAGACGTACATGTAAGTGGCAAAAATTGAACGCTTTTGGGGATATGTATACGCAGTGGCATTCACTAAGTCGAGAGGAGCAGCAACGGTATTACGAAGCGGCCAGGCACGAACGCCAACTGCACCAGCAACGATATCCCGGCTGGAGTGCCAGGGATAACTACGGATACGGCAGCAAGAAGAAGAAGAGGAAGAAAGAGCGATCCGCGGATCCCACCGGAGGTACCACTTTCCAGTGCTAGAACAGCAGGCCCTTTTAATTCATGCATATATATATCTTTATATATATACATTGCTATATATATAAAAAAAGAAAACTACAATCACTCTAGTTTAACCTGTTGGTTCAATTGAAACGATCAAAGTCTCTGTGCGTTTCTCTTTTCGTTCTTTCAGTTTTCTTTATTCTTTAATTATAAATTTTTTTTCCTATATTCTCTTTTTGTTTTTTGACGACGACGACGGTAATTGACGACTGATTACATCGTCGAGTGATTTGTTCAGTATAAGTATACATGCGGCAGAGCGCCAGTGCAACCGGCGCCGTAGCACAATGAAATTATGCAAACGTGTAACCTTAAAACTTTACTGTCATTGTCTCTAAAGCAAAAAAAAACGATTGGATTGGATTGTCTGTGGGTAAATTAGTGGAGGCGTTGTCAAAGTTATCTTTCTTTCTCTATACCTTTCTCTCTACCGCGTTCTATCATTAATAATTGCATACATATATATATACGTATATGTATAATATATCTGGCCAACTCCCTAAAGCGGTATATTCGTCGTTTCGAATAATGCGTCATTTTTGTAATAACACGGTGTACCTGTCAATTTTATTATTATTATTATTATTATTCATTATTATTATTATTATTATTTAATAATATTATTATTATTATTAGAATTAGTATTACGTTTGTACAGTAGGGTGTCTGTTAGCACATGTGCGCCAAAAACCGAGATTATTCATTTGATCGCAGAGAGTACTAGGATTCATCGATTTAATTACCGTTTGCTAATGGAAAGATTGGATTTATATGTATATTTTGTAACTACATTATACGGACTTATAAATGCGTATAATTTTCAATGATATAGATTCTTTCCATTATCCGACGATAAAACATTTATCGCACGTTCTCGTTTTCATTAAAGAAAAATAAGGCAAACGTTTAGGAAATAGAGATGTAAAATAGTTGTAAAACTAACGCTTGCACGTGTAAATTATTATTATTATTTTTTTTCTTTAGCAGAGCACTCGAGTATAGAAGCCGGACGAAAAGAAATGACGTACCTACGCGCCGAGGTCTCTGTTGTTTTATTCTTTATTTTCCAGGGTATTAACAAATACAAGGCACGAAGAAAGAGGAAGAGTCAACCTGCCACGAGGATGATCGAGACGGATATACCTCTTCGTCTTTCTTCGAGCAAATATCGTTTGCTTAGATAATCATTATACACCTGTTTTATATAAAAAGTATATAAAACTAAAATTTCACCGGGTGTAGATTATTGTTGTTATTGTTAAATAAAGTAGTCGCGCGTCGCTGGGACAATTTTAGGCTGTTCTTCTAGCACTTGAAACGGAAAGTAGGGACCCCAATGTCTTAGTGAAACTGCATTGAATATAATAATATATATATAAACTTTATAAGGAGATGGTGTATATGTAACGCATTTAGATCAAAGAAAGCCTTTTTTTTTTAATTTTGCCTACTTATATAGCTACATATCTAACTCGTAAAATCAACGAATTGATTAATTAAATAAACCAAAAAAATAAGTAAATAAACTGAGCGGGTGACGGCAGTAGTTGCGTAGAAAAACTTTGTGTAATACTATTTTTTGGCTAAAAGTAAACAACTAAAAGTTCTAGAACCAAAAATAAAAAAAAAGAAAGGGTAGATAAAAGAGGGAGTTGAAAATTTTGTTAATCTTTTGGCTTTTGTTTTTCTTCTGAATTTTTGGTTTCTTATTTAGCGATGAGATTCTCATTTTTTGCAATTTGAAAGAAAACATTTTTTTTAAAACAAAGTGTTTTGATTCTCTCTCTCGGTAGTGGCACGCGCTAGGGCGAGACGAACAGGCCAAGTATTATGAATTGGCGCGACGGGAGAGACAGTTGCACATGCAGCTGTACCCTGACTGGTCTTCCCGCGCAAATACCAACCGAACTAAGAAGAGGAAGCGCAAACAAGACACAAACAGTGATCCTGGAGGTATTCACAATGCCTCGGCTCCACACATTCTTTAAGACAACCACAACCATCACCACCACCTCCTACTTTTTATATTCCTATACATGACCACCCTACCTACTCTCACTTAAAATTCTACCTTCGACACTACCCATCCCTTCCAAATATATATTATATACTGTTATGATTATATTAATATATTGATATTTTTCTCTCATTATTAATTACATTACATTACTATATATATATATTTTATTATATATACATATATATATACCTACTTATACACTATATATATATTATACATTATGTTGCATGTTTTCCCCGTTTCGGGGGTTATTGGGTCGATATGTATATTTATTATATTGTCACATATATATGCGTATATATGTACGTGTGTGTATTTGTACGTGTATGTATATGTGTATATGCATATGTACACACGCACGCACGTACACACAGACACACACACACATGTACATATATACGCATATATCGTACATATCCAGTATCGCATTATATAATATACACGATATATATCGTGCGTGAGCGTGTGTTTGTACGTATAACACTAAGATGCGAATTACTCTCTATATATCTATATAATGTAAACAGTATATACTATATATATATCTATTATATATACATACAATTTATTGTTGACATAAAATTTCTACACGTGCACGCACGCGCACATGCATATTAAAACTACATTTATTATATTAATTATTATACGTATACAACTTTGGGGACGCTGGCCATCTTGCATTTACAGGGACCTACTCCACGCAAATCAGACAATCCTGAAGCGTTTGATTTTTCTCTTAGTATCTTTTATGCTCTTTTCTTTTACTTTCACTCATTATTTATTTTTTATTTATCACTATTTTTAATCATACTTCTATCTCTCTTTTCTTTATCTCTGTCTCTCTCTATTTTCTCTTACTTTTTATCTGTGTCTGTTATTTCAATGTTTCACTTCTATTTTTTGTATAATCGATTACGACGTACTTTCCTTTGATCGTTTCAATGCTGCCTGTTTTTTTCTTAGATTTTGTTCACTTCCTCGTTATTTGTATTTTTTTTTTCAATTTTTTTTTCTTGATCTCCACATCAAATCCCAGTATCAATAGTTACTTTTCACCCAAAATTTTTCATCCTCACCGGTGCATTCGATCCTATATATATATTTTTTTTCAAGCTTCGTTCCTTTACTATAGTACTTTTATCGATATATTTGATATTTGATATATTTTTTTTAACACTTAAAGCTTTTATATATTTATATATTATACTATACAGATACCACGACATGTAGATATATATATTTTTTTTAATTGCTTCAGCAATTTTTCCAAAGTGTTATGAAGAAGGTTGCTAATCTTAGTTTTACTGAGTTAGTTATAGTTTCTTCAAAACACTCGTTCGGAACCTTAATTGAAATTAATTTAATGCACGTTTAACGTTACAAATTATGCTTAATTTTTTTTATTGTTTTCAATCTTTCAGGTTCTTCCCCAAATATCGACAGGAATATAGTTGAATATGGATACACTACAAGAATCTTGTTAAAATGATTTACCAATAACTAATTTATTAATTAAATAAAGTATTTTTTATTCCACAATCTATTTACATTATTAATTTTATTTTATGGCAAGATAGTAAAAACTGAATTTCACATTGCGACAGAAGTTTTTAGTTATTAGTACAATATTTCGGGAAGATCCTGACGCCAAAGTAAAAACAAAGATTAATTTAATATCGAGCACCAAAATTAGCACACTCTACAAAATAACCACAGTAATATATTATCACCAGTAGCTTTTTCTTCATAGTTTCTTGCTTGAAAAAAAAGAAAATTAATCAAAAAAATAGAAATCTTTATTTTACACGACACTGTCATTAAAATAATCCTTATCCACATATACCAAACCCCTTTGAATGATGTATATATATATATCTTTTTTAGTTAAATTTACTTTTATCTCTTACCTGCTGTTTTTAAATACAATACTATGCTTTTCCTCGATCGATGCTCGACGTCATTTTTGTACTATCGAGTGTGCAATATATTCTGTACATTGAAAAAACAGATGAATTATATAATACGCCGAGTGTTGATCGTAATTAAAAAGATAATAAGAAAAATAAAATAAAAAAATTGAAAGTGAACGAATGAATATTAATCGATTTGTCGTGTTCGTAGGTAACAACATGAAAAAGTGTCGAGCAAGGTTTGGATTGGATCAACAAAGCCAATGGTGTAAACCCTGCAGGTATGTTAATCAGGCTAGAAAATGCTTACTCGTTGTTGTATATTACCAAGTAATGTCAATTCTATACGCACTTGACCGAGTTTCACCTTAATCAAGTGCTCGAACGCTTGCAATATTCTTATAGATATAAATATATATTATTACTATTTATGATTTTTTTTATAACTCCTTTAAAATCGCGCGATTCTTTGGATGAACGAGTAGATTTTTTTTTTTTCAATTTTAAACGTTGGAGCGAAACGTCTAAACGCTGTTATACATTGATAAATCAGTATGTATATATACATTTTCTATGGGTGTTTCGCTACAACGATTAGAATAAAACAGTGTAAATTTTATTCATATATCATCGATGAATTATGCAATAGTTTTCGTCATCCACATGTACGAAAATTGCTGAACGTCTCTATTGGCAAATCATATAAGAGTAAATGAATAATAATAAAATTGTCATGCACGGGGATGCAATCCGTCAGAAAATGTGTCTTCCAAAATATAAATAAATTATATTATATACATATATACATCTCTGTAATTCACCTCACCACTTGTAATAGTTTATTGAACGGGACAAAATTATTTATTTATTTTTTTATCGCGCCTATATCGATCAACCATTATATGTATATATATATATATACACTGCCTGTAAATAGCCATGTTTTTAGATGCAAAACCAAACGTTTGTCACAAGTTAAAGTTTTATTATATATATATACATATATTTTACAAGCATATCGAATGCGTAGCCAGATTTCTAGATTTTTCACTAATTTTTCACACACTTTCGATGTGTTTTTACACGATCACTCAAACAATTTTTTTATTTACACTTCATCAATTGTTGATTGGTATTTTGACAACCAAGTACGGTTACATTTTTGTTTATAGTAAAAAATTTTTGTAGCAATAAAATCGTTCGGTGAGGTTTAACGTTTTAAATTAAATATGATTACCAACTCACTTACCGATTATAAATGTAACGAGTAGATAATTATATGATAATAACGAATTAATAATTATTAAATTGAGGAAATTATTTTCAACTATATAGTAGTGACGAATTTATCAATATGTTATTAACCTAATATTTAAATTAAAAGTTTTATACAGAATAAATTAAGAGATAAATCAATATCGAGGAATAATTGAATAAAGTAGATACGGTAAATAAATAAATAAACGAAAAGTCTGTAAAAGAAAAGTTTGAGTGATCGGTAGAGTTTGACGGGTCAGTTGGTACACTCTATCGTAGATTAAAGTTGCAACTTATTAACTTGTACTATCCACAACTAGAGCCACTAACCGCTGTAACGATTCGTTTATTTTACTTCTAATTATATCATCCTCACTTGCAAAGATAAAAGACAAAAAACAAAGTAAAGAAATTAAGTAAAGGCCCAAACTCAATGCCCCGGCTCCCGTCTGGGCTTGTGAATCTCACGGACGAACGTCATTAAAGGGGCGAAATTATAAACATACTTTTATATTTTTATATATTTACATATATATATCACGACTAAAAACTAGACGGACGAACAGTTGGGAGACATATTTTCTGATGAACCTCCTTGTTCTCTCTATCGATATTTCATCCTACTGCCCGTTTACCATTTTCTTTTTCTTTTCTTATAGCCTATAGATTTTCTATCGAAAGTTTACATCTCTTATTTTTTATTCAATGAATTATTAAATAAAGACATTTGAAAATATAAATTGGTACACTTTAAATATTTTAAAGAAGATAATAGTAATTATAATAAAGAAATTAATCCAAAAATTATAGACGTAGCGAATAGATAAGAGAAAAACGAAGCTTTCGATACGACCAAATAGCTACGCACTAAAAAATGTCCTATGTACAATTTTTTAAAAGATCGAGATGATATTTCATTGAATGAATCCAACAAATTGAGAGATTTCGAAATAAGAGAAAGAGGACATTGTTTGGACGCGTAGCTGTTTAGGTCGAGACCGCAATAAGATAATTCGCGAGGGTCAGGTATATATATTTTGCATGTGGTTGACGAGGCACCCCATCAGTCTTGTCCAGAAAAACCTTGCGAAAATGCAATCGCTGCGTTGGTGCGTGGTAGGTGAGTGGGCGAGAGTGGACGAGAAAGTGCGTGTGTGTGAGTGAGAGAGAGAGATAGAGTGAGAGGAAGGCATAGGTAGATAGAGCGCCCCTTTAATGGCTGGTGGTTGGTTTTGGCAGCCCAGTGGAGCATGGAGCGGGGATGGGCATCCACGCGAGCATAATCCATCACGGTGTGGGGAGTAGCGCGGGCAGCGGCGCCGGTGGCGGCGGGGGTCAGGGGGCCCCGCAAATACCCGGGGCCGGTGGTGGTGGTGGTGGTGGCGGTACTGCCCCGCCGGTACCCCCAAACCCGAACGCTGCCTCCAACGCCTCCTCGCCTCAGCAAGAACCCACTTACGTTAATCTCTAGTCAAGCCTATCGCCTCCCTTCTACTGCAACACTTCTTCTTAAAACAGTGGTCAGTCCCGACACTCAGCCGAGGCCCAATTTCGCTTTTCGCGATCGACTGCCGCCTATCGAATAGACCCCATCGAGTTAGATGTTGACTTCCTAATAACCCTAACATTTTTCCCATTCTCACGTATCACCCTTTGACAACCAATTTTTTTTTTTTTTCGAAGGCGTCGGCAGATCGGGGAAGCGAAGGGTCCGATGTGCTCGCATTGTTTCTCATTGTTGTGGCTCTTTACGGCTTATTACTCTATACTTTTATTTTTCTTCTCTATGTCTTTATTCTGTAATATATACATATATATTTTTTGTCTTTTCACTCTTTTGTTTACGTTCGTTCTCTTAGCCAATTTTCATTTTCTTTTTTTTTTTGGTCACGAATCTTGTATCCAAATTTTGATTTTTCTTTACTCAGTGTTGCCCTCAGCATGGCTGATATGTCTGTTACGTTGTATTACTTTTAACGTGTACACGTCATACTTTAAATACTGCTCTTTACGGTTTTTATTTTTAGCATTTAATCTGAACGTATACATTTTCTTTTCAATTAATACCTTACATGTTTACATTAATAGCGATATATGCGTATTTTTATTGTCTAATTTCTAAAGCATGACATTTCGTACGTTCACTATGTTATATAACTCTGTTTTTTCATTTCTTTATTCGTTTCGTATCAATTATGTGTATTTGCCTAATTTACATCTGTTGTCTTATTATGTACACCGAGAGAATTTTCTGTGTTGATTAATTTTGTATATACACATTCGTAACTGCTGTGTATATAGATAAATTATATGAGCAACTTATTTTCTTAATTAACTAAACTACCTGGCAAAATTAAAAATATTAATCGCCATAATATTTTATTACACTCTTATAGAGTTTATTATAGTAAATTCATAATACATAAAAAAATAATTATCCTCTCGGTGTATTTAAGTATAACTTTTTCAAATTCTATAGTGTAAAGATAAAGCTTGTTGATTGTTAAATAAACATCAATTGTTTCGAGCTTTTTAGGAAATATCAAAAATGTTATTATTTTGGTGATTATCTTTATCAAGAAAGATTTTTGTTAAATACAAAAACAAATACACTTATTTTTACTAATTCTTTTTATTTTTATAGACTTGAACTTTAATTGTTTCTAGAACTTTTTATATTACATTCAAACTATTTATGGCTTTGATAAAATTAGCTACAATGCTTACGGTATAACAATTTGTGGTTAAATAAACTGGTTACTCTCTTTGAAAAACTCTAAAAAAATTAAATAAAATCAAGTAAAAGAAAAAAAATGTCATTTTTGATATTAATATAAAAGCATCAAATGTTTGAGCGCGTTATTACATTTACGCATGAAGGCTGTTTTGAGCCGCGTATGATTTCAAAATATTTTCTCTTATACATTTCCTTTTTCGATCTACGCAATTATATCCACGTATATTGTCTATCCATATTTAAAATGTTGATCTTGCTTGATCGCGGCGTCGATTTCCGCCATAGGAGAGATGAATAATGAGAGCCAATGGCAGAGCGGTGAAAATGTCCCGACTGCATTGCCGCTGATAAAGTCAAAAATTTCTCGAAAGCCTCGTCGGCGCGATCAAACTTTTAAACGTATCTGTATCGAACTTCGATATATTTCTAAGCCTCTCTTTCTATACATACATATATAAATGTATGTATTCTTTTAATTTCTTTCTTTAGTTTTATACATGTCTAACTTACGATTTTGCTTGCCCGCCTAACACCATTTTTTACACGTATTACATCCACCTACTCCAATTTTTCCTTCATTGATCGTTTGTTTTTTTTTAACCTTTTTGGAGCATGGCATTTGTGCTGCGAGTGATTTATGGATGTTTTTTTTAAATATATTGTTTACTTGTACGTTGAACTCGTGTATAACGAAGCGTTATTCATCTTAAAAAGATCTTGTCACTTGTTTTTAGATAGTAGAATTATTGCGAATTTGTTTGATGTTTAGATTTTTGCGAAAGTTTTTCGTTGTTGTTGTTTTCTTTATACAAGGAAGATCTTTTTAAGGTAATGCAATGTTATATAATAAACCGTTTGTGTTGACCTTGGGACGATGTTTTTTTATCATAATTAGAGAAAAATTCAAGATTTTCAAAAAGTTGGTATTTCAAATAGTGTTTTGCAGGTTGTATTTAGATATAATAAGACTATTTGTGTATAATTGGTAAGCTAAAGAGAAATAGTAAAATAAATTAACTTTTTAAAATAGGGAATATTAATTTTCACTTAAAAAACTATTCAACTTTTTCTTTGATTTGTAAAAACAATGTTACACATTTGAGTATCGTATAATTGCAGTAAAAAATTTATATGATGTTGTATTAAATATTTTGATAAAGAAAAAGTATCTCGTCCACAAGATGTTGATCTGTCAAAAAAGTTCGATTTACGCGAGTTCACCGATGCATGATAATAAATAACGAAAATACGTAATACCCCTGATTAGTCTGCGGGAACGAAACATGGTGGACGCGTGCGAAGCGAACTAGCCGCATAAAAAAAGCACAAGTCCACCAAAGTTTACCATGTTTATTGGAAAATATATATATATGTATCGATGTTGAGTTTATAGGTAAATACGTGTCTAGATGTAAGAATATATGTGTTAAAAATAAAAAGTAAATTCGGAGATGTGTAACAATGTATACTCGTAGGTGTTGTACACCCAAGCAGGTGTATAACGTAGGAGGGAAAAAAGTAAAATAAATTGAAAAATGTTAGAAAGGATGAATGACTAACTGGAATAAACCTTAATTTACAGGCGCAAGAAGAAATGTATCAGGTACATGGGGGAGGGAGGAGACGGCGACGGGGACGGAGACGGCGATGGCGAAGCCGAGGATGAGCACTCCGAAGACAATTTAGGAAGCGTGGGCGAAGCCGGGACACCCGAGGACGATGAGTCACTTAGCAGTCCGGGTGGATTGTCCGGGTTGTCGAGCCTAGCTAGTCCTTCGTTGGTTTTACCATCGCCTTCGAGTTTGGCGAGCCCTTGCCCGCTGACACCACCCGTCGTGGTCGTTGGTCCGAGTGGTCACCAGTCGGTGCCGTCGACCGTCGGGTCCGGTAACGGTGGTGGCGGTGGCAACAGCCACCCATCGGTACCTCAAGCTCAGCCCCACCGGAATCCCGTCGGGACGAATCCCCACGACATCAACAATCCGCTGAGCGTTAATCAGCTTACGGGACAGTGTATCAAAACCGAGCCTGGACCCGGTCCTCAGCCTACGAATCCCGCGATCAGCGTCACGTAGCCCCGGCTGAGGCTCGCGCCTGCGCGACGCACAAATACTCAGGACGAATACCCGAGTTGTCCTTACTTAGTTGTGATGCCAATGACTGACCGAGTCATGTTCCTGTGCCAGGTACTATATTCGATTAGGAGTCTCCATACCGGACACCGGACGCGATACCCCAAAACTCTTATTATTATTTTTATTTTCATTTTTATTTTTATTATTTTTATTACTATTATTATTATTATTATTATTAATATTATTATTATTAATATTATTATTAATATTATTATTATTATTATTAATATTAATACTATGATCTTGTCGTTAGCGATTCTCATTATCATCGTCATCAATAATTTTTTATTATTATATACTATCGATCGGACTCCTATCCTCTACCATTGTCGTTTGTTATTTTTTTTAAAGTCTATCGAAAAGTGTAAGAGTATCAGAGTGTAAGAGTATGAGAGAGAGAGACAGAGCGAAAGAGAGAAAAAGAGAGACAGAGAGAGAGAGAGAGAGAACGAGAGTGAGTGAGAGAGTGCGAGAGAGGGAACTACGTTTCTTTCAGTCTTCCAATGCGAGCTCGTTACATCCATGCGCTCGGTTATAGGTTTAGTATTATACGTCGAGCTTTCCTGCATTTTCGACCATTCACCACTCGGTGCCCAACAACCTTCCTTCGAACATTCCCGAGGAATTAACCGATCTTGCAGTATCAACCTCGAGTCTTCTTTTATTTTATATTTTACTTCAACATTTTCTACGCAATTTTTATTAGTATTTTTCTCTTTTTTCCCTTTCTTTTTTGTCAACCCGATACTCGTTTTTCATTACCGGTTGTGTTGCGTCGGTGCAAATTGTACTTTGCGATTGTTGATACGGTGCGCGCGCTGTTACACTGTCTTATTGTAGTAGAATTATTCTGGATCACCATCCGTGCTACTCAATTTATTTCGCCCCTAGCGCGTGGCGAGCTTTCGGTGCAATCTTTTTCAGTTTTTTTTTTCTATTTTGTGTGCGTGCTAACACGTCGATTGATAAAATTGTCCGGTCTCTATTGTTTTTCATTAATAAAAAGAATGTTTCTTTCGTACCGTTTCAAACAGCCAAAAAGTAACGCAATAGAAGGCATGTACGAAGGTTCGTTAGAATGCAGCTATTGTATATAATTAAAAATACGTTTAAGATGCATTTATATTGTGAAAATGGGAAAGTGCAATGGAGGACTGGCGGCGATGAGAGAAAATAAAATAATTTTTTTTATGTTCTGTATATGCTGGACGGGTCGAAAATGTGGAAATTCATTCAATAATGAATGTGTATAGTGTTGGGAAACTAATTTTCTTGACTGATTAATAATGTCTATACATATACATATATAAATATATATAAAGAGAGAAAGAGAGAGATAGCAAAGAAGAAAATAAAAAAAAGAAAGAAACCAGGAGTAAAAATACTGTAAAACCCGTCAGTAAATATTAAAACTAAAACGTGCCATAACGACATCATGCCAATAATATCGATAATCTTCTTTTCTTTTTTTATATACAATACCGCCTCTCCGTCTGCGTTGTAATATGTGTGAAAACGTTTTCAACAAAATTTGTAACGTTTTATCCGTTTTAAGGCATTTTAACTTTTAGTTGCGTTTAACATTTTTTAACAATCGTCTATCGTTTCATTTGTCATTATGTTTTCTTTTTTTGTATTGCCTTTTTATTAATGGTCAAATTGAATGCGTATAAAAAGACCTTTATATTTTTTTAACGAATTGATGTAGCCAAGAAGCACGCTTCCACATAATTAATTAAAATTAAGAATGCAAGTTATAAAGGTATGGACTTTTTAAAGAAAGGCCTTAAATAGAAAAATGATGTTTTTAAATTCAACTTTTAAATTATTTTCTGAATTTAAAATTAACCTAATTCGATTATATCGTTGCACGGCCTGTTCACCCCTATTAATATATTTTTATCCGAACTATATCATCCTTTTAAGCTCTGTTAATCAATTCGAAGATTCATCATCATTATAATTTTATTGGTACGCCTCTCTAAAATAAATAAAAAGCGGACGTTTCATTTGTAAAAGGTACCTGAAATAACTCGTTGATACTTTTTATTTAGGACTCCCGGGACATTTTCGCTCGCAACGTCGCGAGGAGAAAAAAAATCGCATTAGCGACTTTGACATTCACAGGGCTACGAAAGTGTGATAACCCAAAAGCAAAAAAAAGAAATAATAAGAAAAATGAGTAAGAAGGAAAGAGCATGGCCCGTGGAATCATCGAGCTTAACCAAGTAATCGATTGACAATCGTCACTTTAAAGTGAGATAGAAAAAAACGGGCGATTGCATAGTCTTCCATTATTTTGTTTGCCACGTTAAGAAAAAAAAACAAATAAATAAATAAATAAAAATACCATTCGAAATCCTCGGGCCCATGCTCAATTTTTCTTCGCGATGCACTTGACCGCTGCGACATCGAACTTTAGACTCGAGACTGAAGCAACTAATTGCGCGTACACAGAGTTTTAGTTCTCGCGAGGAGGTACACGAGCTTCGAGAAATGAGAAATCTTTGTACGTAACTTCTATATACGTAATTAAACCTAATTGTAAACAAGAGAGTAAGAAATAAAGAGAGAGAGAAAGAGACCATTTTTTTTAAAAACATGGTTGCAACGCATTTTTTCGACACTCTCACGATCGCAGTGTATCTCCTACGAGGCTTACGTGTGTGATTGCATGTGTGTTCGTGTGATAGAGAATTCGCGCGCGTGTGTGTGTGCGAGTGTGTGCGTATGTGCAGGGAGATACGCGGAAGTGAAATAATAGAGAATGACGGAGAACGGCGGAAGCGGCAAGAGAAACGTAATAACGAAAAGAAGAAAAAAATGTGGGAAGAATAAAATAAAATAAAATAAAATAAAAGCGAATTGTACCAATACAGAAAAAATGTGTATGTTTGTGTGTATATGGAGCTTGCCGTAAACGAGCGGATTCCGAGCGCGTGCCAACTTGCGTGGTGTGGCCTATCCGATGTGAGATGAGAAGGACGGATTGGGAGGTGGTCAAGGGGGGGGGGCGGGTCGGGAACACCTTTTTTCTTGTGTTTAATCTCGACCCGAGAGATAAATGCGCGTTTTTTATAATGAGAATTTAACAAAATATAATGAAAACGGCGGGTGTTATACCGGCGAATAGCGCTCGTGCGTTCTCTCGTCAAACACGTGTATAACTTTGTAATTTGACCGAATTGCGAGTTTCGAGATGTATAAATCGCGTATGCAAGATAATAAGGAAAATAAATAGAGAAAAGAAGAAACTAAGGAGATTCGTTCTAAGCCTTGCATATAGCGGTGCATAAATGAATAGTAAGAAAAAAAAGAAGAAAAAATAAACAAAACACAAATAATGAATAAAAGCGAAAGAAAAGCTATAAGGCGAAGATATGAGGAAATAACCGCGCGCGCGCGCGCGCCCTGAAACGAACTACTGATCGAATGAGTTTGTCTCGCTTTTGGGCGCGCTTGTATTATATGTAAAGTATGTCCGAGAAAGTTCGGCAGCGTTGTACAGTGTTTTCTAAGTATCTAGTTCATAGCATGTAATTGAGACATTGTATTTACGCTAATAAGTGATCTGTATCAAATTCATTCTCGTATAGCTTGTACTCCTACTCATGTAGATGCTAAAAGTGATTTGTGTCATAAAACTATAAATAAAATTAGCAATTTGAGAACGTTGTCGGTATCTGGTTGTATATTCTTTTGTCATCTCATCCCCATACCTATCTCTACGATACTTTTAAATGTTAACTATTCATATTTTATTTTATTACGTTGATTTAACTTTATACATATAAAATAAAATATACTTTTTTAAATATTGTATTTAAAATATAAGCTTGAATCAAGTTTTATTCAAATAATATGTCTTTAGCACAAAAAGGGTTCAGTTCATCTTAAAATAACTTTTGAATATACGTTGTCATTAATTTTTACATTAAATCATAACAAGAATTAATCAAATGTAGCGTTCAAATTCTTTAAGGTTAAAATTTATTTCACAAATAAATTTGTGTAATTTTATTTTTTAGAGGTTTAATACTTTAAATGAATAATTAATATAATGGATCGTGCATAATTTTATTAATTAATTATAATCGTATGGGATATATTATTAATATAAATTTTGAAATTGTTTATAACAATTGCATATGAGTTCAAATTTAACATTACACATGCAAATAAGCTACAGTATAAATGAACATAAAAGTATTTTATACGTTCACTGAATAGTTCGAAAATACCGCGTCGGCTAGAATTATCGAACGATCGTTTATAAAATTATCGTGCAAAGAAGTGCAAATCTAAAATTTGAACAGGATTAAGAGTATAAACTACCGGATCTTTGAAACCACAAACTTGAAGTATAACTTTAGCAAATTTAGTTAAATTGTCGCATTTGAACAAACAAGCAACTTTATCGTACTCGTTCTTCTTAAAGCCACTTCTATCCGATGGATCGAGGAAATAAAATTTCTGCCAATGTTGCATTACGACTATCGCGTAATTCGCCGTGTGTAAAATTCCCATCGTTGAACCGGAGGAACCAAAAAATAATTTAAAAGCCGCGATCAAATCGTGATCCAAGGTAATGCCGGCGGTGAAATTTTGATGTACACGAATGCGCGCCCTTACATCACCAACGACAAACAAATCGACTAGTTCAAACGGTGTAACGTTCCGTCCTCCAGGTTGGAACAACCTAACGCACTCGGTATGAAGAACGTCACCGTTACGTAGAACCGCATCGATCAATTCGGTCGTCCACGTCGATGGCGCGTGAAGGGATGCAACGACACAGGCTACCGCAGCTATAGCGGTCGATTGGTAACCTCGATTTGTACTTGGAAATTTTCGTTCGGACATGTGACAAGTACCGAGTAGTACGCTTACTTCTTCGTCGACGCGAGCGAATGATGTTTCTAAGTCGATTATTAATTTGTTTGATCGGCGATTTTCGCTGATATCCACTGGTAGAACCGCTGGCGTTGGGCAATCGGATTTTTCTGGCCTGTTGGGAGAAACAATCTTTTACAACTTCGGTTCATTATGGTTCAGCATTCTGTTTTCCCTTAATAAAATCGTCCTTTAAAATTGGATAATCTTAAAATTATATTAAAAATTATATTGATAATACATTAAATAAATTATGAATTTTAAAATTTCAAAAGATTCGATACAGAAGCTTTTAAATCAAGTGTTAACAAATAATTAATTTTAAATCGCACTACTTGAAAATAAATAATTAATGAGTCAATTAAGATTGCGGCTACCTGAAAATCAGATTCATCAAGGGACAAAAATATTAAAACTAAATAAAATCATCATTGCACAAAACTTTCATTAAAACTTAAATGATTCGTGTAAGGAAACCAAAACTCAATGATAAATGATAATAATTTGTTACCTTAAAACAGCTTCTTTGGTCGGTTTGTATCCAGCGGGTGACGGTAACGGTTCGATTGGTACTGTCCTGACAACGATCCTAAAGATTTCAAATTTCGCATATTTTTCATCATCATCGATATTAGCCGAGATCCGATCGAAAAATGGTTCCTTACATGCGAACCAAAGTACGCACGATTTACCATCGCTATCGTCATTGATCTTCCTTCCTGTATACACAAATTGATAAACATTTGGTAAGTACAATTACAATTGAAATTCAATTTTTAATCAACCGATTATCAAACTATCAGTTAAGCGAAATTCAATAAAGACCAAAATATGTAGATATAAAAATAATTGTACAAGCATATATATATAATAGTACACGTTTTTATTTAATACCTTGTCTATCTCTCGGTCTTGGGTCATAAATGAAATAAATTCCGTTGTCCTTCCATATCGAAATCATAAACCGACCAATTACGAGTATTCCTGCGTTATTTTTTTCAAAAAATATATTCAATCCTTCTTCGAGTAATATCGGTGGTGCGATTGTTGGTATATTATTCATTTTCTTTTTACCATTTTTAGAATTTTTAGAATTTTTATCATTTTTAGCATTTTTTCCATTTTTTCCATTTTTTCCATTTTTACTTGGTTTTTCTTCGGGTTCGACGGGAGGATTATTTACAAGACCTGAATAAATAAAATTAATAATCTATAATAATTTATAAATGGTTTTATAATTACTTAAACGTACTAAAATACGCTAGCGTGATTTTTATTACGTTTTATATATATACAACGTGTAGAAAGAAAGAAAATGAAATAAATAGGAAATTACCGGTAAGGACGCAATCAACATCCGCAGCCAAAATATTGACGCCTATATGAAATATTCTAAAGATATCTTTTGGTTTGGGAGTATTGATATCAGGTTGCATTTTGCATGTTTCGTGATGTAAATTAACGCCTATCGCCAAAATTTCATCAAGTGTTTTTTTGGTCCAAGTAATAGGATTCTTGATAACCGCCATCGCAAGAGAAATTATGCAATTAGCCGCGGTTTGTCGACCTCGCACTGTCTCGGAAAATATATCGGAGGATTGATGCGTCGATCCCCGTAAAATACCTCTTGCCCTTCCTAAATATTGAAATGTACGTCGTTGTAAAACCTTATAAGAAAAAACTTCCAAAAAATAAAGTTTACCTGGTAATTTTGAATAAGCGTTCAACGGTGGAAGACTCGAGGGTCTTACGCTAGGACTTGGATCAAATTTCCAAGGTGGCAATTTATTCCAGTCGACTACGTCGATACTGGTTATCTCGTAATCGTAATCGGAATCACCGAGCATCCACAAAAATGTGGTCAATAATTGAATCGTTTCGAATCTGATTAAAGAAAAACCGGGCTCGAAACAAAAAAATGTTTCTTCGTATTTCCAAATTCCGTAATGTCTAGTATTAGATACAGTCAAACAGCCAGCGATGTATTTCTTGAAGAAATTCTTTATACCGTGTTCGAGATTTTGAATGTTCACATTTTTTACAGTACCGAGTGTACCAGCTTCTACGCAATCTTGTACGTACAAATGTATTCGTCGATTCGCCAAGAAAAATTCGTTTATTAATTCTTTTGGGTGGAAAGAACGGTTCTCATCGAAACGTTCAGCGTTTTTAAAATGCAATTTTTCTCCAGTTACATTAATTACATTTAAAATTTCTTTCGACCAATGTCGTGGTTCGTAAATCTAATAATTGTATTTTTTTCATTATTATTGGTATACATGGAAAATAATAAAAAAATAAAAAAAAACTTACCTTCGAAAAAATAATAGCTACCACAGAGATAGCAGCACTTTGTTTCTTACGATATTGTTCCGAAATATCTTTGTTCGTTTCATCGATATCGCAATTAATTTTCCAAACACCTTCGGAATCTTTTGAAAAATTGTACCAACTGGTTTCGGTAATGAATTCGTTGGAAGGTCGTTCCGATTCTTCATAATGATTTTTCATATCGATACCGTCGATCGAGAATTCTCCATCAGGGTCTATCGTGGATTCGATCAACAAGTCAATTAAATATGGAATATCGGTATACCAATATACTGCTGCCTTGGCATTGCGTACTCCTCGAGGATTCATTCGTAAAGTAAGCGTTATCTTCTTTCCAAATTGGCAATATAACCTGTATTTTTATTATTTAATTCGATATTATAACAGCATTAAAGAATAAATTTAATAAGAAAAACTTCATATAAAGTGCGAATGTTTTACAAACTAAGGTGTCAAACTCGTCATGTTACGATCCGAATCATTTATCGGCTACATACTATTTAAAGTTGAAAGAAAAGTAGAATAACATTAGACTTTATGGAGAAAATTTCAAGCCGATTGGTTTTAAAAATGTTAAGGTACTTGTCACAGGATCGTCATGCGTAAAAAATTTAATATGTAAACTATTTTATTAATCGCTTTAAAAATTTAAAGATTAAAATATTAATTTTTATAAACACGATATTCCTCACTCGGTAAATGACTGGGATTGGAAAAAATTGTTAAGTCGTTTAATAGGAAAAGAAAAATCATTAACTTTATATATTCAGTTACCTGATCTTGTCTAAATATTCCCATCTTGTAATTGCGGAAGAAATCTTCCAAACTTGTACTTAATTCGTCAAGTTTCCCCAAAACATTATCCTCCTCAAGTTCAAAAGTAATTTGATTGACACCTATGGAAAATTCATTGACAATTTCGTTCGGTAAAAGATACTTTCTCGTTTCAGTCGCATCTTCATCCATATCCAAAATATTCGATAAATTTTTATCCGTCAATTTATCGCCCATCTTCAATATATCGTCGATCATTTCTCGATACCAAAGAAACGAATTGAAAAGTTTGGTCATTGCTAAGGTTATTAAAGCATTCGCCGATTGCTGTTTGTCGACTGTATCGTTCTTAAATAACTTTTCAGTTATTCTGACTGATACTTCCTTCGAGATACGCTCCATTTTCACCTAAAGCTGCGTAACTTCCTAATTCAGGTTTAACGTAAGCAACCTTATCTTTGCGAATTTCTTCGGATGTCATGGGTTCGCTTACCGACACCACTTTTATACCGTGAATGGCATATTCTATTGGCTCGGTATTTTCTTTGATTACAAATTGATCTTTTAATATTAGCCCTATTTCCATTGGATCGAGGAATCTCATTACACACGCGTCTAATTTCATTTTATTACCATCCAAATCCATTTGCTGGACAAATTTTTCGTCAGGCTTCTCGTTGAACAAGTAATAAGATGTTTCTATCGTTTTATCCTTTAGTTCTTCTTCGAATTTCCAGATTGCGTAGTATCTGTTCACACATTCCACAATTCCATATTGAAATTTTTTGAAAAAAATTTATAATTCCTTGTTCTAGACATGGAAGATCACTGTCGGAAACAGCTAGCAATCCACCGATGACACAGGTATCGTAGATATCAATCTCTACCTTGCGATTGTTAAAATAAAATTGTCTTTTCATCGTTCTCACATCCATAGTTCTTTCTTCTACGTCACCCTGAAATTTATCATTAATTACCGTCACATACCCATTGTTGATCAATTAAGGCAAATCTGTACGTTCATAGAATAATTTTATGTTAAAAAGGCTAATAATTGTATATATTTTGACGCATACAGAAAGTATAAGTATTAAACTTCCTTTTAGCCATCTCAATTTTTATCCGTCAATTTATCGCCCATCTTCAATATATCGTCGATCATTTCTCGATACCAAAGAAACGATTGAAAAGTTTGGTCATTGCTAAGGTTATTAAGCATTCGCCGATTGCTGTTTGTCGACTGTATCGTTCTTAAATAACTTTTCATTATTCTGACTGATACTTCCTTCGAGATACGCTCCATTTTCACCTAAAGCTGCGTAACTTCCTAATTCAGGTTTAAACGTAAGCAACCTTATCTTTGCGAATTTCTTCGGGATGTCATGGTTCGCTTACCGACACCACTTTTATACCGTGAATGGCATATTCTATTGGCTCGGTATTTTCTTTGATTACAAATTGATCTTTTAATATTAGCCCTATTTCCATTGGATCGAGGAATCTCATTACACACGCGTCTAATTTCATTTTATTACCATCCAAATCCATTTGCTGGACAAATTTTTCGTCAGGCTTCTCGTTGAACAAGTAATAAGATGTTTCTATCGTTTTATCCTTTAGTTCTTCTTCGAATTTCCAGATTGCGTAGTATCTGTTCACACATTCCACAATTCCATATTGAAATTTTTTGAAAAAATTTATAATTCCTTGTTCTAGACATGGAAGGTCACTGTCGGAAACAGCTAGCAATCCACCGATGACACAGGTATCGTAGATATCAATCTCTACCTTGCGATTGTTAAAATAAAATTGTCTTTTCATCGTTCTCACATCCATAGTTCTTTCTTCTACGTCACCCTGAAATTTTATCATTAAATTTATAGCTAGGTTTGTAAGAATTATTTTAATAAACAAAATAAATAATGAATACAAAAATGATATAACGATACAAGTACCTCTTCGGTAGCCGGAACGCACCAATTGTAATAAGCATCTCCTTCTCTGACAATGTCATCTAAATCGTCTCTGCAAAGTTTTGACGGTGGAATTATTTTAGCTGATGCCAAAGCTGCAACATGCATTCCAAGTCCCTGTACACCACGACTATGGTCGTCAAAGATCTCATCTTCGCTGTTCATATTTCCACGTATAATCCAACTTTTTCCAACTATGCCTGGCCGAAAATTGTTCCATTCCCGAATACCTGGGACATCTTCGACGACGTCTACGCGACGAATCGTGAAGCGGTCTTTATTCTTCGCAGGATCAAGATTCTTTAGAATGTGATTATCAAGTAGATTTAAACTGTCGAAGCGTATTGTACAACATTTTCCACGAACTTCTTTTTCATCGCTGGTTTTCCCATTATTTCCTTTAATACATAAATTAAGTTTATTAGTATGTATAGTTCTTTAATCTTTTGGTAAATGACGATATTCGGGATTTTTTCCTTTTTTGAAATGAAACGATTCGCGAGGGCATTGTCTTTTACCTCATACTTTAGTAACCGGATACATTTTCTTTCATATATCGATTTATTAAGAATTGAGAACAAAAGTTTACCATTTTTTGTTTCTACTACACGTAGACCCGTCGAGTCGCACGATCGAGGATCAAATAAATAGAAGTAATCGTTTTGTGTCCATACAGCGAATGCTGTTCCCGAACATTCTAATACACCATCGTTGTTGTTGATGAAAAACTCATCTAGACCTCGTTTCAAACTTAGTACACTTGGCATTCTTGAAACGATAGTTCCTGCGACCGTAATTAAGTCGACAATCACGATCATTTTCCTACCTTCAATCTTTAAAACAATAACATAAATATTAAGAAAAATCGGAAAAAAATTACTGTACACAATAAATAATTCAAAAGACTAATTATTCGAAAATTTTTTAATTTTTCGTAGCTGAGCACTCTTTTTTAATACAGTCTAAATAAGAAAATTCGTAAAAAATTCAAAAATTTGAGAAAGTAGTGGAAACACACGAACTTACCTTGAACCGCGCATCATCCAAATCAGCACCCGTCATAGTATGAATGTCGGACCTATTAGCTTTAAGTTCCGCATAAATGTGATCACCGATGCGTAAGACATCATCAAGAGATTCTCTGGTCCAAGTCCTTACGGGATGCATTGTTTTGTATCCGATAGCCATGACGCAATTAGCAACAGTTTGCGCTCCCTTAGCCTTGTACAAATCTTCCATTTCGTGAGTTTTTCCATGCAGCAACATGACTCCAGGACCAGCAGATACAAAGCTCATCGGCACATTAACTTTGATCTCATCGTAGGTATACCTCTCATCCTCTAGTTGTTGCTGTACCATTGGTATCGATGCGAATTTACTCTCAACCGCGTAGTTGGTGATCTCGATCGTCAGAGGTGTTTTTCGTAGGATCTCGGTTTTCGTAGAGGGACATTCCTTTCTCGGCTGCGAATCAACCGGATTCAAGGATTGCAACACTCGATCCTCGATCGGTAGGTGGCAAGCGTTTTCGGTGCCATACTTGCCTTGTCCGATTGATTTTACTTGGACCAAGCACACCTTGTCGATGCAGTACCTCGTGTCGCATTTTTCATTTAGGTTATCCTTGATCACTCCGATCAGGCCTTCGATGGTTTTCGATCGTATTAAGCAGGCTGATCCATTTTTAATGCGCCTACCATACTCATCGGTAGATGAAGGATTGAACGAGAAGTATCCACAAGTTGGATGGTGCCATATACCAAAGGATGATCCTGGAAATCAATTGAGTAGAAAAATAATATTTTTATTTTTTCAAATGGTAGCCCTAGTGGTCATGTCAAAAGATTCAAACAATGTTTGCAACGTCTCATGAACAGGGAAGATTTTTTATTCTCTATAAATGCAGTTCGCTTTACAATGTGTTTATTTCATTTATAACCTGAAAGCTATTTTAATAATATTTTTAGCTTGACATTTTTCAATAGCCCTTTTATACGTAAGGACTAGATTCAAACATAATAAATCATTACTAGTTAAAAAATAACTTATAACGCAAATAAATTAGAACTTCACTCCAATAAACAATGAGATTTTTTTACTTCCATAAACCCTCAACTTACATTCGTCAATAACTATGCTTGTGAAAAATGCCTGTTTTTAAGTTTATTAATACAATAAGTAAATACAAACCACATATGCAAATATTGATCATTGTAACTTTATGTTTAAGGAATAAGTTTAATTGTTACTACAAATATTTATAGGTAAATAAATGAAATAACGGACGGACTTACCTTGACAAGTAAGTACCCCAAAATTTTGTGGCTCCAAAAATTTGCGAAGACCGTCGTTTAAATTAGGTGCACTGCTGGACTCCGTGGTCAAATTACCAAAAACAGCCGGAGATTCGGTACAAACGCGACATTTGTAAATCCCAAGATAAAATTCTTGTTGTAACGCGCAAGTTGTTATTTGTTCATCTTGTTTAAGACGATTACCTACGATGCTCGACCGATACAAGCGATCACCATATTCGAGACAATAGTCGACGAATCCCGAAATCCACTTTGACGGATCAAATAGGTGCGCGTAAACGATAGCGACTACTGAGGCAGCGGTTCCTTGTTTACCCCGACTCGACAATTTGAATTTTTTATCGAAGATCGAGCGACTTCCACGTAGTATACCTTGTGACGGATTTATCATAACGAAATTGTTCCATTTTTCGTTAGGTTTGCTTTTTTTCTTTTTCGATGACTCTTCGACCCTCGTTCTGCGTTATTAAAATTTCATTGATTATTATTGTTAGATTGCGTTATATTACATCTTGATTTAATTAAGCAACTTACACTTCCATTTTTTTTTAAATTTTTTAGCTTTTGCGTGTTTTTATTTGAACAAAGTATAATTGCACTTTATGTGAGCATTTTTCTATGTATTTGACTGATTGTTAACTGATATACTGATATAAATAAAAATTTTGTGATGATTAAACCAAAAATTTGTTTAAGTTTATTTTTATAGCCTAAAACGTCATGTTTTGATCGAGAGGTTTGCAATGCTTGAAATTATTTCATTTTGATAGTTTGAAAGTAGTCGGAGATCGATTTAAATTTGAACTTGTTTTTATTATAACAATTAAAAATGCAGTAAGTAAAAAGATACTTAATGAAATTAATAATTTCATCATCCATGTTACAGATTATCAGTCTCTATTTTGCGATCTGGAAGATGGTTGTTAAGCATCAAACTGACACGTACAAGAGTAACAATATGACTAAGGTGGCTTAAGAATTTTGAAATATGCCTGACGAGGCGGACAAAACCTATCGTCGATAAATCGTTGAAATTTTGTTTACCATTGTCCAAATCATAAAACACCAATAATACAAGAAGATATTTATTTTAACAAGAAATCATCCATAATTTTGTACTTAAATTTTAAAGGAAAAGAAAAATGCATTATATATATTCTTTAATTATATTATATTAAAATTTATTAGAATTTCAAATTTTTTTATGAATGCAATATTTAAGTATATTTACATAAATGTTTTTGGACAATGATTATAAAAGATTAATCTTAAAATAATTAAAACTACTCCTCGTTCTAATAAACACTTCTACATATAAAAAGTATATAGTGATTACGTGACTTGGATTTATTAATTTATTTTCCTTATAATTATAAATAATAAACAATATTGCTAATAAACAGTTCAATATACCCTGTATTCTAATAATAAATTTGATATCGATTAACGTTTTTTTTCAAGTTATCACTCCAATTAAATGTATAATATTTATAAACAACTGATAAAATTGTGACGTTGCTCTTGTGTTGTGTTGATTGTTACACTAGAATGCTTTGAATTCTTTATCACTTCGAAATATGTACTTTGAATAATGAAGAAAGCCTTCACCAATTATATCTAAAATATTGAATTAAAAATCTTAAAAAATTCATATAAATAGCTTAAAATATAAGGAATGGCTTGACGTTTTGATTTTTCAAGAAAAAAAAATGTTTGTTAATGATAATTGAGTAAACAATTTTTGGTCAGCAATTATTAGTCAAAAAAGGCATAAATTTTCAACCCAAACATCGTTATCAAATTTTCGATTTAAAAATCTGGAAAAATTTATTTATAAAAAGAGTAAAAAATGACCATTTTCTGAGTCCGACACCCCGTTACTAGCTATATATTCTTCATAATTCGATGAGTAAACAAAATCAATTTAGGTACATTATTTTGATATGAATTGCTTAAAAAGACTGTATAATGATCGAAACGTTTCGCTTAAAATTACAAAAATATTTTTTTGTACGACCCGAAAATTATTAATTTATTAATATTTTGATGAAAAACGTCTCTTTTGTATAATTGAAAATTCACTATTTTTTATAGAATGTCGGGGTCGAATTTTCGCTATCTGTTTTTATCGACACAAATAACATTCAATCTGTAAAAAGCGGAGACTGTAGAAATGTCTACCACCTGTCAAGTGGGACATTTATTTTGAGTAGATTGGTGAAGATTTATGGAAATTTCCCCGTCTTCTAAAAGTTAAAATATTAAATCTATATAACAGGTACGGACTAGGTCAAAAGAAGTGTTTCATCAACTAATTAAAAAAATAAAAAAATAAAGTTTATTGTTAAAAGTAAATAAAGTACTACTGAAGAAACATTTCCATAAAGAGGGGTGACGTACCTGACTGTTACTAATGGGTCAAAATAGGTTGATTATCATAATATGTATGCAAATTGAAAGGAGTTACGATTAATTAAAATAATAGAATACAAAGTTTTCATGTGAAAGTATAACGTTTTTATTTTCTCGAACAGATTCACCATAGCATTTACGAGGTGCGTAGGTAACATACATATCTTTCAAAACGATAAATTCGCGCTTCATCGTTTGTAACCACATACGTCTGTAATAACTTCATTAAACGAAGAGAATAATAAGCAATATATTTGTTTTGTTTATTTTTCTTTTAAATTTCACTCTTTAATCTTTCACACTCTCATCGAAACGTACTATATGTATATATATATAATATCTCTCTCGTACTCGTCGTATCATAGATTCACCTTTCAAAGGTACAAAGCGATTATTCACATTGTCTCGTAAAATCACTGCATCGCTATTACAAAAAACTATATAGTGTTAAAATGTTTATCTTCTTTTTTTCCCCCTTTATTTTAGTTTCATTCACAATGCAGCTTCTATCGTACAAACGTTTTCGCTCTCTCTATATAGTATATACGATTTTATAGCAAAGTTTAAGCGAATTTATCTTTTATTTATTTAACATTGAATATTTTCTTTCTTTAATCTCTTTATTTATTTACTTATTATTTTGAGGATCCGGAAGAGACTCTTGGGTACGAATAAAAATAGAGTAGCAATACGAAATCCTTTTATAGTATCTCTTTTTCCTTAATTTTTGTTAAGTATTTATACGAGACTGTATATCTATTACTGTATTTAGAAATAGAGAAGAATCACGTTTAGAATGTTTGTTGTCGTTTATTGTAGTCTCGGGAAAGAATTTTTGTTTCGCAGTTGTGGCAAACCTTACTTTAAATGTTTCTATTCTCATCTTCAAGAAGATGGAAAAGTTTATTTATTGTTTTTCTAAAAATTCTTTCACAATTGATTATATCGCATTAATTTGTACTTTCTACTTACGAGTAAACATTGTACCGTTCTATCACCGATATTTACTGCATTTTGTAAATAATTACGTGCAATATAGAATTTCATCGTAAACGTATTATTCAACCGTTAATGCACTTTAATTTTCCTTTATCCTACATTCAAATTACATTAATCGTTCTTTATATATAGAATAAAACAAACTTTTTTCTAATAACAACTTTTAACAATAAATTATTTGTAATTTACATTCTCGTACCTGACGAAATACTTTTTTAATAAGATTTATTCAAACTATTTCCATCCTCCGTAAAGATTATTTAATAAACGCTCAATCAATTATATTTTACTTTTTATTAAAAAAATTCAAAATAAAGAACCACAACTGCGTGTGTAATGCTAACTATAATATAACTAAAATATACAGAATCGTTCATCGGTATTCGTTGCCGCTTAATTTATTGTTTGATAACGACATGGGAGAAAAAAAGTACAGTCGGTTTATTATTACGTTTTTTTTTTTTTTTTTGAAAAATGTATAAATGTACGTATCTATGTGTGTATATATGTATATATATATATAACTAGACGAATTAAAATTTTCGCACGAATGATAAAATCTTGAACTATATGACATGAATTTGTTTTAACTTTTTTGAGCTCTCGACAATTGTTCAACGTCTGCGTGTGAGTGATACTATTAACATTGAATTCCGCAGTTTCAGGATGTATCAATAAATGAAATCGTCTTTGATTAATGACAATTCCTCTCGGTATATTGTAAACGATATGCATATATACGTATACATATATATTACAATATGACCGCGTTTCAGATCGACCAAAAATAAAATAGATAATAAATATTATAAATACGTTGTATAGAAGTATAAAGTAAGAATGGTATTTTACGTCGTTCGTGTCCGCTAAGTGATCGCATTAATGTACGCATTTTTTATTCAAAAAATATAATACGGAAAGCCGAGTGTCGATAATAACATGAATTTTTTTCATCATCATCTCGTTTATTAAAATTCTTTTCTTTCATACTTTGTCATTCAAATATGGCTGCAAATTTGAACTCACAACTGGCAGATACAACATACAAGTAATTTACGTTTCTTTTACCTTTTACTGAAGTCTTCGGTTTTCCTTATTTATATTGTAATAAAATTCTCTACGTTTAAACACAATATAGAGCAAAATAGTTGCGTATAAAAAAATGGTAATACACCGATAGATTTATTTAAAAGCTTCAACATTTTACGATATATATGTATATATATATATGTACGTATATACCTCTTTTTACTAAACATTCAAATGGATAGAAAGTTTTATTAACTATATAGATCAATATTATTTTACTCGGCTTCCATTAGGAATCGCAATTATATTTTTTTCTTTTCACATAGACAGTGCAAGTAATGAAATTAAAAAGAATTAGAAAAAAATATGTATATATATTTTGTAAATTTGATATACATGTACGTGTATATGTATAAATTAAATATATATACACATATACAGATACGTGTATATATTACATTAGCATTGACAATTATAGCTTACAGTCATCGTATTTATATATATATATATTATGTACAGACTAATCAAGCACACTTTTTGTATATCATTGATCGTGCATGAGGGTTACCGTTTTTTTACGTACGGTCAATGAAAAATATACAATAGTATAACAAAAATTTTGATTCGCTTTTGCAGATCTATTATATGCATTATATAGTATAACATTTAAGCCCTCTTAAACCCATTTACGTTTACAAAAGATACGCGGACTTTTTTTTCAACTATATTAGTTTTGCTCGCACGATCGTCGTTATAACAATTTTACCAAAAAATATCTACACGAAAAAAAATATATATGTACATAGATTGTTGTTTTGTATGCACATAAAACGCGACCAAGCGCGCTCTACTTATTTATTTAATCTTAAATTCTTTGCATTTTTCTTATACATTAAAACAGCAACGGACACTTAATTAATATACAAAAACAAACAAACGGTATGTGACTAAGTTACATTATTAAGCTATTTTAGTTTTGCGATATTTTTAATCGCTTGTGGTAACAAAAGATAATTAAAAAAATTGAGCTGACGGTGAAGAAGAAAATTTGACGTTCGAAAACAATTTGCTTAGTATAGCAGGATAAAATAAACTTCAGTCACATTGATAACTAATATAAAGTGCCGATCGCTGTTGCACAGCAATAAAGCTCTTTCCCGTATAGAAACAACGGTGTCAACGTATGTGTGTGCAACATGTATAAATATATTTTGTGAATATACATATATAAGTTAATGCACACAAGCGCACATCACGCACGATGTGTCATTTAATCGTTCTAGATTAGCTTTTTACATTTGCAAACGACGCAAATATTCACAGTCTTTGCATAACATTCACTTAGAATCTAATTGCATTTCAACTGTTTAAATTAATCAACTATACATTTATATAACTTAGTTCACTTCATTCTTTTTTACTCGCACTCTCATTATAACTATCTAACTATTTCTCTCGCTCACGCATAATTTTCATTTCTAGTATTGCAAGTGTCCTGCCGAGCATGATTTAACAGTTTATCGACGTACCGAAAAAATATTTCACTTTACTCATTGCACAGGCCAGCTTCGTAACATATTTTTTTATTTATCTTTTTTTCGCGACGTCAATATCAACAGAAAAACGGAAATGTAGATTTACTAGTCTAAGCGTATGTTTCCACTTGGAGAGAAATGCGTCAATCGTTTAATCGCAGAACGCATTAATCGACTGATATTTTGGGTCGATCCTCCGTAACGTCAATTTCCATCTTTATCGAATGATACAATACTTGTTGTTCCACGCGCTCTTGCATGTAATTCTTATCGTCTTTCTCCTCTTGTTTATTCTGTGTTTCTTATTTTCTATTATCCTCAATCGTTGATGATAAAGGCAAGAATAGTTAGATTCATATACATCGACGATGTTTAAATTAAAAAACAATGTAGCTTCAATTACTTTTTTTGTACAATTATTCACGACGACATATTTCACATAGCTTTCGTGCTAGAAAGTTCAGTTTATTTATTTTATTATTATTACTTTGAAAATGATTTATCGAAGAGCCAAAAAGCATACCTTCGATCAATTTTTTTTATTTCTAGTTATCAAAGAAATATTATTTGAGTTTTTTTACAATAATCTAATGTAATTAGTATATATAACCGATTGTAATTTTTAAAAAAGCGAGAACACTTTTATTGTTAATACGCAATTTTCTACAGAAAAGTATGTTACACTCATAGAAAAACTTACTGTAAAAATTCATTTTTACACACCAAAACAGAACTACGTACTTTCCATTATTCTATTGCTTAATTTTGTATAATTATTTTTGTCTCGATTACAAAGAAAATTAAACTACAACTGTTGGATCAATTTTTGAAGTAAGTTTTACTTTGAGGAACAAAGAAAGTATTTAAATATTCTCAGTCGAAGGATTGATTTTGCGCAACATTTTGTATCACTAACATTATTTATAAACACGCGCGCATGTGCAACACGCGAAACAAATTATTCAATATTCATTACAATTCTTTCGTATGAGAAAGTAATTCCAAAGAAAGTGTTGTTGATTTTTTTCACCAAGTGCGAGAGTAGACTCTGCGACCAAATGTGATTGGTCCCATGAAATCGCAGAATCTAATACTTCTATTTACAATAAATCATTGCGTATTTCATATAACTCCAATCATTTCAGTTCTGTAACTTACTACACAATGAAACTACAATATAGACAATTAAGAGCGAAACTACAGGATGAGGTAATTTTCAATAGTAAAGTAAATCTTGCGCAAATCATTTGGTTTTTCTTTTTACGATAATATAAAGTCATATCGAGGTGCTCGAATTACGAATGAATAGACGAATTGCAAGAGTCGATTAAAGTGGAAGGTGAGCTTCTCCTCACATAAAAAATATCACAATGCATATTTTGCTGAAGACACTACAATGATAAACTTGAATAAATTTCTAATTTTATCCATTAATGGCTAATGACAGTTCACCTCACCAATTCATTGAAAATTGATATATACATTTTATGTAAGATTTTCTCTACTTCTACCACTGTAAACATCGTATCAAAACCAAGGAAAGAGTCACAAAATGATAAAACAACAGAACCGTTTGATACAACGGTTGGTCGAGCACAGTGGGTTGAGGAATTCTTCGACTTTCGTTCAGGCTCCAACTGAATTTTTGTGTCTTGAAGATTTTGCTCACGTTGTAGCTTTATCGTTTGGTGAGATGTTCTACATTGCAGACATTTCTCACCTAAAAAATCTTCATATCATAAGCCTAAGTAAGTATGTACATCAAATATCACGGTGGAAACGTAGGCTCCTTTACGAAGCTCAAACAGATATTAACTGTCTCTATTGGGATGCTTGGCAAGCAATCTTCGAGGCCAAGGGAGAGGCCACTCGTAATGCCGTGGTACAGTACCGCTCACGTTTTTCTCAAAATATCTAAACAACGGGAACCACCAGAGTCGAGCTAAGAAGTTGTTGGGCCCGCGTTGCTGTAAATAACAATATTTGAATCAATATTTTCTTTCATTTTTCTACATAATTTTATTATACTTTAACAAAAAATAAATTACTTTTAGTTGTGCATTGTTTGCCATTGTGTGATAAATATACCATAACCGAGTGGTAATGTAATACGCTATGATAACGTCCACAGTATAATGTCCATGGGAAATCAATACCATAATCACTCCGACGAATGATGATATCCCTGCAAGCCAATGGACTGGATAACATTTCTTTGGAGAATCTAAAATTATGAAAATTAAGTTACATTATATTAATTAAAATTATTAATAAGTAAAAAAAATCAGGTATACTCGTACATTCTTTGATAATCAGATAACTAAGTACAAGCACAACAGTATGTCCACTATAGATGTAATCTCCGCAATAAGTGTGCTTGCCATTGATTGACAATCCAAATCCAGAAATAAGTTGAAGAACTCGCTTTGTTACAAGAAGAGGACTTGTGTTATTTGCTTTTGGGCTACAGTAGTAAGTTTTACTAGCCATCGGAAGAACAGTGACATACATTGTAATGCTCCTCATCATATATAATAACCCCATTAACAGGAATAATCGTCTTACCACAATGAACCTGGGCATTAGTCATTAAATTAATATTCATTATCAAAACGCAAATTTATTATATTCGGTAATTGAGTATCACATTACCTGTGTTTATGGAAAATTATGAAGATCATAGCAGAATTAGACATAATCATAATTAAAATTTCAGATACACTAAGAGCCCAATCTTGAGCACTAATATTATCAAGAACCACATCCGGGAGAGGACCATACGTGTTGCGATCAGGTACTCGCTCATGAACCATTGCAAGGGAAGCAGTGGTCAATATGAAATTTACGACCATAAATAGGAATGCTGTAAATAATTAGTTAACATAACTGAGGTTTTTTTCATTATATACAGATAAACACAATAAAGAAAACACTAACCAAGAAAAGTTTTCCATTTTTCTTTCGGAAATCGAGGTTCTTCCCTAAGTGGAGCTGGTATATCAATTTTAATAATGCCACTTCCAGATCCATTTGGTATTCCTGGATGTCGTGCATGACCAAGACCATCTATCTTATCATCTTCCTCATCCTCGTAATAATCTGAACTGGATCCAACTCCACTCCATTTGTCTTTAGCTTTAATTGGTGCACCAGGAAGCAAAGGTTGACGTTGGTAAACATCACTGGATTGCGCCATTCCACTACTGGTGCCATCAACGGCAGCTTCTATATCTCTTTCGTGCCCGTCTTCTCCACCCAGTGGCTTATCGAAACTTCCGTAGTCACTGTGCAAAGTTGTGGCTTTAGGATCCAATACCATTCTAAATGAAAAAAATATTCCGTTATTGTTTTTGCTTATTCCTTGCATTGAATACTAAAAAAACTGACAATAGCTTCTTGGAACCATTAGCAACCGAGTTAATAATTTAATATTTTTATAAAATAAAATTTTAATAGATTTATAATTTATAGAAAGATATTCTATTTTATTTAAATCACATGAATGTATCTTTGAATTCCCTGTGTTTGAATAAACTACAAAACAAGGAAAAAGTGATTCAATGATTCATAGATAATTGAAGATGGGTAAAGTTGAGTTACATCACTTTCTTAATTAATTGGACCTTTACAGTTGCAGTGAAGTGTCCATTTCAAAAACTTAATTTATTTTAAATGGTCTTTTTTATTTATATATTATATTATTGAGATAAAATTATAAAAAAAATAACATTGATTGCAAAACCCAATAATATATGTATTATCAAATAAAAAATGTAATTAATAATTTACACTAAAAAGAAAATAATAAACACAATGTATCTATTATAATTATGATAATGAAATGTACTACTCATTATTTTAACTAAACATAGAAGTTTATAGCAAACAGTGCTAAAAAATGATGAGTCATAATTTGAAAAAACCGAACAGCACTTGGGAAGCAAGGATGTGCCTAAAAATTTAAATAATTTTCAAACAAGAAATAACGTCTGGTTGATTCGATGACCCGAACAAGAGATAAGAAACTTGACTGCGTGACATCTGAGAAGCTACTAGAACAAAGTCTGCGTGCCATTACTTACTCTCCTGCTACAGGTTGACAAGCAACCGCATGCCGTGTAAAAAGTTTGAGTGTCAACCACTTAAATATTAATGTGGTGCATAAGATAATTGTTGACACTAGCCGGCGTAGCAAGACATTGTACGTTGGCATGTTTTGAAACTCATATTAATATTCTGTTACAAGGCAATGTGCTCTCGGATATATTTTCTTTCTTGAAATATTTCAATGGAAATAATCACAATTGGTACATGTAATTCTCCTACATCCGAGTTTTGTTGAATCTACTAGACATTTTGGTTGCACGCTTTGGTCTAACTCCTAAATTTGACAGAGCACATCCAACAATCGACACTCGAGTTTGTCCTGTGATTTCACAAAGGTTACAATGCAAATAAACAACGCATAGGCTGCGCAGCAATAGGTTTTTGGATGTAATACCAAAAAGGCAGGATAGAGAAAATGAAATGTAACGATAGCGAGGGAAAGTACAGAATGAAGGAAGAACCAACATTGAGTAAGAAAGCAATTGACAATAAGTATTAAGAGCATTTTCGAGCCGGAGAAACTCGAGCGTTTGACAGGTACAACGAGAGAGACACGTATAAAAACATAAACAATTCCCAAGTGCGCATAGATGTATATATATATACAAAAAAGAGGAGTACGAAAATGAAGGAGAGAAAAAAAGTAATAAAATGTTAGGAAATAAGTGCGTGCAACTCGATAAAGACGTCATTGCGTTATCGAGTTCAGGTGTAGAGAGAGACACACAAGTCCGTAGAGGCGTGTACGTATATATTTGCGTGCGAAAGTGTGTAGATATATATGTGGGTGTGTTATGCGCGTGTTGGTGAAAACTGAAAACGCAGGGAGTAGACGGTGCGCGGTTCTAAGTCAAAATAACAAAAATGAGGCTCTCCTGTCATTACCTTGTCAGTGTAGAAGGCAATTCGACCTTGACGGGTAGCCTTAATTTATGCATTTTTTAGTAATAACACGCATCGATAACTTGACGACTTAACGTTAAATCTCTCTTTCTCTCTCGTGTCTTTCCCTCCGTCTGCACTCTGCACTCTGCAGTATGTACGTGTCTAAAATTGGTGGGTTCGTCACTGGTTACAATGCAAACTAACCGACACATACGCTATAGAATGAGAGGGACAACGACGGCGAGTGCAACGGGCAACCAACCGTCCGTCCGTCCGTCCGTCCGTCTCTTGGCTATGTACGTGTCTACGTAACAGCGCAAGAGAGTGACTGAGCGAAGGCACAAGCACAACATAACCATATAGTCATTCCCGATCCCGAGCGTTCCTCTCTCTTTCGAACATTCTACAAGGAGGGACGACAATACCCTCGCAGCTGTATATCTATATATATATACGTTCACACGCAATTTATGTACGATTAGACAAGACGAAATATCTATATCTATAATATACGTACACAAATACTTATGATACACGATCAAAACGAATAAAACGAGAGAGGAGAGAAGTAGGGGTTAACCGACGAACAACGATTGCGAGCCTGCGAGGAAAACTATAAGTACCTATATATACATATGTACAAGCATAAACTAACCAAGGAGGAGGTGTGACAAAGACACGCAAACGCAACACATACACATACAAATAGTATTGCACACGGGTGACGGGTGACGGGAATCGGGAGGAGTCAGGAGGGAGAAACCAACCGCCCGCGGCCCGCTTCTCTGTGTCGACTGTCGACTGTGGTCGTGGTGAGTTGGTGACTAGAGAGTGTGCTTGTGTGCCAACTGCCAAGCCGAACGAGCGTAACGTACTAATATAACGTATACATACAGTGGGAAAAAGAGAAGGTGCACTATATAGCTATATTACGCGCGTATGGATAAATGTTAAACGCACATGAGCAAACTAACCAAACCTCGAGTTTCTTTTGTTTGAGTTTTTTTTTATAAAATCACGAAGGATGACGATGAACGAGGACAAGACAGTTTCCAATCATAGTCGCTTAGTCTTCTTATCGATCAGTAGTATTCGTCATTCGTATTTGCCGTAATAATGCATAACACCGATGATTATGATGATGATAATGATGATGACGACGATCAGAGTAACAATGTTATCCAATTTAATTTGCTCTTCATCTCGTCGATCGGTTCCGTTTTTTTTTTTTCTTTCAACACTAGCTACTTAACGCGATCTATTAACACTATGTACAAATGTATATATACTTTAAAATCTTATACCTACTACTCGGGTTTTGTACTTAAGTATTTTATACATTACAAACACACGGACACTCACACACAGGCACACACACACGCCCGAGTCGCGTGCGCGGCGGGTACACCTGTACTCGCGATCGCATCGAGCTTCGTACAGATGCACCGACTCACCACTCTCACCAGTCACGACTGTACTTCCATGAACTTACTGGGTTTTACCTAGAGGGGCTACGCGACGCGCGCGAGCTCCGAGCTCCTCTACGGTCCGCGTGCCGCGCCACTTACGCTGCTGCTTCTTCCAACCATTATCAAAAGCAATTATTTAGGATAAACCCAATTATTTATATGGAAACGAGGCACTTATATTTTGTTTGCTATAGCTTGCATTCACTTAAGTAGGTGTAAAGCGAATGTGATTATACTAAATAGAGGGAACCTTGTGCGATTCGCAAGTTTCATCGCGAATTTTTTATTTTAAAGAATAATGCCAAGAATTCGGTGGTTCGGACTGTTTAGTGTTTAGATTATTCATTGCATGTGCAGTTGCAGTACATGTATATACATTTGTTGAGATTATTCAAAAAATTATTTAAATTATATGACAAAGTTTTAATAAAATTTTTTTTATACTTTTATAAGTTCAAATTTGTAAATTGAAAGAAAAATCGAGTAAAAATTGCTAAACGCTTAAAAAATTTGTTGAAAATTTCGGTTAATTTAACTTACTCTCGTAAGTTACTTTATTCAATTTTTTTAAAAAAGATAAAGTAATTGAAATTGCAAAATGTTTATTAGTTTGAAACAAATATTTTTTAAATATTTTATTGAAATTACTAAATTTACATTGCAATAATTATTGGTTTTATAAATTTTATAATCATACTTTTTAAAAAAAAATTTTTACAATCTCAGAATTGCTGATTTGATGCCAAGCAAAGGCTGTTTATTTCATTAAAATTTCAAAATATTTTTTAAAGAGCTTTTTACGAAATTATAAAAGTTTTCGAAATATTGACGAATAGTCATGCCGAATTGGCATACAAATATGCTTCAGTTAAAATGCACTAAAATATTGTATAAGACCAATTTTTTATTATTTTTAATTGTAATTTAGAATTTTAAAATACTGTAACTTGATTTTTTTTAAAAAATATGTTTAAACCTAAGTTGGTTTATCAAAACTTTACTGTACGCCAAAGTCAACATTATACCAGTATATACGAAAGATCATATTTTAAAATTAGCATTTATTATGGGCAAAATCGTTGAATTTTCACAATTAAATATAAACATAATTTAATGATATTCGCAAAAATACTTAAAATTTGTATATAAAAGGTAAATTTCAAACTTCTAGACCAAATTATAGGTTTCAAATGTTTATAAACGCTGTGGCAACCAATCGTGCAGAACTTAAACAAAATATATAATTTTGAGTATATGTATTTAAAAACAGCAGCGTGCATTTAAATAAGCTCTCTGATGTTGTTATCAATATTTTTCAATACTTATACGCATGAGTTCTCAATAAAAAATTTTACTGAATTTACTTAACATTTTTTTCATACACACACACACACACTTATACGCTTTATTTTATTATAAAATTGATAACTCGATTACTCAATATGGATTACCATGATTATACAATGCTAATAACAAGCAAGTTATTATATTTTAGTCATATATATATTCTCTTTTATTATTATTTCTCACGACGGGAAAGAGGAAATTCAAAGTACGTAATAAAAATTATCCTGATGTAACAGTTGTTACAACTGATATATAAAAAAAGTTTATTATTATTGCATTTAAAGCATTCGAAGTACGATAAATTTCAAACGTGCGTTTCACTAAACGTGGGAATTTATATGTATATATATATACAATTATTTTAAATAAAATTAAGTAGAATACGATGAAGCTACGCCTTGAAGTAATAATACGCATATTTTTATTACAAAAGTAACTTAATTATATTTCTGGATCATCTTAGCATACTAAAGTTAAAATAATTTATGAAGAATTTATAAACAAATTGAATATATATGCGAAATAATAAACAAAGCTATTACTTTACTATTGACGCGAAACATTCTTTTACGAACGCGCGCATATATACGCGTATTAATATTTCATATATAATGCTTATAAATGTGTATAAAAAGGAGGATTTAAAAATTAATGCAAATCATTATTACGATTAAATAATAATACTATATAAAAAAGTATAATGTTTCGTAATAAAAAATATAGCTTTAATTTAAGCATAAAAAGACTTATAAGTACTTAAATTCTGATTCCGTTTTATAACACTACTGATAAGAGATGAAATTGTGAACATTAGAAAAATGAAGCATCTACAAAAGCACATATCAAAGTACTTATTCTTTTTTATTTTGTTAAAATTTGACCAACAGCCTTTGGTCGTAAAGCGAATTGCTCCGGTGTCTATAGTTTCGCATATATGTCTTAGGAATTCTTTACAAGGTCCTTGTCAGTCGTAAAGCGTAAGGCGTGCCTTATGTGTTTATGCGATATAGTTAATGTAGTCGTCGTCTTATAATTTCGAGCAATTGTAATACCTGATGTACAATTTTCTATAAACGCAAATTTTTCCTTTTTTTTTCTTTCGATTAATCGTCATTTTTTCCTTATGACTAATGCACGGTATTGCACGTACTTCGTTTAAAACGATTTTTTTTATTACAGCAAATGTTTATAAGTAAATGTAGACATTTTACTTGTACTACTTGAATATTTTGATTGTTTACATTTATATCGTAAAGTAATATATTATTATATTATTGTACAACGAGGAAAGTGAAGGTCTTTAGGTATAAAGTACATTTTTTTTTCGTAAATTAGTGCGAATTAAGAATGATTAAAAAATTGCTTAAAGCTTATTTTGAAACTATTACTGTCTTTTATATAATATATCGTTATACAAGTAACAATTATTTTATCGCTATAAATAGAAATGCTGTAATAAAAATCGTTTCATTTTTGCCAAAGAATTACCAAGTGTTTCTTACGAGGGTAGAGTCCTACGACGAATTATGATCGATGCTTTAATTTACGTAACACAGACACCCGGTGGAAAATAAAAAGAAAAAGTCATCCATAATCTCGACTCTATTCGCAAGATTGTAAATAATAACTTTACTCTACGTTTTACAAGTGTAGATTATTGTAAGGAAACAAGAAACATATAAGTACAGATAATAAATACAAATAAAAATCTTTAGAAATAATATACATTGTTCGATATCGTACGAAGATTCTCACTTTTATTTTACGGTGCGTCGACCGTTTTGAAATTTTCAGCGAGTAACGAAATCAGAAGGAGTTGTAAAACATAAAAAGATATGTGTAAAATTAGTTATCACACATAATTATAAAATGAATCGAGTCAATTTTCTGGGTCGCCGGTACATCAGGACCTCACGCTACTGACTTATCGAATTTCGCGAAAACTTGATGAATAGATATTTCATAATTAACTATATAGGTATACACATACAGACATCTTGAGGAACGTAACGTTATATAAAATGTATCAACAAACAAAATATACATGATACCTTATAAGGCGACATACGGAAATTAAAACTCGCTTTAAAAAAAAGGAAAAAAAAAATATCGATTCGTTTATAACGTTCCTGTTTTCAGGCAATTCTCTCTCTTGATGTGCGTATTAATACTGAATATAGGTCGGTGCTAGAGTCCTTGAGAGACTCAGAGTGAAGAAAAAAAAAATTACTACGACCGAAACTACTCCAGCCGCTATTTTTTGTATACAAATATAGTTCAATTGATAAATAAGAGTATGATCAAATACGCATACACTGTAACCAAATTCAACCGGTCAAAAAGTTAAATAAAAAAATTACTCCGTGTGTATCTTATCATTACCGTTTAATTTAATATTATCGCTCCTCGTACGTTATTGTATTATTTAATAATGTTTCTCCTTGAGATTTAAGTAATTGAAACAGGACCCATGAATTTTATCAATTATAAACTATAAACAATATTGTCTATATTTATATAATCATTGTTGTGAAAATGTGAAAAAAAAGGAAAAATCGAGACACGATCAGATTATTTATATGTTGTTATCGTATTTATACACTTACTTATATCGTACGAAAGATTATTGTTGAGATTATTCAATTTAATCCGATATTAAAATATTTTTATAAAGTGTTCGTATCAACAATTATTATCGATGCTAGATTTAATTGCCATCGTGCTTTTACAATTATGCTTATTAATATTCACTTAGAGAATAACAAAAAAAAGAGAAGTATTATGCATTATGATTGATAAGACGCAATTAGTAAAGGAAAAAAAAATTATGCTCGTTTTAAATGTACGTATCAGATATTATAAATCTTTGTATTAAGCAAGCGTTTAATAAAGCTAATTTCCGGATCTCCGCTCATCAAATTTAGCAATAAATTTTTTTTTTATTTTTATAGTCAAATTTAATTTACGTTCGTGGGATTTTTAAAGCGAATGTTAATTGTTCTGAAAATTGTAGTAACCTGCACAAATATAAGTACGTTTCTTTTTTTTTTGCATAATATTCTTATAGAAGTATAGACAGATGTTATATCCACTTATAGATTATGTAATTAGTTAATTAAAATAGTTGTGTTTTCAAGGTTCTTTTTGTTAATGTTTATTAACCACAAGTAAGCTAAATTTTAATAAATTGACATATAATAATTTCGTTTCTCTCGTATCGAATATGGTAAACAAATAAATAATTAAAAAAAAGGTCGCGTGCGACAAAAAAAGCACGCATTGCCATTAAAAGAAGTTGGTGTAATCAAAAGTATAGTATTTCTGAGTATTATATTAGTAAACGATCAGGTGCATACATTTTTTTTTTAAATTCCTGAGCTTAAAGTCATAACAAAGTATACGTTTCCAACAGTTGAACAACAAGATATAGAATCGATAATAGAAAGAAAATTTGATATATGCCGGTCAGCGAGAATCGAATGAATTTACATAGATGAAATAATATATAGGAGGTACGAATGTACGATACTTTAAGGTTTTTTTTCCCATATATGTAATTCTTGCAAGTCGTCGGAAATGCAATTAGGATGCGTCGGATTTCCTAAGAGTGTACCGTGAGTCATAAATTCACAAAGTGAATGGAAGTTAGTGTTTGCACTCGGGTTTGTACATTTATATAAATACATGGACATATACACACACACATTTATATGCAAAGTGTTGGATGAGAAAGAGCAAATAATACGAGGAATGCAACGATGATTCGTTATTAAAAAAAAGCTCGAACAAGAAAAAAATGCTCCCAACTGCAGAGAAGCACAAATTAAATTATTGATTTCGGAAAAGTATATCGCAAAGCATAGGAGAGAAGGGAGAGGAAGAGAGATAAAATAAAAGAGCAAGGGTTCTATAAATAAAAAGGGGTTAAGACTCACCTTGCGGTGTTTACACGGCGGATACCACCGAAAATAATTAAGAGAAAGAAGAAGAAAGAAAAAAAAGTAAAACGAAGAAATACACGCACGCACTACACACACACGGAATCGAGAGCGCGCGAGCGAGCGCTCAGCAGCGCACCGACTCTTGGGAAGCCTCGACGCGTACTGAAAACGTATATATACACACCGGTTTACCCGCGCGTCGATATATCTATACCGTATAGTATATACATACCTATCTTTATATATAGTTATAGTAATTCAATGCAAAAGCCATATAGTAGCTTTTCGCTTCGGTTCGTTCGTTCGTTCGTTCGTTCATTCGTTATATTAAAACTCGCTTTCTGCGTGTGCGTCAACTTGCTTTATTAAGGTGTGCCTATCTCACGATGCATGTCTAAACTTTACCAAAATCTACATTTTTTTTTAACTACAAATAGGTGATTGAACCTCGCGTGCCACCCTTCGTTAGAAACCTCTCGACTGACAAATTACAATAAGGTTTTCACACGACACCGTGCCTCTCTATGTATATAGATATATGTGTGAAAAGAAAAAAAAACGCGACTGCGTAAGTTCGATATACGTTGATGCGATCGAGTTCTTCCTTTTTTCCCTGCTGCGGTCAGTTTGATTCATCCTTACCAAAGATATCCCGCAAATTGTTTTTTACAACTACATTATTGCTTTACTTTATTTTCTTGTGTATGTATAATATCGTTATAACGATCGTTTATTTTTTACAGTCTGGCAGAAAATTCGATATATATACTCTATTATATATACATACACCCAATCGAATTTCTCAATTATATTTCACACTTGCAACGCGCAATCTCTGACGTCTTGATATTAAAATCGGTGATCGTACAAATCGATTTATAAATAACACTTTATTGTTGCACACCTAAATATTTATTTTATCTTTTACGAGCACCTCGAACGTTTGATTAAAAAAAACTCAGAGTTTAACCAAGTTAATCACTACAATGTATTTGTTCGAACTTTGTCGAATAGATGATAATTTATGATTTCCTTTGGATGTATACCTGTAGTTACCGAAGCTTTAAACTTTAAAGCTCTACTTGGAGTTTCGGGAAGAAAAATTATACATTTTAAAGTGAGCGGCAAAGTTTTGGTTAAATTATTGGTAGTTTACATATATCGTACACCTATGTAACGAAATAAAAACCATTTTTTTTTAAAATGCTCGGTATCGAATAAGTGACGTTTGTGTCGACGTAACCGAAGTAACTAATAATTTATAATCAAAAATTTTTTGAGAAAAAAATGAATGTGTTTCATTGATAACATTTTGTCAATCTATAAAATAGTTGATTAAATAAGTAATCTCAGGAATAATCTTAATTATCTGCAAATACTTGTACGTAAAAGTATATTTATAAATCCTTCGACGTCTATACTATACTTGTATAGTTTGTTTTAATTTTTATTTTTTTATCTTTCGTTATATACATTTAACACCTTTAAAAAATTTTAATTAACGATAATAACTCCATAAAGATTAACACTTTTAAAGATTACTATTCTGTACACACATCCGTGTGCATAATGTTATTACATACCTCTTTTTAACGAATTACACGTGTTTTCATTGTGTACATACATAAGCACGATATAGACGTTGTAAACGTACGAAAATAATATTTGTAAACAATATACATCGCACATCTATTTTTACGTTGATATAGTTCATTAACTAAAGAATTTTTTTCTAAACGATTTATATACCTGAAAAAACTATAAAATGCAGGCTAAACGTATTAACGTATAATCCAGTAAATTTTCAAAGAATAAACAGAGTTTGTTACAAACATTCCTGACTTCAAAGCTAACGGAAATAAGTCTAATATAGCCCTAGTAGAAATTTAACATTTGAAGGTTAAATAAAACACTAATTTTGCCATTAATTGGGCATTGATTGGGTATTTTATGACACTTGGCTATTTTTTGGCTTAAAAAACTTTACATTTATGATCAGATGTCTACTACGGAAACTAATCTTTTTTGTAAACATAATTTTATAGTATTTCATTAATAATAATCAATTGAAGTGACGTATTTTAATATTAATTATTGTCTATTAAATACATTTCTTAATACATTTTAAAAGACGTTCTTAACATTATTTAAACTAATGAACGACGACTAAGAAGCTAATCAATCGTGCCGATGACACACACTTTTCAAATAAAAAAAGAGAATTGTGTCTATGCGGAAATAGACAAAATTTTTGAGTTCCAAACCTATATATGCCACTCAGTGACGACGTAAAAAAAATCGACAGTAAATTTAAAGCGCAGAATGACTATTGCATAACGATAACGATTATCATGCACTTATACGTGCAATTCGTTAAAAAATAACACTTTCGTGTATTACCTAAATATTCAAAATTAAACTGCAGTATACAGTGCTCAAGAAATTTTGAATTACGAATTTTAATACACAACGCGTAATCGTTTATTTTTTTCCTTTCAAATCACTTGGATCATCAATGTAATTATTTAGTCATTTTATTGGGAAATAGTACAGTTTGTAAGATGCTAAATGTATTCGCGATTGAAACGTTACGCTATTCATGAAAATATTATATATATATGCGTATAATCCTCTTTATACACTGTACAATGATGTACGTCGTATAGAATAAGAGCATCGTTATATTATATTAATTTTGTCGCGTCATTCGAATCAGCAGTAAAACGCATTTTTTATTTTTATAATATTCATAAAATTGCGCATATTTTTTCTTTAAATTGTTACGAGCTTCTTAAAAAAAACAGTTAACAATTTTTTAAACACTTGACTTTTACGAGCTGAAAAGTTGTTATTGGGTTTTAAATAATACCTCTCGAACGATGCAACAAAAAAAGGATTGGAAATAATGTTAACAACAAATGCCATTACTAATGCTATAAATACGAAAATTGCATAAGCGATTTTGTAATTGTACATTGTCTAGTAAATTTGTGCATTCTTCGGGTGTATACAAAATCAAGTTCCTATAAAACAATTTCCGTTTAACAATTATGCAGTTTTTTAAGAACATTGATTTAGATTAATGAAAAAAATATAGCTCAATTTTATACAATACGAGGGTATGGTTAAAGTTCAAAATATATAATAATGATTCTTCTTCCACATTAATATATGCACAGAATATCAGAAACGTGTGAAACATCGGTACTATATATTGGTCTGATTCATCAAAACTTTTGTGAATGATAATTATCGACGTCATGCATATGAAATTATTATCCCGGACGAGATAAATATTATTTCGTGTATATAAGATTTTGTAACGCGTAGTATACACATATATTTAAAGAAAATTGTTAAATATTAATTAAAAATTATGTAATAACAATCACTAACGATTCAATAGCATATTCACATTGTAATAATGGATAAGTATCGAGGCTTTGAAGGTTCGTAATACATTTTTTCATTTATCTATTATACTGTGACTCGTACTATAAAGCAAGATTTCTTGTAGGCACACACGCACACACACACACACATATCTATATATATATAACTTTGCTATGTGTTACAATCCGTAAAAGTAATTGTCAGATTTTCGGTTGATCAATATTTGCTTTACTTATCGGTTAATAAGTGATTTTGTTGAAATTAATAATTTCGGTGTGTACATATACGTATATATATCGATTTTAGCGTATCATTGAAGTTATCAAAACTACGTTCAGAAGGATATTTTTTTTGTATATAAACAGTGAAAAATTTCAGGATACAGTGTTGATGCATACATCCGGTAACAAGTATGCTTTCATCGCGTATTTTTATTTCTCTATATATTTCTTCTACGTTATAATTATGTATCACTGTACGTCGCGAGAAAATATCATGACGTCATTGAAATTCTAATGATGCTGAGTTAGTTAATAAATTAAAATAAAACTGACTAATTTGAGATGAAAAATCTTTTCTTTCCTACCTGAGAAAAAGGATCCCTTGAATCTAACGCGAGTACCTAACAGTTAAGGCGCAGAGCCTTAAAATATGGCCAAAGCCGCGCGACTTAACAGTTAAGGAGCGGCATGGTTATTAATGACTACGACTATTGTATATAAGCTGCTCTGCTTGCAATCGTATTTAACATTATATAATTTATAATTATACTAAGAATCCGCTGGATCAATCGTTATGTCCTCACGTATTATTATGATAAATCTGCTATATAATCTTGATGATTTTCAGGTGTAGTACAGTTTCTTCTACTGATTCAATTACAATATTTTTATTTAATTCGATCCGAAACATTTTAGTTATAAAAATTATTATTCACAACACATAAAGAATTTATATAAACTAATATTACTATTTAAAAACTAAACGTACGTGGTCTTTCAACTTTTTGCTTTACTTTCATTCGCACACCACACTTCCAATCATTTTGTTGAAATTAATAATTTCGGTGTGTACATATCGTATATATATCGATTTTAGCGTATCATTGAAGTTATCAAACACTACGTTCAGAAGGATATTTTTTTTGTATATAAACAGTGAAAAATTTCAGGATACAGTGTTGATGCATACATCCGGTAACAAGTATGCTTTCATCGCGTATTTTTATTTCTCTATATATTTCTTCTACGTTATAATTATGTATCACTGTACGTCGCGAGAAAATATCATGACGTCATTGAAATTCTAATGATGCTGAGTTAGTTAATAAATTAAAATAAAACTGACTAATTTGAGATGAAAAATCTTTTCTTTCCTACCGTCCAATTAAATATCAAACCGTTGAATCATCAAATATTGATTAATTATTTACACACGCAGCTCATTCTAATCTATTTTATTATAATATCTATGAATCTAAATTCGCCATTTTAAAAAATATAGTGCAAGTGCACACATCGTCTAAAAATAATTTATTTTGTTTTTAATGTTGTTTCAGCGCACTATTTCATTTAAATGTAAATGTCACTTTTCGTCAAATATACAGCAAATCTTTTGCATTCTCGTTATGTAAAAATTTTACGTTAACAATGAGATAAATTATAAATTACAATTTACTAATGATTGTTCTTTTTAAAATCGTTGAATAATAATAACATCTGCATGTACAGTATAAAATATCTGTGACGTAACTTTTCTCGGTACAAATGCCGTTTTTTTTTGTAAACGATCAAAATCAGTCAAGCTTAACTATTTACTCGAACGCCAAATTAGATTCGCGTGTTACAATAGATTCTGCTTGATACAAACCAAAAAAATACGCAAATTAATTAAATATATTTATAATTTCAATTTTTAAAAACGTATATGTCCATATAGTAAACCCATTAATCGTTAAATGACATTAGTATATATTTACATAAACACACACACACATTAGTATCAAGCCGATTAAAAAAAATACACTTACAATTGTCATTGAGCACTGGAAATTAGAAAAATGATGTATACTTGATGTAGGCGACTTTAGGTTACACGTCGTTACACTCACTAATTATAATTGTAATAAGTACGATTACAGAATAGTATTAGTTAATAGATGATCCAAGAATCGATAGATTTAAAAAGTATATAAATTAATTTCTATATAAATACGTATAAATGATCGCTGGGTCGGCTGATGATTCACTGGTTGATTATACACACTAGCGATAACGATATTCGCATATGTTTAATGATTTTTGCATAGTTTTACATAAGAGAGTATATTTTAAGAACTTGGTGTATAATATGCTTCACTTGTCAATTGGAGCGCCGAGAAATAACGAAATTTATAAAAATATGTATGTAAAGAAGTTCCGACGAAATTTTCTTATATTTTCGAAAATGATATTAGAAAAATACACGAGTACACGATACGTACATTAGAAACGAGAGGGAAGTGAGAATAAAAGAAAATGTCATTTGTAAAAGCATAGCAGCAGGATAGGCACATTATAATAATGTTTTCTTGCAACGCGGAAGGTTGGAATAAATATATTCGAACTTGCTTTGGCATATCTTTAAACAAATGTTAAATTCATTTTCTCTTTTTTTCTTTGCTTGAGATAAATGCTAATGGAACGTTGCAGCTCTACTACGTTTAACTAGAAAAACAATGTTTATATTTTAAATCGATAATTACTTTTTGTAACAGTCAGATTTTATAACGTAAAACCGATAAATTATACAATGTCAGAATTAAGAAAGTGTTTGTTTATTACTTATAATTAAAAGTTCATACTCTCATTTATTATAAATTATACATATTTACAAAAAAAACTAATAAATAACTAATTTAATTATAAGAATGAGAAAAAATCCACTTTTTATTTGTATCTACCTCGATAAACAGTTTATAACTAATTGTATGTTATGTAAGTAATTATAAAGTAATGAAAAATCAAATCAGGTATACATAAGTATACGAGGTGTTAGTCTAAATTCGATCCGAGAATTATGTTTGAAATATTCAATTACAAAACTATAAAAATTTATAACATTCGTTTAGAATATATACAAAAGTCAATTATCTATGTATTTAAAAAAAATCATTTTTTAAATACAAATTGAATAAATAATGGATATGGTCTGTAATTTCAATTCAATATACATATTTAAACCGTAATGAGAACGTACATACAGTGTTACAGATTGAAAAATCTATATTGAATTTTAAGTTGATTGTTCAAAGCATTTGCACCGAGAAAAATGACATTAAAATTCAGTAAAAATTCAGTACAAAAAATTCAGTCCTCTCGGATCTTAAAAGATAGACATATCTTTTTATATTCATAAATATTATTTCTTAAATAAATGAAATGGTGTTCTAGAATACTTTCCATTCAGTTCTTAATTCACAGAGAAAAATGTGCACTAAAATTTAAAAAACTGTATATAGCAAAGGAGAGAGACAAACCTTTCAGAGTAATAAAAATACTGTACACCTAATGATAAAATTAAATAGGAGTATAATATAACATAAATTAATATAGTTTAGGAAAATATACTATATAATATAGTAATTTTTGTCAATTCAGGATGATTTATCCCTCCTTTGCTATATAGTTTTTTAAATTTCAGTACACTTTTTCTCTGTGAATTAAGAACCGAATGGAAAGTACTCTAGAACATAATTTCATTGATTTGAGAAATAATATTTATGAATATAAAATATATGCTTATCTTTTAAGATCCGACAGGACTTTAAGTACATAATTCTTTCGCAGACTAGTAAGTCTAGTAGGAGAGGTTTTTATCTTCCGCGTTAAAGCGTAAGAAAGTTCTCTCGAAAATGAAGACAAAGAAAATATGTCATTGTATAATTAGTTTCTGAACTTAAATTCCAAAAACAAAGTGCATAATATAAAACGATGTACTTGAACATCAAAAATGAGTCAATTTAAATAAATTTACGACGCAATAATTTATAACAACAAGCGGTGTATACATTTAATTAAACATTCTTAAATACAGGTTAAATACATACATGTACGTCTATATATAACACTGAAATAATTGATTATTTAGGAGCGAAGGGACGATCGAATCAAATTGAACGTTTAATAATGCAAATTCCCTTAATATACGAGTAGCAATTTCCTTAAGTACACCCAAAATTGAACGAAATGCAAATATTTCTTGAGCCGATAAATTAATTAATCGTCTAGTCTACACATTGTTACGGAAATAAAGTGTTGATTAAACATCTTGATTTCGTATAGAATTTTATTTTATTAAATTGACCTCCTATTTGCAATTACTCGTATATATGTTCTATACAAACTGTTATCTCAAGTCAATGTGCGTTTCCCGATAAAAACAATTAATCAAAATTTACGATTTTTAACCGGATACAGAAAAATCGATACGTAATCGTACTCGTATTCTGAATAGATTTTTTCTCTCAGCTTCGTCGATATTATTATTGAATATCTGCATTGTGCAACAAGGTTAAACATTTCGAAAACTTAATTAATCAACGAGATGCGAGTATGTACATCACATTATACTAAGTTCGCGCAATCTTGAAAATTTTAATGAAAATTGATTACTCCTTTTACGAGTCATCGTAAAAATGTCTTCTTTGGGAATAGATTGCGGACATCGAGTATCTAGCGCGTATCTATATACGAAAATCTTAATGTATATATACAGATGTTTAATATCATTATAATATATATAAGCGTGTATAGTTAACGATATTATCGGAAACGTATTGTGTGACTTTTTATATACTATAATAATTACACTTGAAATTTGTGCCGTGTTCGTGTAATTGAGCTAATTAAAATTTGTGAACATGTTTTGAATATATATAGTTTTTTTTACGAAGGTTGAATTTTATATTTCCATGCAGATAATTTCCTTTTTTCAATGTTATTGTTTAGCCAGAGAAATTATAGATGTAAATCTTTAACGTTAATACATTTCTTTTTGTCATAAATATGCTCGACAAACCAACGAAATTGAAATATATATTTATACGTGTGTAATTTTTATAAAAACAAATAAATTTGAATTTGATTTAAGCCATTTAAACCGCAACGCTCGGGACTATACACTTCTACGATTTTTATCTCTCGCTATTTATGAAACGTCCGCGTTAAACCGTAATAAAAATAGATTTGTACTTGCAATTTATATGAAAACTGCACGCCGATTATTGAATATAAAATGTATACTATTCATTCGAATAAATTTATTTATTCATGCACTTGTGTAAACAATAATATATTTAATAAGACGTTTAACGGTCTATCCGGACTCAATCTAATTTTATATTATGAGAAAGCACCTTTTACGGATAGACAGTTAAACACTTTATTAAATTTATACACATCACTAAGCGATAAATTCATCTTTTTGAATAATATTTTTAATAACATTACATGTAAGTATATTTGTATATATTTAAATATTGTTTTTTTTATTTTAATACAGCGTTATACGTGTCGTTATATAAATCCTTATAAAGACCTTCAATTATAATTATATCCTACTGGAAAGTTCAAGTGAACATTATCTATTGGAAAAAAAGGAAAATAGTTTATTGAACTTTTTAACCCTCGCGATAATCTGCAAGTTCATAAATAATGATTTTCTATAAAAAAAAAAGGTAATGTAACACATATATAAATATTGTTACATAAAATCAATAAACGCATTGTTTTTTAATTTCATTTAATGCGATATACGTCCTGAACAATTTTTTGGCAAACCTAATCGAGATTTCGTGAAATTGAGCAAATGGATTACTTGGCAAACGACCCGATCAAAAAAAGAGAGGGAGAGAGACTGGAGAAAAATTGATTAAGTTGTGAGAAAAAGAGACGTGGCGCCATATACAAATTTATTCTATTGTACGAAGCAAACGGCGACTCTTTGGCTCTCTATTTTTAGACTCCATTTGCTCTTTTTCTTGTCCAATTTTTTTCCCTTTCCTTTACTTTTTTGTATAAACACTCTGCAAATTTTCTTTTTTTTTATCATTACTAAGTGACTCGACAATGTATATAGAGAATGTGTATAAGGGCGTAGGTATATCGATTTTCCGTAAACAATAACGTTTTATTATCAAGAAAATAAAAATTGAATATTCTTTGTCTAAATCTCTTAAATTTTGTCGCAAATTATATTTTTCTTGTATTTATTCTATACTATAGTCAACGTATATTTTTAATGAAATAGTCTAATTCAACATTTTATTCAGTACAGTATATATTTATAAATCTTAATTAAATCGTAACTAATTGAAGTAACCCTTTTTGCTTTATTTTTCTAAATACAATGTATAATGCGTATTGAAATACGTACAAATTGCGAAAGCGTATGCTTTTATATTAATTTATTTTGTAATTTACAGTTTTGTTAATAAATTAATTCGTACAGAATTCAAGACAAAAATGATAGTAATACTTAAACAGTCGAAATACAGATGAAAAAAATGTAAGGAATTCAAAGAGAAGTATTTGAAGAAATAAAGTTTAATTAAATGACCCTACTACCAATTGTACGTACCATAATTCGTTGAACTTCTATACAAGTGTAATAAATAAATATTTATTTAAATCGAGTTAATATTTTATATATAAATTATAATTGACACCAAGTATATTTATTATCTTATTATTATAATACATATATTGTCGTTGTTTAATTCAAAATTTAAAAAACGTGTTATGCGTAATAATGTTGAATGTAATTCTTATTAAAATTGTAAAAGATATGTAATGTCCTTAATATTTATAAAAATTAAAAAAAAAGAAAATCTATTTTTCAAAGTCATTGTCAAATTTAAGGAAAAAGTATACGAAGTAAAAGTAAAAGTATACGCGGGATAAAACTAACCGGGTCGATCGATGTCTAAATAATGAAGAAAAATAAAATAATCTGAAGTGCAATAAATAACGAGGAGATCGACGCGGTAAGTATAAATACACAGACGTACTCATACAAATATATATGTATATATGTATATAGGAATGATCGATCACAATCTATTTCGACAGATTTGAAGTGTAATTGTTGAAAGGTGCGGCGGCCACTGAGGTATCGATTCGGATGAATACAACCAAAAATAAAACGACCCTTCGTCTTTCCCATTGACCAAAACGATAAGGTCTTCGTCGGTCTCTCAATGAAGCGAAAGAAAAAAAATCGATCACGCGCGTATGCGTATACATGTACAGTTACGTATGTATGAATAATCGTATATCTGTATAGCATAAATCTAGCTATATATAGGAGAGTGGCTCACCTAAGTAAAGCTTTCCTCCAACAGTAATCAGTCTCGATGACGAGAAGCTGCAATTTCATTATATACGGAGAGTTGGTCCAACTTGGCATTTATGCGGGAACACGTGATTAGCGTCGATACCCCTCGATGACAGTGACGATTTTTCTCGTTCCGGTTGGCGTACAGTTCGTCCTCCAAGTTCCTGGGATGAAAAGGTGTCGTGGGAAGGTCTTTAGGAGACACGACCACGTCGCGTCTCGGCCATCTCGAGTTCCTCGAGGAAACTGCGCGACGGATGTACAAGTATTTCACTTACCCCTCTCTTTCCCTGCGGAACGAAACGAGTCGACTGCTACCCCCCGTGCCGCGTGTGTGTGTGCAGCGGCGACGCAACCGCGCGCGCGCGCGAGCGCGACGGAGGGCGAAATTTTCGCCCGGTACCATCGATCTTTTAACTCGGTCTAACGATTTACGTCACCGAACCGATGTCTATACGTCTCTCTCTACGTGGGCACGACCCGCTCCGCTCTCGCCGTCTACATCTGTTATATACGCCTCGACGCATTTTGAACCTTCGCGATTTAGAGGCCAAGGACCGCCTATCATTTCTTGAACCTTTCCTTCCGTCACCTTTTTTCGTACATATAACTCTACCTACACTCTTTTTTGCCCGATTCGTTTTTACCTACTACCATTTTTTGGTATATAAGTATAAATTCAACCGTTCAATATACATATATACGTTAAAATTAATTTAGAAATCGTATAGTAGATTAATTTAACTTTCTGTTAAATAAATACATTATTTATATAATTGGCAAACAAGTATTTTACTAATCTTTCTTCCCGTCTATATTAATTTGAAAATTAAGTGCGATTGGCACACGTGTTGACGTAAAGTAAAATAACTAAAATCCTAATGTTATTACGAACAATACCTATACTAAAGGAAAACGGTAAATATCTTAATCACGTTTAAATTTTTGATATTCGTACACCCTCCTGTTTAATTAACTAACCATCAATTTTCCCAGTGGTAGATTCACTGCACTGTAATTCGCGTGATATTCCAGTTAAAAATTTAGATATAATTTTCATTGTAAACTGGTAATCGGACTGTGGTTAATCTATAGCGACGTCACTAAAGATACGTGTAACGACGCCCGCATAGGCACGCGATATACATAATTTTTGGCGCCTGCCTCGATATAGTTATAGGTATATACTTTTTATACCAAGAAATGTTTAACTAACAACGTGAATAAATTGTGCGCTGTAGTTGTAATTCCGAGTATTATAGCCTTACCAAACGATAAATATCCGTTCGATTATTTTAATTAACCGTTGAAATTAAATAAATGGTTTAATCGATAACTTTCAACTATGCTTTCCCGTTGTTGTGTATAAAGTATTCTTATAAATACTCGTTTGAAATAATAGAGAGCGTTGAGATTAAAATTTACGCAAAATCGACACAGTCATTAAATATTTAAATTTAATACGTACGATGTATAAAGAAATTACAGATTACACACTGTTTCTCAATATAATTATCAAAGGGAAAATAAAAGTTTGTTTATTTTTAGAATTTCCATTAATATCGCGTTTGAAATTTTTCGTTTTACGATTTAAACAAAATACACAGTGTATATTAAATATCCATGTTACGTATATACTAAATCGAAGAAAATGTACGTATATTATAGACGTAGAGCCTTATGCGTTATTAACGAATGCACACGTCAAAGTTTCGAATAGTTAATAGACCAACAAGTTTTAAATTAAAGTTTTAAACGGTAAACCCAATTAAAGGCTCAAACTCTATGTACGATCGCGTATTTGTTTAACCATATTATACGACGAGAAAAGTTATTTTTTTTTATTAAGTACCTACCTTGTGCAGCTAGAACATTAATTTTTTAGAGAATTGTTAAACGTGCGTAATTTTACATTTAAAACGCTTGATTGTCCCTTTCATCGCGATGACAGAGTATAATGTACGCTTTATTACTTAGTTAAGAGTGACGAATTTCCTTTTTACACTTGCCGCGCGTCGTGCTTCAAAAAATTTTATGGATCCTTTTTTTCGGGTTACAGACGTATATGAACTATTATACATATATACATCATATACATATTTGTCTTACGTGCTTTTAGTAGCAAGGGCGTTTATCACGACATCCTCGTATTAGCAGAGTGAAATGATTCATTAATGTTGACTAGTCGATATGCATCTTTAATACACCCGTTAATAGTTAAAAAAAAACAAATTTTTTAATTTACGTGAAAAATGGTTCTGCCGTAAGCTTCTATATAATTTGTCATAAAATACGCACTAATAGTCTTTTCTTTCTCCTGCTTGTTAATTCAATTTTAATCGGTGATACGCGTTAAATTATTATCGTATTTTAATTATATATACGCGTACGTTGTTATCCGAATTTATTATTAATAAATAAAATAAAAAATTATGAACAACGATAGACTTTCATTTAAAAATTAGATAAATTATATAACTTTTTTAATTTTTTTATGTTATTACACCTATAATATTGTATTCCAAATAATCTTAATGTTAGATATATCGAGCACGTAAAACGAGTCCCTGAAATAAATAGTACACGCTTGTATAGATATATCTAAAATGTAAACAAACTTTTAATTATTACCATGCAATGTTTGAAGAAATTTATTACTTTACGTGTTACGAGTTTCCTACGTGGTCAAATAATTTCAAGTGTAAATAAAATTGCCAAATAAGTATAAGTATCTTGTTCGATAGAGTGAATTTTATAATTATGTAACGTACTTTTTATCTATAAATATTTAATTAAATATAAAAATAACATTTTTACGTTTATCTATATTTAAAGTTTTTTTAACTTTTTTTTACTAACCATTATTAACAATATGTTAAAAGCGACACAATGTTTTTTTTATATTTATGATTCACGAATTTTCTTAATTAATGTAATAAATCAACTAGTTTGCCTATTAAATTTTTATTTGTCTTAATCGGATTACGAATTTAAGTTTTATACCTTTTTTATACTTTTAAACATTAAATGTAAAATAAAATAGATATAATCGGATATACGAATCGACCAACTTATAACTCGCTGCGTATAGACTATGATCTTCATCTCTGTCAGACGTGCAAGGGCACATCAATATACAAAAAACCTGGGGATATGGTTTTGTACAGAAAGTAACAAATTTTGTAATTTAAAAGTTTTGTAATATCATGAAAACTTTAAATGATTAACTAAGTGTGATTTAATTGTATAAATTTACATTCGTTTACATCAATGTAAATTTATATTTAATTTTATTAAACTATACTATAAATTATTAAAAATATGTGAATAATACATTGATATTATTGCATGACAATAAAACTTTGAAAGTTATTTAATGTAATATGTATCATAAAGTTATAGTATTAAATAAATTTAGTAGATATTATGAATAAATATGAAAAAGAAAAGACATTTAAAGTAAAAAAAATTATAAATAAACAATTTTAATATTCATGCATCCTAATCTATAGGACTGCGAGGTCAGATTTGTATTTCACTTTCCTTTTCATTCAGGTGTCCAGCCGTTTACCTAAAATATCGGCATTGACTTACTTACGTATTTTCAAGGACGTTTACGAATACCGATAGAAAACCATTACTATCATTTTTGATAAGTGTTTATTGGTGTTTTTTTAGTGAATAACTCGATTTGTCGATTAATCCGTACCTGACGTTTCAAAAATGTATCGTAAAACGATTGACTATGTCTTTCAATAGGTATTTAATATGAAAATTTTTATTTCTTATTATATAAACTAATTTTACTCTTATTCTTTTATGATCAGGTATACAAATTTTATATAGATATGATAAATGAATTCGATAAAAATATTGATTTTATTTATGTAAAAAATAATTATATTTATTATTTACAAATATTGTGTACAAGCTTTCATTTTTCCACGCATCTATTATAAAGTCATAATAGCTCTTTTAAGAGCTTTTTCTTTATTTTTCCTTTTGCTATTTTTTTTCTTTTGAGTTTTAGTAGCCTCCTTAAATAATTGAATTCCTTCTTTTTCTTCGATTGCTCGCTGTATATAAGCCATTCCATAGAGATTGAATCCAACTATATCCTAGAGTAATGTATATATAAAGTATTGTTTCACGCATTAATTGTTGAATTTAAAAATATGTTCCACAGTAGGATGCATTATTAAAATGATCCAATGCTACTTACCCTTAAATCGGATACTTGTTTTAAGGCCAGTGTTTTAATTTCTTCAATGTATGGCAATAGTTCTTGACTAGCAACAAGTGGTCCGTGATGAGCTTCTATTAAACTTAACGTAAGTTTCGATATTATTTCCGCTTGATATTGACTTTTCAATAATTCAGGCAACATTTTTAAAATCTCGCAAGCTGCTGAATATGGAAGTAGCATCAAAGCTTCGTCAAAATCGCTAAATAATAAATATTGCAGATTAATAAAAAAAAGAATGTATTGCAATAAACTAAATACAAATAAATTTAATGTTTTACCTCGCACGAATTCGCTTTACAGTTTCAAGTAAAAATTCTTCAACAGTGTTACATTTATACGATTGCATTAGCAGTGGCAAAGGGGGCATTGGATTCGGTGGTACAACGGTTGAACATTCTTCTCTGTAAGTTTTACATATGTCCAAGCACTCGAGTAGTAATTCAGCCTTAAATAAATTTAAATATAAATGTAATGAGTTAGTTCATATAATGAATTGCAAACGGTATAAAATAATAATTAAGTATTAAAATATATTACCGCTTTTTCACTGTTTACAGTCTTTCGTGTAGGTAGAATTAAAGTCTTTTGCCCATAAACCGCTGTTGTTTCACCCGTTACTAATTCCTTCTCTTGTTTTTCTCTCTCTTCTTCAGCTTCATCTTCCAGAACTAAAATTTCTTGACTTTTTTGAAATATTCGTATAACTTTATCAGAACCACAAGAAGCAACGTATGTACCATTTGGCGATACTGCGCAATTGTATGCTTGTCCAGTATGACTCTGATGATAAACAAAATTAATAAAATTTATATTTTCTTTTAAATACTATTGAATTAAAAAAAATTATATTCATATATTTACTTGTAGAGTGACAATTTTTTGAAAACTATCGGCATCCCATTCTTTAACTTTGCCATCCTTACCGCAAGTAAAAAAGTAATGAGTTTTTGGTACAAAAGCTATTCCAGTTACAGAATCATCGTGTGCAAATAGTGATTTGTGACAATCACCAAAATCTAAGCCCCAAATTTTAATGTTGCGGTCGGCAGAACCGGTTACAATCAGTGTGGAATCACTAGAGATGTCCATACATAGTACTGGTAATTTGTGACCATAAAGTGATACAAAAAACTAAAAATATAAAATTGATAATTTTGTTAATTTATATACAAATTTATATATCATTAATTATGCATTTAGTTGCAATGTTTTGAATAATTATTATACTTACTTTAAATGTATCAAGAAAGAAAATTTTAACTGTTGAATCTAGTAATGCACAAGCCACAAATCTATTGTTAGGACTAATTCTAACGCAAAGTACACTTTCCTCCAATTTTAAAGTTTTGTAATGTAAAAGAGAAAGTACTTTTGCTTTACTTTCACTTTCAGAATCTTGTATAAGTTCAAAATTCCAAAATTTTACTGTTTTATCTCCACCGCCGCTCACCACACCTTTCTGTAAATATTTGAATATTTTTAATATAAAATTATAAGCTGTTTTAATTTTAACTTAAAATAAATTTCTCAGTACCTGGGTTGGTAATAACGTTACACTCCATAATTCACTCTCATGAGCTGGCACTTCTTCTAGTATATCTCCTGATGCAATATCAATAATTAACATCTTTCCATCTTTAAGTCCTACAATTAAATGCCTATCACCAGGTACAAAAGTAACACTTAATGCATATCCACATTCAACTGTTCTTAAGCATGATAAAGTTGGTCTAAAATGTAAAAAAGATAAAAAAATTATGACTCTCCTTAGTTTTTTATTTAAATTCAATAAAACAAAAATGATATACCTATTCCATAATTTTACTGAATCTCCACTAACTGACGCAAATGCTAAATTATCAGAACTAAAGCATACAGCACGTACATCAGTTCTATGACCATGAGAACTCAGTATTCTCAAAACTTGTGGTTCTTCAGTTTTTTCTTCAATTTTTGCTGAATGAAGTTCAATAGAATTGTTATTTACAACAGTACAAACCTGAGAAAAATTAAATATTTTTCTAATAAATAAAATTACTTAAAAAATATTAACATTATTAAGATTAATAATTTACTCTAATTTCTTCTCCTCTTCCCATAATAAGATCTATTGATTTAGCTTTATTAGAAACTTTAACTGTTGGCAGTCTATTAATTTGATCTTTCAAAATTGTATTCATTTCAGCTTCTTGCAATTTTTCTTTGCTACAAAAAATCATACATATATATATATACAATGTAATTTATAATTACAACAATGATAAAAAGAAATATTTTAAAAATTAATATTCTTACCTAGCTGCTTTCTTTTTTAATTTATCTAGTCGTTTCGATTTTTTAGTTGTTATTTGATCTTCAGGTAAAAAGTAGAATAATTCAATTACATTATCATTCCCATGGCAACCAACAATTCTACCTGTATAATCTACTGTTATTGAATTAATACGACCTTTGCCAACTCTTACAATATTACCAATTTTTGCACACCTTAGTGGATATTTCTAAAATAAACAACAAATTGCAATTTTAAATTATTAATTAATAAGAAAGAAGTAATATGATAGCACATTTTAAAAATGTGTGTACCATATCACTGTCAGCATCTTCATCGTCTAATTCTAAGATAGGTAACTCATTTTGTCCATCGAGTTTCACATCATCGGCAAAATAAATTTTCCAAATATACAATTCTCTGTCATTGCATCCACTTACTAAATATTCATCGTTTTTAACTAATGTAAAACCCCAAACCTATAACATTCATTATTTTACAATTGTTTCTGAGATATGAAATATAATTTTTAAATTTTGATTTCACCTCTGATCGATGACCAGTAAGAGTTTTAAAATTATGTTCATTATCAAGATCCCAAAACTTAATAAATGTGTCTTTACTGGAACTAATAATAATGTTGTGATCACGCATAAAAGCAACTTTTGTAATAACTCCTTTATGTCCGACTAATCTACAGACTCCATTTTCTGCAACTACATCCCATACTATAATATCGGTATCCTACAATTTAATGTAACATGTAACATCTAAATTGGTAACAATAAAAATAAATTTTATTAATGAAAGGAAAAATAAAATACCTTAGATCCTGATACTAAACGATGACCTAAGTGATCATAAGCTAAACATGTAACTTCAGAACGATGACCAACAAATACACTCATATTTTCTGCTGAACGCAAGTCAAACGTTTTAACAGAACCATCGTCGTATCCAGCTGCAATGTGCCTTTTATTAGGAGAAGCAGCTAAACACGTTACATTAGCCGTTTCACCAGATAAAACTTGAACCTTGTAATTAATTTAAGGTATAATTATACATTATCAGAAGTAAAATTTAAATATATTATTTATTTATCTTTTAAAAATACTACCTTTTCTCCAAGACGAAGATCCCAAATATAAACATGCTCACAAGCACCAACAGCTACAAATCTTCCTTCCTGACCTTCTAATGTGACAAATATTGCATTACAATTTGGATTTGCAATTATATTTACATTTCCACTAGGCACAAATCTCAAGTACTGCTTTGTAATACCCATGGTAATGTTATTTATACTGTTTAATTAAATAAATAAAAACTCTGGAATATCAATGGTTTGCATTTAAATTTATATTGTAAATTTCTTAAAATTCAAGTTGTTTATTATGTTATACATTATACAATCATGTGTAAAATTTTTAAACAAGAAACCACGTGGTTTCTTTATTCACTACACGGCTATTATACTACTATGTGTGTGTTATTTCATATATATTATATATTACTACTAACATAACCTATATAATGTTCACACGTTGTTTTTTTTTTTTAAAACACCATGCGCGACTGCGGCGACTGCGCGAGTATGTAATTTTTTCCTTTGCCGTTTGGCGGAGTTAAAGTCGGCAGAAGCAATACAAAATACAAGTATTACAATTTACAAGTTACAACTGTGTTAATGGCTATACTATACCCATATACTTATACATATACCAAGGAGTTTTATTTTCGAATTCGAACTTACTAGAATCTTTGTGTAAAATGCTACGAATGTAGATACAAACGCGCTTAAAGATCAAATATTTTAAAATAAAGTATTAAACTTAATAAGTAAGTTATAAAATGTCGGATAATACAGATTTATTAATCTGTTATAATCGTGGTTGTGGTAAAAGATATAATGACGAGGATAATAAAGAAGGTGCTGATATATTTTGACTCTTTTTTTTCTTTTTTACACATGCATTTTTATAAATGCACTTCTATACAACAAAAAATATGTTTTTTTATAAATAATATTACTTATCAATCTACAAGTAAAACTTTTAATATTTTTAGATGCTTGTCAACATCACCCAGGATTTCCAGTCTTTCACGATACTTACAAAGGATGGTCGTGTTGCAATAAAAAGTGTTCAGATTTTTCAGAATTTTTAAACATTAAAGGATGCACAAAATCGCAACATTCAAATGTTAAACCACCTGAACCTGAAAAACCAGTAGTTGATAAATCAAAAGCAAATGAGGTTATAGAAAATATTGTTAAACCTTTGAATAGCATTAAACCATTGGAAAGACCAGCATATAATACTCCACAAGTTATTTTAGTTCCAACTATTTCCCCAAAACTTTTAGAACAAATTGAAGGAATTACTGCACTAGAGACCATTAGTACTGATGATAATATAATACTTATAGGGCAAACTTGTAAAAATAATTCTTGTAAAGATGTTTACAAAGGACCAAATTCTAATGACGAAACATGCACGCACCATCCTGGTATTCCAATCTTTCATGAAGGTTTAAAATATTGGTCGTGTTGTCAAAAAAAGACTACAGATTTTGCAAATTTTTTGGAACAACCTGGATGTAAGCAAGGCAAACATGTGTGGGTTCAAAAGGTACAATCAATTATTTATTTCATCTTTACAATCTTATTATTTTTATAAAACATTTTCTAACTGATGAGTCTAAAGTTTTCACCATTGTACTTAACAAAATTTGAAAAGACTGCTCAATATTTAAATTTTTTAAAAATAAATGAATAAAAAGATATATTGTTTTAATAATACTAGTATTTAATGAAGTTCCTTAATTTTCGATCATTTTTTTTATTTAGAAATCTAAATTTTGGAGTACAGCAGAGAAAACTCTAGACCTATTTCTAATTGTCTTTAAAGTAATATATTCATGAATACTTTTTATTTTTAGAGTTCAAGTAAAAACATTAAATGTAGAATGGATTGGCATCAAACAGGAACTCATGTGATAGTTTCCATTTATGCTAAAAAATATAATCCAAAGTCTTCATTTGTAAAATTGAATCCAATTCGCTTAACAGCTAATCTACATTTCCCAGAAGAGGATTCTAATTATAATTTAGATATAGAATTAAGAGGAGTATGTATTTTTAAATTAATTTTTTTATAATCATAAGTAAAATACATTACATAAATAATTGTATTTTAGATAGTGGATGTAAAAGCTAGTTCTGTCAATATGCTACCAACAAAAATTGAAATTAATTTGAGGAAAAAAGAACCTGGGTCTTGGAGCAAATTAGATATTCCAAAAGAAATTGAACCAAAAGAGTCAGAAGAACCTTCTACAGAAGAAAAAATTTCATCTCGAGTGGATGCTGTTGACCTCAGTGACATATAAAAAATATTTCAGACATACAATTAAAATAATAATAAAATAATAGTTAATTTGTGAACGAAGTATATTTTATATTTTATTTGCATCAGAAGTCATATTTTTATATACTTTACTTGACTTAGATAATAATTAAAATTTGCATCATAAAATGTTTACATTTTCAACACTTTACGAATTTTATATAACTAAGTCCACAGAACATTGTATAGGTAGTTCTTAGTTATTGAAAGTTATGACTCAAATTTTGTTAAATGTTCAAAATGCTAAATATACGCACAATAATTATTATATTAAATATTTATTTATTTATTAAAATTACCAAAAATTAAACAATAGATTATTTTTAAAAAAATTTTGACAAGATGCTTGACTATAATCAGGTAGGTTTTTCCGGGTAACATGCAGCATTGCTTCTTTTAGGTTAAGATAAATAACCTCTCTCTATAAAAGTTCATGCAAATTTTATTAACAATGTAAAGTCTAGATTTCTTAAAATATTTAAGAAATGACAGCCACTGTTGAAAAGTTAAAGGTAAAATAAAAGTAATATGAAATATTTTTACATATTTTTAAAGTGTACAAACATTATTAAAATAATTAAATCATGTTTAGATTTTAGCTTTACATGGTTACTATCAATCAGATAAAACATTCAGTGCTAAAATAGGTTCTTTAAGAAAATGCTTAAAAAAAGAAGTAGATTTTATATTTATACGAGCACCCCACAAAGTTCCCCCATTGGAAGATTCTAACTGTGATAAAGAAGAAATCACTGACAGTGTTCAAGATTCAGAACGTAAATGAATATATGTACTTATATGTATTTATTTAAAATTAATAATTTTATAAAACTTTTATTCAATTTTTTGTTAGAGTATGGTTGGTGGTTAAAAACAACAAATGTTGGTTTAGAAGATAGCATTGAATTAGTTGAAACAACATTTAAAAATGATGGTCCATTTGATGGAATAATGGGATTTTCTCAAGGAGGCTCATTCCTTTCCATATTGTGTGCTATGCAACAAAAGAAAAGTATATATATATTCCTTTAGAATTATACAAATTCTCTTGAATTAGAAATTTAAAAATTTAATATATATTAAATTACAGTTCTTTCAGCACAATTTAATTTTGCTGTTATTATTGCTGGATTTGAATCGGTACTACACAAGGAGTATTATGATGAAAAAATATTGTTACCAACATTACATGTATATGGTGAAACCGATCAAATTATTATAGCAGGTGTGTAATCGAGTTTGTAGTTTTATATTTTTATTGCATAAAATTTTAGTTATTGAATGTATATTTACAGAAAGATCTCGACAGTTAAGTGATTTATTTATTAATAAGAAAATATCTACTCACGAAGGAGGGCATTATGTACCAGGAAAGAAACATCTTTATTATGATTTTATTAAAGAAATGTTAGATAGAAAAATGAATAAAAGTATAATTTGTTAATAGTATTCAGTTATTTATTCAATTTTACAATTGTGGTGTTAATGATTTAATAATTAATATTAATTTATAAATTATTTTATTTGGTAAATATCAGCTTATTGCATTATCTTTTGTGATTTTTATTTAAAATTGTTACGTATGGAAAGAGCAAATTTTAGTGTACAAATTATCACATGATAAAAAGATGTGATTTATAATACCTAATTATGTCAAAGGCACCACTATATCTATATTTTAATTTATGAGGCCTTATTGTATTTTCTTAGGCAGTACAAAATTTTTCCATCAATGCATGTAAATATGTTTCAGTTATAATAGAAATTTCCTGCTACTTTTTGGTGCCTGACACAGTAATTTGTGTTTTCCATAATAATGAAATGGATAAATAATTTTACACTATCTTTACATATGTATAATTGATTTTACTTTATACATGTAAAATAACAAAGAAAACATTTATGCTACGAAATATATAATAAATTGTACATTTCAAAGGAGTTCTTATATGGAAAACACATTTATTTTCTTGCATATAGTTTACAAAAGTGTAAAATGTTTTTATGCGCCTGCACTCCAAAGCACTATATCTTAATTAGGTGAGGTAAAATTAATAATGTTATTTGTTCACTCAACTTTGCAATATCACATGAACATCAATATGAATGATGTGCCTCTGTGTATCTCAAATTAAGATTGAGTTATAAATAAATAAACATTGCCAATAAGAGCAAAGAGCTTGTCTCGGTCGGTTGTTGAGAAAGAAACAGATATTCTCAAACTCAATGAGTATAAACTTCACAATTTAATGAAAATAGTTATTTTTGATTGTTAATTTCAAAATATTATATATATATATATCTTTCAGTTAAACACATTTTTAAGAAGTTTGATGAACATATTAACACTTCTTAAATGTGTTATCGAACATATGAATATAGTTCTAAACAAAAATCTGCACAAAATGTCTATTTTCATACTCCGATATCATTTAGAGTCAGTTGGGTTATTCGGAAACCAAGTAGGATGATTCTTCAGGTGATATTATTCTATTTTCTCAAGGCGATTGCTCCTGCCCATTGGTTTCTTGAGACTTCATAACTTCAGGAAGTTCTGGAGGTTTGGAAAATGGCGTCATTTCCAAATGTTCAAATTGTCCATTCTCTTGTCGAATAGCTAATCCAATCAAGGCTGGACATTGAGCCTTTGCAGTTGCTGACGATAATCCATAATCCGATAATAATTTACTATCCGACATAAGAACATTGTCCTTATTATACAAATGTTGATTGAGTGGAGGAATTTTCAGTATTCCTAAATAAAAATGTACACATGGTATTAATAACTAAACCAAAGTAACATTTTCTTGATTGTGAAATCTAAGATAACTTGACATTTAACTTACAAAAAAATGCAAGTATATTTTCTAATGATTGAAATAAATAATAAAATTACCTTCAATAATTTTTTTTAATTCCAAAACTGTTGTGTTCTCCTTAGCGTCGGTGAATATAGTCATTTTCTTCCGTCGGATCATCAAAAAAACATCCTGAAAGGACTTGGAAAAGTAAAGGTTAGGTTCTCATTGTGTTTTCCTCAATGATGAGGAAATGAAATTTAAAGTCGTTAAGATATTTACAAAAAAACTCACCATGATTCTTAGTTTATAATAATTCCAAAATCGCCAGCGAATCGGAATTTTAACGAATTCCTTAGAATTTCACAATATATATATAAATTCAGGTTAAAAATCCAAGGCATAAATTTACCAAATCATACTCACGGAATATAAAAAGAATATAGGTGTCAGAATCAATGTCAAATACTTATACACAGAGAAACAGAGTTGCACTAAACCACAAACTTACGCAACGAAGACCAATGACTGTGTTATTTATTATAGATGGTACAATCTAATTCAAATTTCAATTCAATTTCAATTCATATCGATTTTTAGGTTTACCGGTAGGTGTCGCTTTGGCCATGCGCAACGATTAAATTTGTATATTTTATTATTTATTTACTTTTATGTCAAATTCATACAATAATTATCTTGTTATCAACAAAATTACTTTATGATATTCGTTAGGTCAAACATAAAAAATTTGTTACAAATTTGAAATTCCCGCATTTTACATTGTTAAATTTTTTATAAATGAATCATTGCGGATTTAATATAAAAAATATTTTTATATTTTACTATGTAGGAAATTTTATGCGCATCATTTGTAGGTTATATTTCGTACCATTTATATTTAGTTTTCTGCTATAGCTTGATGAGCTCTGACAACATATATATATATATGTATAATTGTATATGTATATGTGCGTGAGGTGTTTTGTACTCATTTGACAATCATGTTTATGTTCATGTTTACACGTGAAAAAAATAACTTATAACCTCACTGGGTTAAGAATAAAATGTAAAATATTTATTTGTTTTTTTTGTATTTAATATGATTGATTAATTGTAATACATGTGTTATCTTTTATGAAAATGTTTATTGTTTTTAAATAAGTTACAGTGTTATATTAATTATTTACAAGTAAATATATAATAAATAACATTTGTCTATATTTACATTTTAATACAGTGTTTAAAGTTATAATATAAAAATTATAGTATTTTTAGGGAAATAGTTCAATTAAGTCATGGATCACGAAGATGAATTTTTAAATACTTTTTTCACTCAAGTTACTCAACTGTGTTTCGATAAAGCCAAAGAATCTGTGGTATATAGCACTTTTTCATTTATATAGCATGTTATTATGTATTACTTCATTAACAAATGTTAATTGTAAAATTTCAAATTAGGAGAAGGAAAGAGAATCATGTAGATCTGGACAATTGGGTCCTTGGGGAATGCTACTTATGCATCTTCCACAAATAGCTGTTGCAGAACGTTCTTATGCTGATTTAGGATTTCTTCATACTAAAATAAAGGGTTTCTTCGAAAAGATGTAGACTATATTTTAACATATAATATAAATTTATTTTTGGATGCTTGACTTGGCTTACTAAATTTTTATATTTTTTAGAATTCTTTGAAAACTATGTATGAGTCTTTAAAGGGTGATTTAAAAAGGGTCGAAGAAATGACGCGTGGTACAAATACAGTTGGAGCTACAGTAGCAGAAATTTCAAGTCAATTATGCCAGTTTATTACAGCAAGAATACAATTAATTGATTTGTAAGTACAACTATATATTGTATTACATTATTTAATTTTAATAATAAAACACATTTTTATATTAATTAATTTTAGTTATGAGAAAATGTATAATATGAGTACCAGTACTAGAGTGATGCGTCATCAAGAGCTTACTTTATCAATTGAAGGAATTATGAAAGTCATGTACATTCTTGTTTGCATCTTGCCTTAAATACCATTAAGCAGCTTTAACGTAAAGATGTTTTTAACTATATTAGTGTTATTAGTTTTTTAAATTCATATGAAATTTTTGTATATTATTTGTAAAACCTTTATCTTTATAGTGTGAAATTCTGCATGCAGTTAATTAAAGCGTACATAGAATTTCAAAATTGGCCGATTTGTTACATCCTCTATGGCTTTATATGGAGCACAAGCTCGAATGTCCATCTTGGGAAAGAACGGCTTCAGAAAGAGAAGTATTTCTAAAAGCAATGTATAATCTACAAAAATATATATATATATATATATATATATATATATATATATATATATATATATATATATATATATATATATATATATATATATATATATATATATATATATATATATATATATATATATATATATATATATATATATATATATATATATATATATATATATATATATATATATATATATATATATATATATATATATATATATATATATATATATATATATATATATATATAATAACGCAAAATGAGTCCTATATCTTTAATAACTGCAATGTTACGATTAATATAATAGTAATTACTAAATATTTAATATTCTCTGATACTAAATGCAAAATTTAAAAAGTTAAAATGTTTTATAAGCGTCAGTATACAAATGTTTAAAAATTATTGACATAATATAGAATTATTTATATTGTTTAAAAAAGTGTTTATTACATTACTTTTAAATGTATAATAAATTACTTGTGAGCAACGAAAGAGTCGTATGTACGAATATAAGGCTGAATAATTTTTATAACTATTCATTGCGGATTTAATATAAATCTTTTATATTTTACTATGTAGGGAAATTTTATGCGCATCATTTGTAGGTATATTTCGTACCATTTATTATTTAGTTTTCTGCTATAGCTTGATGAGCTCTGAACAACATATATAATATATACATGTATATGTATATGTATATGTGCGTGAGGTGTTTTGTACTCATTTGACAATCATGTTTATGTTCATGTTTACACGTGAAAAAAATAACTTATAACCTCACTGGGTTAAGAATAAAATGTAAAATATTTATTTGTTTTTTTGTATTTAATATGATTGATTAATTGTAATACATGTGTTATCTTTTATGAAAATGTTTATTGTTTTTAAATAAGTTACAGTGTTATATTAATTATTTACAAGTAAATATATAATAAATAACATTTGTCTATATTTACATTTTAATACAGTGTTTAAAGTTATAATATAAAAATTATAGTATTTTTAGGGAAATAGTTCAATTAAGTCATGGATCACGAAGATGAATTTTTAAATACTTTTTTCACTCAAGTTACTCAACTGTGTTTCGATAAAGCCAAAGAATCTGTGGTATATAGCACTTTTTCATTTATATAGCATGTTATTATGTATTACTTCATTAACAAATGTTAATTGTAAAATTTCAAATTAGGAGAAGGAAAGAGAATCATGTAGATCTGGACAATTGGGTCCTTGGGGAATGCTACTTATGCATCTTCCACAAATAGCTGTTGCAGAACGTTCTTATGCTGATTTAGGATTTCTTCATACTAAAAATAAAGGGTTTCTTCGAAAAGATGTAGACTATATTTTAACATATAATATAAATTTATTTTTGGATGCTTGACTTGGCTTACTAAATTTTTATATTTTTTAGAATTCTTTGAAAACTATGTATGAGTCTTTAAAGGGTGATTTAAAAAGGGTCGAAGAAATGACGCGTGGTACAAATACAGTTGGAGCTACAGTAGCAGAAATTTCAAGTCAATTATGCCAGTTTATTACAGCAAGAATACAATTAATTGATTTGTAAGTACAACTATATATTGTATTACATTATTTAATTTTAATAATAAAACACATTTTTATATTAATTAATTTTAGTTATGAGAAAATGTATAATATGAGTACCAGTACTAGAGTGATGCGTCATCAAGAGCTACTTTTATCAATTGAAGGAATTATTGAAAGTCATTTACATTCTTGTTTGCATCTTGCCTTAAATACCATTAAAGCAGCTTTAACGTAAGATGTTTTTAATATATTAATTATTTTTTTAAATGCATATGAAATTTTTGTAATATTATTTGTAAAACCTTTATAGTTTAGAGTGTGAAATTCTCATGCAGTTAATTAAAGCTTACATAGAAGTTCAAAATTGGAGATTTTTACCATCTCTTATGGCTTTATATGGAGCACAAGCTCGAATGTCAGCTTGGGAAAGAACGCTTCAGAACAGAGAAGTAATTTCTAAAAAGCATGTATAATATACAAAAATTATAAAATGTAACTAATTATTTAATTTTAGTCATGGAAACTTGGTTTTGGAGCAACCTTCTTAAAAGCCAATCAACAACCTGCTCTTTATCAGTGGTTAGTCAAATTGAGAGGAAGTGTATTAGCTAAATTTTCATTATACTTTCATTCAACTTTAAGTCAACAAGCAAGTCCTGGTGAAATGAGAAGTATCATGAGTAAACAAGCTATTGATTATTACCACAAGTAAATGCAGCAGCAAATATAATACATTTGTTTTTTTAAATGCATTTGTCAATTAATTTGAATGAAGTATATTTTTGCAGACTGCAGACTTTTCAAAGAAAATATGATATTTTAGCAATAGTACTTATTTTTGATTCACGAGGTATGCAAGATTCTGGACCAGGATATCGACATCCAAAAAGAGAAGTTGATAATACAGAAGATTTTTCATTGGTAGTCAGTGTACCTCAGGCGAGTATATATTTGAAATACAAATCCAACTGATTAATAATAAAATTTCTTATTGCAACATATTATTGTAGACATTCACTCAGAAACCATCTTTACATTGGGATAATTTTAAGAAAAGCATAAAAGAGCGTTATGTAGATCTTATAGCAATGGATAAAATAATATTCAATAGAGACCAAACTGTAAGTAATGTGTAATTACTGTTTTAAATAACTATATAAATATATTTTATCTTTATATAATTTTTTAGGATCTATGGATATACGCTATGTACAATGTTGATCCTAGAATGACTTTTATTGTTGCTTATGAAAGTTGTAGTAAACAAAAGGATAAAGATACGCATATATCAACATTCATAATGGATATGTGTATGCAAATAAGATGCAACAAAATATTTGAAAGTTTAAAATTAGCTAAATAAAAGATAAAAATTAAGTAGTTAGCTAGCATAACATTCCTGTCACCTTGGATTCGTTGGAAACCCCACCAAAGTTTGGTTACCATAACAAAACTATTTAATATTTTAACTTGAATTGTTTTAATATTAACTTAAATGTCGTTTACAAGATATAAATATCTTGACATTAAATTTTAAATCTTAAACAGCTCTAATATTTGAAACGTGAAAAAATATCGTTTGTCACAAAAAATTAAATAATTGTTTTAATTATCGATATAAATCCTAATAGATCGCACTCTATTAGAGAAGCATAATATTCACACAGAATAAAATTTACCTCAATTTTGAAAAAGTAATATTTTGCTTTAAAAATTTATATCTAAAGTATGAAAAGAATAGTTAATTATAGTTTAAAGTTATATTTATTTATATTACATATTAGTAAAAAATAATTGTGCACGAATATATTAAAATAGTATTAATGTTCACCCATGGATAATAACTGTGCACAAAGCAACTAAATACTTTAATTAATTTTGTGTACAATAATTGTACACACAAAACCACAACCATTATGCACTAAAAATATTTGTTCATAAACTTACTGTGCATAATAAACGGTTAAAAAATACGCGTACAATTTAAAAGACTATTATTTTATGTATAACAAATATGTACATAAAAATATAAATAATTTTTTAAATTACATTTTCAAAACGTGTGCACAATTGTAATACCCCGTGTACAATATAAAAAATTTTATTTTGTGTGCATACATATTTTGTGTACAATATTAATGGTTGATAGCGATGCTAGGCCGATTATCTTTTATCAACAGAATCTAGAAAATTTAATAAAAGAAACTCAATTTTTTCGAATGTACGTATTTATTTCTTTCAGAAATACGTGTATTTCTTATAAAACGTGAAGGTAAATTATACACCAGCAGTTTGTAACAAAGATAAATGATCTTTTTCGTAAGTTGGTCTCAAAGAGAATTAGCAGTTTTTCTTCGATTCTCTATTTTACTCCTTTAAGATCAATATATTTTAACTGACACTCTAAAGATGTGGTACACGTCTTCTGTTAATAGATGGCCATATATATATTACATTATTAAACGTGTTACTAAAATTTCAATTAAAATCCAAGGGTCACGAACGATCCCAAGGTGCCAGCCAAGACTGATAACGTTAACTACCTTATTTTTTTATGCGAACAGATAAATAAAATTTATATTATACGTGAAAATATGATTAACAAAATTATTTTGAATACAATAAAAAATAAAATTTAAATTTAAAATAACAAAAATTTTGTAGAAATAAAGTCTTAGTAGTTAAAAATATGCGTTTGAAAATATATATGAATTTTCGCAAATTCTTTTTGAAGTTTCCTGCCAGTATATAATATAAAATATTATATTTATTAATTGTGACACTTAACTACTATTTGTTAATTATTACCAGTAATAATGTTGATTCGTCTCAACAACGTTAGTCAAACGTACAGAAAAATATATATTTTTGAAATTAAAAAATTGCAATAATGATATTATTTTATATAAGTAATGTGATTACAAAATTAGAAAGATAAAAAAAATTGTGGTTTAATTTTAATGTATGCGTAACACTTACTTATGAATAATCTCTCTTTGTATTCTTTAAGTAAGAAAGTTCTGGAGACAGCGAATTACACGTTGATTGAAATAATTTGCTTGCATCGTAACGTATACCGACAATTGTAACTACCGAATGATAGATAAAATAATACCATACGATATTGTCCACACGTCGTAAATTTTTAATTAATGAAAATCGTAAAAAATTTATACAAAATGAGTGCTATTTAACAATGTAAAAGATAATTATAATTTATATAAATATATTTTTTTAAATTAGTATGAAAATTTGTTATATGTATATATACAAGAGATTTGTTGCACTTGAATACGTGCAATTTAATAAAGAATATGTTTTTCGTACAAAAGATTATTTTTTACGAATACCTATACATAGAGTTATTTGAAATTTGAAGTATATTTTCACAGTTTATTGAGTTACTTTTTAATACGGTTACCCGTATATTATATTTTTATAAATAATTATTTTTCTTTGATGTATATTGATAATAATACATATATTCTACTTTCCCGAAATTTTTATTTTTTTTTCAAATAAAATATCAGGATTAGAAATAAACAATGAGATATAATTTATACATTACCAGACGTTATTTCACTTCTAAACATTGCTCCTTCGCAATTTAAATTGTACGATACAATAAAAGTATGGTAATTTCTCATTGTCAAAATACGTGTAAATGTTCATTTATACAAAATTTGAAATTTGAAAAAATAAATTTATTAACAAAAAAAATATATGTACACCACGTGTTCTCATAACGAACAAGACAACGAAAGGGTCAATCCGCAATAATTTAATTAAAATAATACCGCGTTAGAGACAACTCGCGATTAAATTGCGATAAACGTAATAAATATCGTTGAAAGGCAATAAAAAAATATAGTGCCCTCACAGATTTAATAAATGTTAGAATTTAGCGATAAAGAAAAAGGATTTGTACACAGCATCGCGTAATGTAAAGTACGTATAGTAGCGAAAGACAGTGGACTCGTTGATTCGAGAAAGGCCTGTAATAAAGTATATAGCTGTATACTGTTTTCGAGAGTGGTCGGAAGAAAATTGCGTAGAATTGGCCAGTACGGTTATATAGATGTTTGTATATCATAGATAGACAAGTCACAATAGGATCACGTGTTACGTTAGAGAATAACTTGTAACTCGTCACGGAGAAGGGGTAATCCTCCCCCTTTAAAGTCCCTTTAAAGCACACGTGCTTCTCCGTTCGCGCATCATTCTGCGTTTGATCGCTTCTACCGGCATCAGTATACACACACGCACACACCACATACACCGTCGTTATTCACTTTCGTTCGTGCTGTTTTTTCTCTCGTCTTTTATACACTGTAACGTTTCTTTTCGTCGTTTTTAATATCATCGTCAAGTACAATGTCCTCGCTCAAAATTCTGGTAGACTCGCCAAAAGTGAAATACGCGAATGAATCTATCGTTACCGAGTACGATTACTTCACGACCAAGGTGACCAAGACCGATGACAAATCAGGACCTAAGTACAATGTGAGTTCGATCTCTATACATTTTCTGTCACTTTTTCTCTATATACGTATATATATAAATATTTCTTCTTATTATATCTCACTAGACAAGTTTGTGTATATCGATATTATTATTTTCATTATCGATTATATATATTCGTTCTCTCGTGTACAGGTAACGCCGGAGATTACAAAGTTGCTCATAAAAACGGATGTCAAAGTACCGAAATTAGGAGTTATGCTCGTCGGTTGGGGTGGTAATAACGGTACGACTATCACGGCTGCTCTACTCGCTAATAAACTCAAACTTTCGTGGGAAACGAAGGATGGGCTTAAACACGCTAATTGGTAATTATTTGTGTTATATACTTATGCGATTAGTAACCGATTTATTACCTACAAAGTATTCATTAACAATTCCTTTAATAAATGGTTACCATATTTATTTCAACAAATCCATACGTCCTGTAGTACTCTAAACCGTCAGCAATAATATAAATGATAATCAAAGGATCAATAATATAATTAACAGAAAAATGTTATTACATACACGATTACACGAATAATCATTATTTCATATTATTAATCGAGATTGACATAGCGCGTCTGTATCGACAGCTATCATTTTACCTTGACGTTTTGAGAGTATTGGTGTATATATTCGTATATTACGCAGTAGTGGCTCACCTACTGTAAGGATTCACGTGTATATATATCTGTGTGTGTGTGTGTGTGTGTGTCTGTATTTATATTTTACGTGTTATAAGAAATCAATATTTCTTTTTATCTCGATCATATTATTTTTAATTGTTTGCAGACACATTTTATTCTTGAGATATTAAACATTTTCAATTTTAATATAATTGCATATTATTAATACACATTTTCTTAATTAGAGTTATTTAAATATTATTTATGAAAGAATGGTTAGAGTTGAAAAAGTTATTGTAAGATCCGTTATTAGAATATATCTTCAAAAACTCAAAAATCGTAAAATATATGAAACTAAAAACCTTATGTGTTTCTATAAGAACTCAAAGTTTTGAAATAATCAATTTTTAATTAATCAATACCATAATATGATCGTTTTTAGGTAAAATCGAGTTTTTCGTTTACCTAAAAATTACAATCATTTAGAAATTTAAAAAAATTTTTTAAATAATTTATAGATAATTTATTCAAAGCAATCCTAGTAGAAATTTACCATTTAAGGGGATGTTGGACTCAGAAAATGGTCATTTTTAATATTTTGTTATAATTAAAAGAGTAAACTTTTGAAAAAATCTTGAACGCCATGCCCTTAGGCATGTTTTAAACTGCAGTGTACTCAAATTTTGTCACATTTTTAAATTTGTAATTAAATACTGATTTTTGCGTTGAAAATTCATGTCCTTTTAGATTAATAATTACCGACCGAAAATTGTTTATGTAACTATTATTAACAAAAATGATTTGTTCTCAAAAAATCAAAACGTCATGCCCTCGCTTTTATTTTAATCTACCGATATGAATTTTTTCAGATTTTTAATTCATTATTTCCAAGATAATTCTTATGTTGAAAGGTGTACATTCCGGTAACTTGGGCCCTACATCCCGTTAAGGCTAAATATAACTGAAAATTTGCTATTATAATTGGACATTTATTTGGTATTTAATGACATTTGGATATTTGTTTGCTTATGAAACGTTACATTTATGGTCAGATTTTTACTAGGGAAGTAGAGGAGATATTTTCTTGATAAATTGTAATTAGAAAATATATTTATAGTATATTAGAATTATAATGTATACAATATGATTCAATAGTAAATAATATATTATTTACAAAACCATAAAAACCCCCATAGGTACGGTTCTCTGATCGAAGCTTCAACCGTTCGGTTAGGTAGCTCCGATAACGAAGACGTTTATGTACCGATATCTTGGATGCTACCAATGGTCGACCCGAACGACATAGAAATCGATGGTTGGGACATTTCGGACATGAATCTTGCAGATGCGATGGAGCGCGCCAAAGTTTTGGACATCAATCTTCAAAAACAATTAAGACCGCACATGGAAGATATGAAGCCAAGGAAGAGCGTTTACTTTCCCGATTTTATTGCTGCTAATCAGGTATATGGGGTAGAAATATTATTATCGTAATTAAAAAAAAATATTTACGCACGATTAAATATGTAATTATACTTAACGTGACAGGGTTCTCGAGCCAACAATCTGATTGTAGGATCGAAGAAGGAACAGTTGGATATTATTAGGAATGACATTAGAGATTTTAAAACGACGAAACAGTTGGATAAAGTCATCGTATTGTGGACCGCGAATACCGAGAGGTACGCCCAAGTGATAAACGGTGTCAACGATACGGCGGATAATTTGTTAAAATCGATCGACAGCGGACATCCGGAAATTAGTCCCAGTACCGTATTTGCCGTCGCATCAGCATTAGAAGGCGTAAGTTTTTGTTACGCTCTATATAACTTTTTTTTTTATAAACTTATAACTAATCGATGGAAAAAATGTAATTGTAGTGTACTTACTTGAACGGTTCACCCCAAAATACGTTTGTACCGGGTGCGATCGAACTTGCCGAGAAAATGAATACGTTTATCGGAGGTGATGATTTTAAATCTGGACAAACTAAAATCAAATCTGTGCTCGTTGACTTTCTGGTTTCGGCTGGTATCAAGCCGGTATCGATCGTAAGCTACAACCATTTAGGGAACAACGACGGTTACAATTTGTCTGCTCCAGAGCAGTTCAGATCTAAAGAGGTCAGTTACACTTTAACGAATATAAATATCGAATAGTTTTTCTTAGATGATCGTATTTAGTTTTGTAATTAAATTGTTATACGTTTTTAAACGTAGATATCGAAGAGTAACGTGGTCGACGACATGGTGCAATCGAACAAGGTACTATATAAACCTGGAGAAAAACCGGATCATTGCGTTGTTATTAAATACGTTCCTTATGTTGGTAAGTTTAAAATATATTAACCTTATACGAAAATATAACTTTTTCTATATTAACCGACACATTTCTTTATTTTTCTCCGAATTTTCTTTCTTTTGGTAAACAAATAGATAACGAAATTAAGAAAGAAAAATTAAAATTAAAATTAATGTACACATTTATAAAAAAGCAAAGTAGAATAGTAAAGGATAAATATAATTTTTTAGGTGACAGCAAACGCGCGATGGACGAGTATACGTCGGAAATTTTAATGAGTGGTCACAACACTATCGTCGTTCACAACACTTGCGAAGATTCTCTGTTAGCGAGTCCGATAATTCTCGATTTAGTTTTACTTTCCGAAATTTGTTCGCGCATCAGTTTCAAAAGGGCGGACATTCCAAATTCAAAATACACGAGCTTCCGTAGCGTGCTTTCGATTCTTTCTTACTTGTTGAAAGCTCCGTTGGTACCGCGCGATACACCGGTAGTCAACGCGCTATTCAAACAACGTTGCGCCATCGAAAATATTCTGAAAGCTTGTATCGGTATGCCACCTGAAAATAACATGCTACTCGAATACAAAGTTGATTTATCGATATAATATTGTACATTCATTTATTTCAAGCTGTTTTTAACTTTAATTTCGACTCGATTTTTTATTTAAAAAAAAATCTACACGATATGTATTATTTATTGAATCGCGTTGATGTTGAAAATATATACATATATACTTTATCGACGCTCTGTAGGATTATCTTGGTCAGATATTATATGCAATTGTCGAAACTGTATATAAACGATGTGCAGCGAGATCAGCGATATTTTTTAACACGCATATACATGTGTATAAATAATTAATAATTGCAACATAAATGTTCTCTCTCATTTTGGAAAATATACTGTTACATTAATTTTTCTAGTGGATAATCGCATACTTTTTACGAATTGTTTGTAATTCAAAGTGTTAAATTAAATATTAATACTGCATATAATAAATTTGTTAATTAATAATTTGTGTTAAATCATTTTTTTCTTGTTTGTACCATTATTTTATTAAAATTGAATAGTGCTAGCCAACATCATACAAAAGACGAAAACATAGTGGATATTTTAAAAAAATGTATATTTACCGTTTGTTCATATTTACTTATGATACTGTAATAGAAAAACTATTTTTCTAATTAACAATAATTATACATCAATACTAACTTTTGTACAATAATTATTAAAAAAATAACTTGTTCGTACAGTTTACTTTGGTTACAAGGAGCAATGAAGTTACTGTGTTGTCAAGTAAATTCAAAAGAATTTCGAGACTGAACGAGTGCGAGAATGTTCGAAAATTCGTAATTAAATGACAATGCTTGGAGTCAACGAATGTCATTGCCATTGAAAGATCAGAGTGAATGAGATCGAATTAGTCAATTGAATCTTTGAGAGATATGAACAATGAAGCGAATACTTAATATAGAAATGGACGTACTGTCAATCTGTCTGCCCCTTCAAGATCGACTTTAACATTGGATAAATCATTTTTTTAAAGATCAGAGTGAATGAGATCGAATTAGTCAATTGAATCTTTGAGAGATATGAACAATGAAGCGAATACTTAATATAGAAATGGACGTACTGTCAATCTGTCTGCCCCTTCAAGATCGACTTTAACATTGGATAAATCATTTTTTTTGCTTGATATATTTTCTCTTAAAAATTATATAAAGCAGGAAATTAAATGTAATCTCCATTGAAAAATGTTTTTTTTAAACTTTAATATTGTATATATTATGAGTTTATATTTAATTTCGATTGTCCTTCTTTGGTCGTGTTTATTTGCATTTTATGGCAACATCGTTGAAAAAATAGGAAATTTAGTATGAAATAATAGTTTTTCATATATAAATAAAATAATTAAAAATGAAAATAATGGTTAAATAAATACGTCTTAAGTTTGCACTTTTACAATACCTGGACCAAGATTTAAAAAAATAATTTTATTGTGAATAATTCATAATTCAGAATTCTAAATAAAACGTATTATTGTTAATTTTTATACAAAAATTGTTTAATTAATTTGTATGCAAGGCAACTGTATTAATGAATTATTACTCACTGTACTACGATGTTTTTTTATATCAAATGTACTTACCGCAGAATACCTCCGAAACCATTTCATCGAATAGGCTGAAATTTTAACAGTAATAATAAAACATGACTCTCATTCAATTGAATTTCTAAATCACATAAAATAAACATTGTACGGGTTGTCACAATTATCATAAATAATTAAAAAATATTTTTAAGTTTTAACCTAAGATTGTTCCTTCGATAAACGCCCGTCTTCAGTGTTCTTGAATGTACATGAAACATGAAATAAAAAAAAATTTTTTGATCGAAAGGTAAAGGAATAAACGTAGACTTGGAATACGTATTACTACTATTATATAATTTATTAAGTACTCGTCTCAATTAACGCCTCTACACAATTCTTGTATACAATGCATCTATATTTGGACAACGCAATAAATAATAATAATAAAAAAGAAACCATATTATATACACTGGCTAGAATCGTATTAGGACGTCGTTCGATCCGAGAGAGAAAAAATTTACAAAACGGAATCTCGTAAATATATTAATATAACTATATATTATTATTTTATTCTTTTCTTTTCATTTCGTTTCGGAATACCGGGATTTGTCAATCTATCTCTCTCTCTCTCTCTCTCTCTCTCTCTCTCTCTCTCTCTCTCTCTCTTTTACTCTCACCCCTTACATCGTTAGTCAACTCTCTTTTTAATTATTTATTTCTCTCAATATTTATCTTTTTGGAATGCGTTATAAATCTTCCACGTAGGAACTAAAATAACTTGCTATTTCTCTTTATATATATATATTTTTTTTACCGTATATTATCACCTGCAAGCAAAACTACAAACAAAATATTTAAAATAATTCGACAACTTTATTAATATTATATATTAAGAACGATCGTTATATAAAGTCATCGAAGTTCCACGCAACAATTTTTTTATCTTTTTACGCTATACTTTTATGTTCGTTGATGAATATAACTATATACGTTCGACTGATGATTGCTCGAGATTTTTTTTATTCTTTTTGCGGGTGGAGAGGTTGGCGGGGGAGGCGGGGAGCAGGGTTGTCTCTCTTTAAGGGAAAATTTTTATAATTTCCTTCAATATCAAACATCTGCTGTATTCATCTTTATAAAAATTCACTCAGGCCAACATTCAGCAACAGCTGTGTAATATTTAATAACCACGACTTTCAAGGCTACACAAGACATCTACCAGTAATACGTTAACAATTATTAAATTAACTAAGGTTATAAGCGAAATTAAAAACAATGTATGATCATATTATGCAGTCTTAACGATCAAATAAATGCAATTAATAAGTTTACTTTTATATACTTTAACCGTTTGATCGAGTTTCGTTGAAATGGAAGACTAGAATATACATATATATAAGACTGCGAATTGCGTTTAATTCGAAATTAAAATACGGTAACTATATAAAATTCTATACTCGGTAAACTATCCGATTTTTTATTTTTTTTTTCAATATATATACGTACGTTCGCTTGCGTGTTATGGTAGGTGGTAAAAAATTTAAAAAATTCTCGTAGATTATGCCTTATCGTATTACTAGAAGATGTAAACATTTTAAGAGGTACTGAGTTTTGATTTTTTTTTCTTTACCTTTCTTAACAGGGGGAATTTCTCCTTGTCGCTCACGCGGGTCAATTGTTTGTCAGTTGTGAGGGAAAAGGCTAACGCGCGAATAAAAACGACTGAAAAAGTTTTCACTCTATATATATATATAGAATTTTTTATGTTAATGTTTTGCTCGTTATGAGGACGCAATCAATGGTTAACGAATGGTTTCTAACAGTTCCTCCATGAAATGATCATTGTACGTCTGATATATGTATATAATAATAATAATGATGATGATAATAGTAATAATTATAATAGTAATAATTTAAATAAATTATATACATACATATGTAATATGGATATGCCTGTGAATTAAATTAAAAATTGTTTTGTTTATCGAGACGTTGATATACGAGATCCAGCCACGTTTAGGCAATTAATTCGAGCCTCTACTGTGTCACATTTAAGCATTGTAAAATTTTGCCAGGTTTATTATTATGACCTGTTTTGCCATTTTGCACTGCGATCATCGCCTACATATAATAATCATCGAGGGAATTAAAATGTTTCACAATGAAAATATCAAAGCATTCTTATAGTCAAATCCTAAACATGTTTACGTGTTACTTGCAAACAGATATGTTCTACGAGAGAACGTTGACGAATCAACCCATTGATGCTGATCCATCGTTTCTTTAGTTCTCTACGATTCTGCCTTTTCCTAGTATCGCAAAACTTTTTAAAAATATCTTTTTTCGTTTAATAGGTTTAAATTACCTTGTGGTTTTGAAAAATTCAAGCACACGCGGGTTAGTTGTAGCCACCTAGCGTTTATGAGTAGCAATTGAAACTTTCACCGCTAGGTGGTCTCGCGATATTTGTCGCAAGCGACTAGACGATACAATTTTGATCTTCGTGGAAAAGATTTTTAAATTGTTTTCCGCTACTAGGAATGAGGTTTGTACGATCACTACGACTACGATAATTTACGCTTGACATAAACAAACATTTGGCAATTTTTATATACAGTCTCTTATAATTTCATTTATTTTGCGTATCTACTTTAATGCGACAGTTTGAGTTTGTTAAGCCGATGCGTTAAAAATGTTTCTACGACGTTCATTATAGTAAGGTGAAAATTGATTGATGTATTGATTCATTCAGAATGACTTTTATCCGAACTATTTGATCCCATCGTTTGTATAACTAAAATTTTATTGCAATATGCTTGGTATACATATATTATTATTATTATTATTATTATTTGTCAGCGTTACTTTTATAGTAATAAATGTTGCTCGTCGTTCGATCGCCGTTGCTTACGAAATACCGTAGTAAAAATTTTTTTATCGAGAGAATATCATAATCGGATAAAAGTTGCACTGAAACGATATATTACGTTTTCTTTTGTTCTCTTATGGATGATAGAGCGTTACGAACATTATTTTCTTTCGTAAGAATTATTAAATTCAATCGCATTATGAATATACAAAAGATTTCGAACGTGATATTTTTTGTTTTATAACATTTTGTTGATTCGCACCTTCGATAGGGCTGGTTATAGGAAAATTGTTATTTCTTATCAAGTCAATGAATTATGTTTATCAGTTTGGATTTGGTCGACTCCTTTGCCGTACGTCATTTATTATCCAAGTAGCGTTAATTATCGCAAGTCCAGTATAAAATTGGACGATTCAAAAGAAAATAAGAACAATTTGATGAAACAACTTTGTTGTTCGGTACAACATTCGATTCTCATTTATTGCGGTGAAAAAACACGACGGTTAATTCGGTCTTTTGTGCAGCCCATAAATTTATATTTATAATGCATCGTCTCTTCTTACTTACTTACGTTTATTTCGTATTTTTGTTTTGTTTATAACGATGACTTTTGATTCGATTTCAATTTTGTATATACTTCCTTTTTGTATAATTGAGTTTTCACGTATACATCACCTTTATTTTTAAGTACTCGCTGAAAACGAATTGCGCGACTCTCTTTAATTGGTATATTAAATTATATCAAAAAATAAACTAATAATAATTATACACGATTCTCAAAGAGCGAAATAAATTGATAAGGTGCATTTATAACGTGGAAGGCAATCGAGTAATTATTGGAAGCTTGATAATAGAAGAGGCAAGATATTCTTAAAAAATAGAAGAAAAATTAATGATCTAATTCGTTTTCAGTAAAGTTCACGCGAGCTCTCAGAAACAAGTTGTTATGCACGTTCAAGAGAGAAAGAAAAAGGTACGCAAAGAGACGTATAGGGTAATTTAAAATATTTATCGATTGACCCATCGTTTAACAGCTTCGGACCACTCAGCTTCGGTCTCTTCGCGTTTTTCACCTTCAGCTTCTTCGCGTACACCAGGGTGTTGATTATGTTCCTGATTGTGATCCTGATGCTGCTGATTGTTTTGATTATGATTCTGATTGTGATTCAAGTGTTGGTTCAAGTGTTGGTTTTGGTTTTGGTTCAGGTGTTGATTCTGAATCGGATGTTGATTTTGGTTCGGGTGTTGATTATTTTGGTGCGGGTGTTGATTCTGGTTCGGGTGTTGATTATTTTGGTGCGGGTGTTGATTCTGGTTTGAGTGTTGATTATTTTGGTTCGGGTGCTGATTATTTTGGATTGGGTGCTGATTATTGTGCGTCTGGTTGTTGATGACCACATTGCGTATGCGCAACTCAGCTATGAATTCATTCTCTTGCTGATAACGACGTTGAAGCTCCTCTCGCCACATGCCATCCTCACCGTCCTCACCTGCCTCGAAATCTGTGAACATTGTGGTTCAAACATTGTTAATATACATGGGTTGGGTATGCCTTTTTCTTTTGTTTTACGTATTATTGCCTATTGTATTTTATCAATTTCTGTATTGAGAAACATTGTTGATTTCTTCATTGCGCACTTTGTTTGAAATGCTATCTTCGGAGGGAATCGTTGAAGTTAGAAACTAATAATAAAATGTAATAAATATTTGAATAGGCTAAAATATAATAAAATAATGACCCATATTTTAATAACTATACACAAATATTGATAGTTATATAAATTAAAAATTTTTTGCAAAGTAAGAATTTAGTATACTTTGTTATACTAAAATATCTTTCAAACTCTGATTTTCACTGTCTTATTTAGCTATATCAAGTTTGCTGCCATAAATATAAATTACCAATAAAACAATAAATTTTTTTAAATAAATGATCTTTACTTTAATTTTCTGGGAGTGATCCCTAAGAGTGAAAAGTCACTTCGAAGAAGTAAAAAGTAACTGATCTAATCAACGTAAAAGATTTTATTTGCTATAGGAATAAATTTTCACTTTCTCGGATTTAGAGAGTAATTCAATTTATATAATTTTATCAATAATAGAACAACTTTGAATAATAATTATAATACAGGTAAAGAATTAATGGTAATTGATTTTATTATTGTAGTCCACAATTAGACTTTATAAATTATTATTTATTGATAGTTTCTAATCTTCATAATCTTTTACTATTTATTACTATCAATAATAAATTAATTAGTTTTAAAGATTGTCTCTAAATTAATCATGAATAAAATTTCTAATTAGGACATTTAAACATTTATATTTTATATATTAAAATATAGATTTTCGTTCGCTCATTTCTGTAACCCATTTTTTTCTTACATGCGACAATAATGAAACAATCTCATAGAGCAATCAAAACGTTATAAAAAATTATTTTAAAAATTTTCGTGTATCGCTTAAAGCTTGTTAACAATTCTTCACGTATTGTAAAGTATGAATAATAAGTAGCATAATTTATCATTTTCCATTTAAATTAGAGATAAACAAACGAGACTTAGATCAATATTACAATCTCTGTTCTAAATAATATACTATAAGATTTATATGCTTTAAAAATTAGGTTGATTTATGTACACTTTAGGATTAGGTTCAAAAATACATAGATGGGTGTATCGATTTCCATTGTGCCCGCCGAGAGGCTATTTTTATTAAACGACACAAAAAATGATATAATATTATTAAACGTACATTGTAACGATGATGACCACTTTAATGATAAATAAATTAATATTTCTCAATGCAGATGATAAGTAACAATAGACTAAATGTACAATGATATTATATTTAAATGTTTAAAAATAGAAATTTCATAACAATACACTTTAAAATTGTAAATAATTTTATGAAAAATATGTAGGAAGGTAAGTTTAAGTAAATTATTGCCTTTAGTTTGAAAATTGTAGATCATTAAATATAAATAATTAAGTGAAGTAATGTATATAGTTCAAAGTAAACTCCGAAACGAGTTATGATCAATCGGTTATGATTAAAAAGTTAATGATAATTTTTGTGTCTTTTAAATGCGGATAAACGACAAGTTCTAACTGCATTAATTTTTTATTTTCAGAAATATCGTTTTAAAGACGTAAATTTTATAAACTTGGCTTCTTTCATATTTTTTTTTAATTCAAGACGGCATTAAGTATATAAGTCGATTGCAGGTATAGTCAAAGTGTATTATTATATTACAATTGTCAAGAATAAAGTGACACTTAGCAAGTGATTTCGAAAATAAAAATGTATTTGAATAAAGCGTTACGAAATTGTTGATGCAAAGAACTTACTGCGTAACAGAAATATTTGTATTAAATTTTGTCATTTTGTATGTCTGTTCTAAAAAACTGATTTATTGAACGCAACGAATCGTCTCGCTTGCGCATAAACGAAATCATATATAGTAACCACGTAATTAATAATATAATTCAAGTTAACCTGCGTAGTCAGTAAATGAAATTTTCAAATGCAAGACGATTCGTTAGTACTCCTATATATGTAACGTATAGTTTATCTAAAAATGAAGTGCACATAATAAAACTACTTTTTCACTATATATGTATATGTATATATATGTAATATGTTTATCTCTTCGGAATGTATCGAAAATGCATGAATGTAAAATTAATAAATAAACGACTGATCACTAGAGACATAACGTTGAAATTTAATATTACTCGACTATGAGAAGTATATGTTGGTAAACTAAATGTTAAGTACTCTATTGCGCGTGTTGGCTAAATCTTTGGTCATCAATGAGAGAGTGCATGCAAGCATCCGTTGTAGATAATATGCTATATTATCATATAATTAATTAATTAAATTATCGCTTATGCTCGTGTATGTATATATATAAATATATAAATATATAAGTGTGTAGAATATGATTTACAAACAGTGAACGAAACGGTTGATCATTGTCGTTTGATTAGTCCCTTTATCGTGATTTCATTGACGAGAGTATTATTTATATATATATATGTAGGTATGCACTTATGACTTTATTAGTACCAAGTAAGAAAAATGAAAGATAATTATAAACTTACCTAACGGCTTTCTGATGTTATTTCGGCCAGCTACAGATTGCTCCTCTTCCTCTGAGTCTGCAAGCCACCAGTAGGACACATTCAAAAAGGGTGCATCACACGCATTCCACAACACGTATAGTGTGTTTTTTTTTCTTGCTCAATTTCTCATTTTTTTGATTGTTGTTCGGTAACGTCAGTCATTTAGTCTTTATATTCGTGTTAGTCGATATATTTAATTAAAAAAAAGTCATCTCTGTTGAAAATACATTTGCCTATCGATCATCATTCGATATCCATCCTAATCTTAAGCTAACTCGATTCAACGTTCTTTTTTTCCGATTTCACAATTTTACGTTTATTTTATTTAATACACATTATTTCGTTGGTAACAAAATTAAGTTAAACTTATTATCTTTGGAATATGTATACATTTACGAGAGTTAAGATGTCGATCGATAGATATTGTAGTATTGAAAATTCATCGTGATCAATTCACGATGTTCAAAGTGAGATATCTACTTGGAAATTGTATAATTACAACGTTAAAATCGAGTTTGTTCAAAGTGGATACTTGATCGATCTATCGATAGAATCATATTTTCAAGAGGGATAGACGCAGAATACAAGGATACAACGTTAATTACAATGAACATTGAGAATCAAAGTATATATAATACAAAAATATTTAGTAATTGAATGATAATTTTCTTAAATCAGTGCATTCAATATTAAATTTATTTGTTAAATGTAGTATTAAGTTGTTTAAAAAACCACTATTTCATATTTGAATAGTCATAATAAATTTGAAAAAGCCGAAGGGTTATTCATTTGATTTGAAAGTAACAACTGCATGATTCTACATTACGTAAAATGATTTTTTGAAATCAAAATAAGTATTTTGGAATCAATCGGAATAAAATTTTCAGTCATTGATTTTTGATTATAAAAAATCAAATTCAAAAAAATGATTTTTTATTTGATTACATAATTATTTTATAACTTTACTCAATTCTATGTACAACTTAAAAAGGATTGATTGAATTGACTTTTTATTTATTAATTATGTACAAATTGACAAAATAGAAATAATTTGCTAAACAAATAGAATATTTAAATATTGGTGAAATATGGATAATATATGGATAAGGTACTCGTATAATATCTTCCCTTACCACATAGTTTAAAACAAAAAATATCTTTTTATCGATCTTTTTCAACTTCCAATAAATGTAAAATAGTAAATAGTTGTATGAATCTATGATTACATTAATACATGATTTCATTTTGATTACATCGTGATTACAAATTTAATTACAATTGATTATTAAAATCGTTTTGTAATCAATTTTGATAAAAATGATTGCATATAAGATTGATTCTTAAAAATCGTCTCTAATTATCGTAATTGATTTCACTATTGACTCCGTTTGAATCTAATATGGTTTATGATTCTTAAGAGTGAGTAACCCCTCGCAAAAAGCATTTTCTTCAATCGAAATTTTTTGATTCTAAAGTAGTATGTATTAGTGCACTGATATGAAGAAAACCCAACAGTTATTTGAATTACATGTTAAAAAAACAAGTTAACATTGTTAAAGTAAACAGTCTCTATATGTATATTAATGAATAAATCTATGTTGTATAAAAAGAAAAAAAGAAATATAGTTTGATCGAATAAGATGAATGAACTGTCGTCAACCGTTGATCAAGTGAGAAAAAGGTGCTGGGGCTAGTCTACGAAATTTTCTAAATTTATAATGTATACAATAAAAAGAAACAAAGGTCGCATGTTATATGTACAATGACGGTCGTATATAGGTATATAATAATGCAGTATGAAAAATGTCGTTTTATGTAACATCTGATTATTTCGATGTGTATATTTAGTGCATAGGTACGTGATCGAATGCAAATCTTCCTGCAACTTTGTCCAATATCTCGTATACGCAAAATTCTTTCCTCGACACCATTGAAATTTTATTTGTTACAAGTTAAATTTGATCCAGGAAGATGCGTAGGTATATACCAAGATGCGATGATGAGTGAAATCAAATGATAACAAATCTCAATCTAAAGTAAAACTGATTAACTAGCCGGATTTGAGATGGGGTATTCGAGGTATGAGATACAAATATCAGATGGATCGTATGAAAAAAAAGAAAATAAAACAAAACGTTCAATCCGATTCTGACATTTGTCGTACCTTCATCGATCCGAGGATTTTGAGTGGATTCAACAACATTCAATAATCTCACCTGTAACTCACGTTTGCCTCTGTGCAAATAAAAAATCACGAGAATTACAAGTTTTGTAATGTCTAGGAACTCTCATGCCATCGATGTATAATTATTATAACAATATAGAATAAAAATAAGTATAATCTTGATTATACAAAATGTATAGTTTAATAGTTCTCTACCGTTCCTGGATGTATTATGTAAATTTTAATATTGCACTTTGTAATGTATAACATTCTCTTTCTTTTTTATTCTGTAGATATTATGTTTATTTGCACTAATTGCGTTATATAATTCATAATCAATATATAGAAAACAAAAAAAAATCAAAAAATACTCTTAAATTGCACTGTCGAATCTTCACTGTGTGTAGTAAAAATTTTTAATTAAAAGTCCTCGCTATTTTTTGACAATAATTGAATCGAGCGAAAGAACTTCGACGTTGCAACCATACTAATTAACAATTATAAAGGTATATAAAAACAAGAATGATTATAATAAATATAGTACGTAGGCTACTAAAAAATATAGTATTTGTGTGTGTAAGTGTTATTATACTGGCATTCACGTGTTTTAATAAAAAAATTAATAAAATTTGCGAATTGATAGGTCTGTAATGAAAAGTACCTGAGTTCAATTCCCTGACGAGCGATGACATAGCATTAGTGACATTATCGGCTGCGATTAATAGGTCGTTTCTTAATGATCGTCCCAAACTATTATTGGCGCTGCTTGAGCCACTGCCTGGTAAGCTGTTCGTCCTGAACGCAGACCTGATATCCAAAATCTCTAATTTCTCTTTCCGCGTACTTTCATTGTTCATGTATTTTTTAAAAATATGTATATATGTATAAATATTACGCAAAGCAAACAACAAAACTAAACATGCTACATACAGTTTGGATTTTTATTTGTTCTATCAAGGCTTATACAAACTTTTTAAACTATTCGTTTAGTATTGCACAACTATAATGGGCTCGTTTTCCGTGGTTACTACAAATTATCCATAGCGAGTTTATTTTTAGACAGCACTACAAAATTAATGCGATTTAATAATTTAAATACGTTGAAATTGTTTATACATGGTTTCATTTAATTTACGAAAAGTCAATGTATGTAGAAGAGATGCAAATGAAAAAACAATGTTTGATAAAAATTAAGGAATCCATAATAGATCTATATATATCTTTTCTCTTCAACTAAACACACATTACGCAACAACAAATAAATTGAATCTCGTACAATTTTATACAATTAACTATATACTTAGCGGATTAAAATGAGTTATAGTTTTTTTGTACTTGCATATATGTGACTTTCAATAGACATAATAGAGTACTTGTTTTAGTTTTCTTTCAACTTACAATGTAAAGCTTATTTATATTATAAACATTTAGATTTTTTAAAATGTTATAACAATATATTGATCATGTCAAATATGTTACAAAAAGACGTTTATTATAATAGTCTTATTATGTAAATGCAATATAGTATAATAATTACACATGAAAATTTTATTTTATGGTGTAATAATTTACTGAAATATTTTTTTATCGTCCCATGCAAGTATTAGATCGATAAAATTATTTTAATAAATTTTCAAATATTTACAATAAAGCAGGAATAAACGAATGCCTTTTATAAATGCAAAACTCTCAAATGTTTTAAATTTTACATTAATTTGTAAATATATACAATGCAACAAATTTACAAATTTAAAATCATTAATTTATTAAATTGTAGTATTAATTAAATAAAAAAGATCTTTATATTTATGAGTAATTTTAACTGTCTTGTTACAAATAATACTCGTATACAATAAAACAAATGAGATATACACGTAGCATGCCAAATAATATAGAAATGGCAATGATAAGGTATACATAACAAAATATAATGCCTACGCATAAATAAATCGCAATTAATCAAATAGTATTGTAAATAAAATAAGAATTTCAATAAGTTTTTTGAACATACCATTTAGCAAACTGCAATTTATTAAATTACAACAAAACAATATGTTTAAAAGCCTACAAAGATATAATATTACGCATGAAGCATATACATTTGAAATTTAATGAAAAATCACGATTAAAATAAATTTGGATAAATATAAGTCATTTTGCTTACAAATTTATTGAACGAAATATTTAACAATTATTAATATATACTAATGAATTTGTATATGTGTAATTAACCGGTATACAATTCATTTAAAATCATACGATTTCTCGAATTATCTAAAAAATACGACTACATGTTAATATTTTTAACGCTGCAACCTATCCATTTTTATCACAGAGAAACATAATTAAAGTTTTCGTTGGGTGTTTTATTTTATTTAATTGGTGTGTTATATAATCGTAATTTTTTCTCGCGTTCCAAATGCTTAGCAAGCACATCACCACCACGACAAGTTGTTCTTTTTGAATAAGCATCGTTATCATTGCCAATTTAGTGTCAATAATTTTATTATAAAAAATGACGTATTATTTAATTTTTATTACAAAAACGTAAGACTTTACAACGTTAGTATATGAGACGTATGTATAAAAATGGAGGCTGCAACGTCAAACTATTAACGATATATAAGCATATAATCAATACATGTAACGCAACATTAGCAATCGAAAAATTAATAACGGGATCAATTGAAAATGTATAAACGCAAATATAGCATGCTATTACAATACAATCACAAACGTCAAACGGTCAAGCGCCGCGATACTAGCATGCAAATTTTTAAAAGCCTTGAATGTATGTATAGAATTAAAAAAAAAACAAATACGCTTCGCCAGATGAATAAAAGCGTATGTACAGGGAATAAATAAACGAATGGGAAGTAATTAAACAAGACTCGGCAGGATAAACCTACCTGACGTCACCACCGACGCAAAATAAATTATCAGGCATAGGATTATTTGAGCTGTGCAAATTAGCATTTCCAGATGTCTGAACGTTCGAAGTCGTTGATGTTGGTGGTACTGGACTTTGATAACTTCGTGACATTTGTTGTTGTTGATTTTGTTGTTGTTGTTGCTGTTGATGATTGGGTACAGCGCTAAGTGGACCGCCTGGTGTTGGTGGTGCTGATCTACTACTCGGTACAACACCTGGTGGTAACGGTGGTGATTTTGTGCTTCGTGGTGAACTATTTGGAGTTGACCGAGGCGATGCTTGATGGATCTGGAATTAAAATATTTTATTTTATTCTTTATGCAATAGAATAAATCGGTTGAATAAATAAATATAATAAATGTAGTAGAATAAATCGGTTACTTAGCTTTACTTACTAAATTAAATATAGATTTACATTTGTACGCATCTTAACATTTGATAAATCTTAAAAATAAATATTCTATCTATATATACTTTATAATCTAACTCTCTAATCACAGATAAGACGATCCATTAATAAAAAGATGCCGACTTTATTTTTAATGCACCTAACGCATCTTTGAATTAAATATAGAACTACTTAGAAAGACATCGTGACTAAAAATATATTTTGTCGAAAAGGGATCGTTTTGATTTAAAATAGAGATATCGAATTATTGATACATGTATTAGAAAAATTAAAGCGATTAATAATATACGAACCTTCAACATTTTCATCAGACCTTCTAGTTGTACCATAAGTTGCCTTCTGGAATCTTGTAACGTAGCTAAATGAATTTCCAGCTCATCTTTTCGTTGTCGTAACGCTCGCAATTCCGACATGAGCGCTGGATTTTCCAAACCAGCAGCCTCAATTTCTTGTTGTCTCCTAATTTTAATTAATATTGTTATTATTTGGTTTACACTGAGTTAGCAAATAATGAAGCAGTGCATGTACATGTGTATGGTTTGATGTGTAATACAAAAATATACTAACGATCCGATATGAATTATTTAAGTTTTCGAATTTTTTATACGTTCGTTTGGCTGTATATTTTTATGATACCGATTAACGTCACAATTTAGTCAAATAAACATGTTTTGTTATCAGGCAGTAAATCTTACGCGATCCGCGTAATTAACAAAAAGGAATTGTAAATTTTAGTTGATTGTGTGAAACTGAAAAAATTATGAATCGCTTTTCTAATGAACGGCGATGAACAATAACGAACAAACAACACAAGACTTTTACAACAATATTGAATTAAAAAAATAAAAAAAATTAATTTGTACAAGTGTAGCAGTGTCGATAGCAACTATCTCTAAATCTAAAATTCTACGTATGCAACCAAGGTGACACAAAGCCAAACGGAAAAAATCCCTTTCGAACATGCGTGACTCTAGGATGGTCCGATAGGATGACGACGAGGTTCAGGCTCGATATTAAGGAAGTCAAACGACACAGGTATACCTTAACCTTGCAATCTCTCGCATTATCTCTTTATTTTTTGCTTCAAGCTGAGATATTAATTCACGTTGAGCTCTCGAAGCGTCTAGCGATGCCAAATTAGCGTCCGACGGTGCTCTGCTCTGCTCGGCCAGAAACAATAAAAAAAAATATATTACGTAAGTAAAATATAAAATTACTTAAAAAGAAGAAGGTTGCAACGTTACTTCGTGCCAAGTACTTACCGCTTGCTCGGCTTGGGACAGTCTGGACGAGGCGCGCGGCTGTCGAAATAATAACAAGAACAACAACGTTAAAATAATGAAAAGTAGGTTACAAAAACTAGGCGCCGTTTAATTGTGCTTATTGACGAGGCGCACAATGCTAGCCAAGATATATATATAATTTAATGTCTCTTACCACAGTTCTCGCCTCCTGCGACAAACGCTGCGCGTACATGGCGATCAATTTGTGCTCGTCGTCGAGCCTCGAACTATCCATACTGTTATTTTTAAATAAACTATTAAAATTACAATTTTTTATCTTAATGAATTAACATATATATATATATATTTAAAAAATTAATCTAACCTTCTTAAAGTTGAACGACTATCTAGTGAACCAGAATCAAATGGACCCATAAATCCGGGGTCTGGGAATCCATTATGCGACGGTAATGGAGATGGTGGGCTGTAAATAATTTAATTTTTTTTAGTACGTCGTTAAACACGTAAATGGATCGTATTAATAAAGTATTGAATTATTCTTACACGATGTGCGATAGATCGAGAGTTTTTTCTGGTTGATCGGGAAACCTCGGTAGATTGTTTCTTCCTTTTTCTGGAACGCATCTAAAACTTTTCCTCAAGGAATGCCCAATTTGTTTACTCGGCGACTTCTGTTAAATTGAATAAATTATTATTCAGTTTTATTATTCAAAGTCATTAAGAATTTTAGTTGTTAATGTTTTAGTTTGTTCACAATTACATAGAACGCGTCAAAACAACAACTTTACATGTTTAATAGATTAAATCGGATATTTAAACAACAAATTATATTATTTATAATAAGACAATAATTATAAATTTAAATACTTTTTAAACCTAAAATGCATTAATTATTATTAGTTTTTAATTTGGTATTTTAAAATTATTACAGATTCCTATGTTATCCATAAGTAGTGGTAATATTTTCGTAAGAAAAAAATAATTTCAACTTTCTTTAACAAGCGTCTATTTGTTAAATAATATTCTAATTGTACATTTCCTTACGTAGAAAATTATTGCTAATTTTTTTATATATAAAGTTGCATTTGCTTATTAAAATATTTGAAAATTTTTTTGTTTAAAAGTATCTTTTAATAATTAAAGGAAAAATTGAAACCTAATATGTACATCAAAATACATTATACTATTAAAACCATAAAACTGTTTGAATGAGACACTTCTCAAACTGTTTTATATAAATTCAAAGGTAAATGAATGAACTTACAAAACTACTGTATTCTCTTGTTTCGTGCTCGTTATTGTGAGTACCAGAAACTTTTCCTCTCCAGAAACAATCTTGACAAAGTTGATACGAATGACACTTTTGACACCGATACCTAAATCCAGTAAAATTTTCTTTGTGGCAGGCATCGCACATTATTGGATGTGTAACTGAAAACGTACAAATAATGTAATAATTTCTAACACCCGACAATGTTTATGTTCTAAGACTGTTTAAAAGGACTTTGTATAGGTAATGACTTTACCGACATTTAGTTGGTACAGCCATTTGACGGTAATCGTTTTTATATATAAGTCTCAACAATTAGAATTCTAATAATTTCGATAATTCTATTTTATATGTATATAAAATTAAATAATTGCAATAATTTACCAGATTCAACAGCAGCCATCCTATGGTACAAGGGTAGCCAAATTAAACAATGAGGTCCAGGCTCGGACATTAAGGTATCCAAAAAATCATTGACCGTGATTTTGGCGTTCTAAAATACGAAAAGAGTAGTAATAATAAGAAAATAATGTGACAAAATGGATAAAAATGTACGTTGGGGTGGTTAATAGACTTACAGACGGAAATATCGTATTGGCCAATCCATTGGAGTAGCCAAAAGAAGGTGACTCGTATACCGCAGCGGGTAGTGCCAAGACTTCTTTGAGATATTCTGCGAATCTCCAGTGTATCATGTGACCGTTGCCGTCCGAGATTTGCGAATAAATGTCTGTGAGACACAATTGTAAACTCGGTCAGCCGTTAAAATAGAATATATCTATCAAGACTATAGCCTTATATTATATATATACGTATACTCACAACGAAATTTATCCATGAGCTTTCCAGCGCAAAGAGTAGCTAAGGCAACTTTGACCGAGAAGACCGAGATTTTGTTGTTCTCCCTAGATGATAAGTGGAAAAGAAAAAAAAGAGAGGACGATTGGTAAAAGGTGTAAAATGCCGCGGGACTGGAACGGTATGTCGTCGATAAAACCTCGGCGTACTTACCCGCTTGTGTAGGCAGCCAAGAGCCAGTTCATGAGTAGTGCAGTCGTCGCGTCAACTTTAGCTTGCTGAGAGATTGGCACTCTCTTGTTGAGCGCGTGGAACAAGGAAGACAGGAGAGTCTCGAGTCGAGATACGCTCAAGGTGCTCGACGGCTCCAGGGTGTTCAGACTGTTCTCGCGGAATGCCTCGATTACGTTCCATATGTCAACGTTGTGCACTAAGACAATTAAACATCGTGCCTTTATTATATTTTTTCTTCCTCAGCTTTTTTACCTTTCTTTTCTTTGACACTTTAATTTCTCGTCATAAAAAGTAAGGAAGAACGATGCTACTCGACCCCTACAAAAGTATTCGAGACTTTTTTTTTAAATCGATTATTTCATCGATTACATAAAAGTTCAATTCTTTTGTAATGTACTTTTGATTAGAATTGAAATCAGAATCACGGCGAACAATTGAAAACGCTAATCAATTTACATTAAATATCTGTAAGCGTAATTAAATAACATATTAAGAACAAAATTAATTAATATTCATTCTCCTCTAACCCTATTGAAATGGTATCGAAGCGTTGAATTATATATATATCAGTATTGCATTTACCTATAGGTGAAATAAGTAAAATAAATTCTAGTATAGTTTCGCCTGCTTTTCAATTGCTTTCGCCTTTCAAATTTCAACAATTAATTATAAAAGTGAATGTTAATAATAGGATAATTAAACTGAAATCGATTAGAAAAAATAACCAATAAATGAAATTATATTATAAGTGTATATTTTATTTATTTTATTAATTATATAAAAAGAGGTAGTTTATGTAATTATAACAATGTCTATTTCGATTAAACAATAGGAATTGATCCTTGTATTACATCGATTATTATTTAAACTATTTTATTCTTAAATATTGATATACTTTTAAATACTCGGTATTTTTTACGGCATCGCTCTTCCTTAATAAAAAGATGCTACTCGGAAAAATGTATTAATTTTCATACACCAAGGGAAAAAATTTGTTTAATATTAAGATATTCGTTAACGGTTAAGGGGGTGTCGACGTAAAAAATCACTTATAAAGATCACTTAAAATTGGACACAATTGATTGAAGACATTGATTAATGCAGTTCTAAGAGTTCATTGCCCTTTCCTTGTTCAACCATCTCTACAAAAATATACTTTTGCACAATATTAGGTCATGTTCAATGAGCTGTAATTTATTTTTATATTTTGGGTGAGGGATGGTCTCAAAAAATAATTAATATATTTTTCTTCGCATCATATGCATAATAGATGTTTTAACAAACAAAGATCAACAAACTCTTAAAATTTGATAACGTAACGATTTCTTTTACGTCTAAAATTATACACTTTATTACGTCGGTAAATTAGGTATGATAAAAGTTAGGTTTGGAATCCCGTTAAGAAATGTAACCCCTAAATATGTATTGATTATTAATAATAAAAATCTTAATATCAAGTAAACTCTTCCCTCGGTATACACGAATACGAAAAAAAAGTAATTATAGAACCGGCAGGTAAATGTATATTTACAATCGCGCACGTGCATTATATCGAGGATCGAAATGCCGAATAATGCCGTAAGTTTAATTAGTTGAACCAATCGTGAATCAAAGGACACGGTAAACAAAGGGCTTACCGCGTATATTAGTGCATAGTGTCGAACGTATTTCCGAGAGACCGATTGGTCAATTAAACTTTCCACGTGCGGATGTAATTGCATATCTCGAACGACTCACCCCTTTCGACCGAGGAATAGTACACGTGTATGTGTGTGTGTGCAGTGTATATATATATATCTATATATATCTATATAGTATAGGGTATATATATATACACAGGACATATAACTTACGGTTGACTTTCTTCTGAATGAATCGGAGCTTGCAAGCGGTACGATAAGAAGCGAATCGGATGCTGTCGAAATTCTGCTGTCGCATTTCCTGGAGCAATTGGAGTCGACTTGCTTCACCGGTACCGCCCCCACCGGCGCTGCTACCGCTGCAGCTCCCGGTCGAGCCACCGCCGCCACCCGCCCCGTCCTCGGCCATTTTCCCTGTGGAAACGAGATAACCTTTCAACCATTTCAACCTTTAATGGCTTTACCAGACAGGGATCGTCTCCTCTTTCTCTCTGTCTCTCAAGACCTTTTCGCTTTTTTTTTATCACCCACCGCGAAAAACTCCTTGCGGTTCGTTCCTCCTAGAAGCTTATATTTGCTTCCGGAACTTTTTTTTTTCCTCTTTTTCTCTCTGTATACCCCGAGATGCCGCGATCTTACTTTTGACGTCTCGTGAATTTACGATAAATCTTCCATTTTGATGGTTCGTTTAACCGTTACCCGATATATATCTTTCCCTTCCCTCTCTTCTCTTTGTTTCAAACCAAAAGTATTTCTTTATTAAATAATAATAATGTTCTAGCTCGTTCGATCTTGGCGATTTCAATAACTATTACGAGAACTTTGAATAAAAGAGAATATCGGACGTATATACAACGACCCTTTGAATAAAGAACTGATCTCAATTTAACGTATAAATATTTTACGACAAAGATAAATTGAGATTCCTGTAGGTCAATTTTATTATTTTAGAAAGCTTTTTAATACCCACGAGGGAAATATTAAAAGATTTCCTTTTTTTCCCCATTACACTCGTACTGTAAAATAATAAATAAATAAAGAAGGAAATGCGCGACCGCTTAATATATGTATTCTTTAGGAGTTTAAGTGCTTTATTATACTGGTTGAAAGCTATTTAAAGAGAGTGACTTTTTTTTAGACGCCTTTTAAATAGACACCACTTTTATTAGTTATTCAATTGTCTTTTTTACGATCCCGTATCTAAATTGGAACATCGATGCGGTAATTTATTTTAAACAATTACACAATAGCCAGTATTAGTGATTCAATATGTTATACATTTATAATCTAATGTACTATAGTATAAAATGAAATTTAAATGATGCTCTGCAAAAATAATGAATGTATCCTTTAACTTTCGTCTTTAACCTCTTTTATTTAATTTTACAAAAATAACCGAAAACCAACTATTTCTCGGCTTAACGTTTTTCTTTTCAACCTATAAACCGAAGTGTACAAGAATGATTAATGTATAGAAAAAAAGATCCGCGCTAATTCAAATGAACGCACGTATCTAAGAGCGTATATATACAGAAAAAACTTGACAAAAAGCAGACGCTAAGCTTAATGTATCACATTACTATATGTATGAGTGCTATGGGTGCTATGCGTGTCTCTGTGTGTTGGTAAAGTAACGTTCGAGGAAGAGAAGCGATATACACGAGCTCGGTACTCCGAGACACACACACACACACATCAGAAAAAACACTAAAGCACGATTACTCTGTCTAGGTATACAAACGCGGTAAAAGTATAATTCTCATTTTATTTATGTCCAAAGTGAAAGTAATAGAATGTACGCGTGCATCGCGTCTCGTATTTTAACAACTTGTATACATATAGCATGTATATGAATTTTACACATCATATATATTTAGAGATGTACCTTTTAGATTTTAAGATTTCTACGCTGATCCATATTTTGCACAAGTAGAATAGATATGAGGATGCAATGCTTTAATATTTTATAGTATTTATCGAATTGTTAATCAGAATTTTTGTAACGGAGTTTAGTTTCGACACTGAAAAAAATAAATATTTATTAAACGTGATTGCATTTGTTTAGTAATGAAGACACGGACTGTCGAAGTAAAAAAAATTAGTATAGGTACTTCGCAGTAAAATTTACAAGAATTGTACATAGCAAAAATTAATATATTTGTGTTAAATTTTACTACATTTTTTGTTATATTCTGACAGTCGGCTTCATTTTATAGAAATTTATATTCACACTCTCCTCTGCGCGAATAATTCAATTTATTTGTATAAACTTAGAAAAAAAATAAATATTTAAATAAACGCGCGTTGAACATTTTCGTACAAGAGTAATATTGTCAGTTTAATAATTGTATTATCGACATTGCGGTTGTGTAATTCAATTATTTACAATAAAGCATTTCATTCATATATATTAACGTGTAATTAATACCGACGTTTATGAAAATAGTGGGTGTTAATCACCATCTCAGTTCATATTCATAATTTCATACGTTCGAATAAAACGTTGCGCCCAGCGAATTTGGATGATCTCCGCGATTAAAATTGATACACATATTGGACGCGAATGATAAAATGAATAAATTACTATAATAGAATGAAAGTTTGATAAATAAAATGTATACGCAATTAAATAAATAAATAAATAAAATATCTATATATAATGTGTTGATAAATATTTGATAAAAGGTAACGTGATTTTATCATCAGATTTTTCTTAAGCTTATGTAGATTGAACGAAGGTCAGTAAGAGCTTCGTCTCTCATTGGAATTTGAAATGTTTCCGCGTTGCAGTGAAATTACTGCTGTAGCGCCTCGAGCGAAGGTCGTTTCTTTATTAATCAGTTAGAAAAAGTGTGTAGCTCTCCCTGTTTGTGCGCGCGCGCGTGATATATACCTATATACATATACACCTGAAGAGTGAAGCCTCGAAAGACTTTAGACGCGCGTGCCCGCGAGAAACACTTTACATAAAGCTTATATATACGTATCACTGGCGTAAACATTTTGTAAACAGAGTACACGCAGTTTAATTTTCATTTTCGTTTGTCCAACGTTAATTTTAATTAAAAACAATCCACTTTACGAATTTACAGTATTATTCTACCTAAACTTTTATTTACCCTCGTTCTCTGGGTGTTTAATGAAAATAAGTTTTGTTACTGTATACATATACGTAGTTATATGTACATACCAGATAAACTTTTCAAGAATTTTAATGAGAATTTAGTGGACTGCTCGCAAAGATGTTTATCAAACTATTTGAAAATCTTTCAAAAATGAAAAGAGAATGTGTGCATTTGCTTTTTAAATTCTTCGTATAAATGCAATTTTTCTTTTTTGCCTCGCTCTTTTTTTCCCTCCCATTTATTTTACGCGCGCTATAGTTTGATTATACACGCGCGCACGAGCTTGATAAAAGATTTAATAATAAAAGCAATATAACAAAATGAGATTCGCTACCAGCGATTTAAGGAGATTTTGGTCAAGTTTATCGAAAAGATCGAAAAAAAATACTATAGTGATAAAAAGGTGAATAATTTTTTTTCGTGACGACTATTTTTGTGTAAAATCTTGATATTTTTCAGCGATACGGATAATTAAACAGTTTATTAAATTATTAAAAATAAAATATTATTTATTCGACGAATTAGTAATAATAAATTCAGGTATTTGTATATTTGTTTTAAACGTTAAGAGTTATTTGATTTATAAGTTTATTTAGAGGTACACCTTTCGTATTAAGATTAATCTACAGGAATAAATAGGCATTATCAATCTATATCTCAGATTATATTTAATTAATTGCTTAAGTCTGACTAATTTTACTTCAACAAAGCGAGTAATTTTTCATTTATGCAAATATTGAGATATTAATTTAATTTTCATACTTGAAATCTTTTTGCTCAATTATAATAATAACTAAGGCTAAAAAGATAACCAGACATGGACTGAAATAAATTTAGTGAATTCAAAAGAAGACATTCAAAGGAATATTATTTTGTTGAATTGAATAAACATTTCTTAAAAGCAAGTTAATTGCATTAAAAATTGTTTTGTCTAAGGTATTTAGGATTAAATGAACTGATGAAAAAGTAAGTAAATAATGTGATTTTTCGAATAATTAAGATGTTGTATAGTTAAGAACGGTATATCATCAAAGACACTCGTTTATTTCTAACCCTCGGGTACAGGAGGCTCAGGGAGGTTCGTGGCGAACAACTTTACCTTAACTAACGTAATCTAAGCTAAGGTAATCCTTTAGCCTTCGAGCAATCACGACTATATCCGATACCCATCTGTTGAGTTTAACGCGGTTGGCATACCACCACGGTAAACGCATCGTATAAACCTTAAATTTACAAAATAACCGAGATTCTTTCAAATTTTTATTTACTAAAGAATTGTTTAAATGTTTGTGGAACATTTCTGCTATGGTGGCTTAATTTTGGCACATTTATTTTATCTATTAAGTAACAGTAATAACAATTACGTCGAGTAAGAAAAATTAGTCTATAATTATAGTCCTGCAAAGCTAACACTATATGTCGGACTGTTTACTTTTTCTTATTACTAAAAGACTAGTGTCAGTACTAGACTACTTTTTCTAGACTTATACTGGTAGAACAAAAAGAAAGTATGGCTTGATATCCATTGACAGGCTTTAGCAAGATATCCACAACTCGTACCGTATTAGTCCTAAACTAATTTTAATAATATTAATAATTATATAAAAAGTAAAACTTTTATAAGTAACAAAAAATAAATTATTTAATCTACTTATTTTTATTAAAAATAATTTCAAAATTCGTTTCTATACAAAATATGTATTATATGAATATATCTTTGGTCTGCAGGTAATGTATATTATAATGAATGTACAAGGACAGTCAATGGTTTATGCTTCTTATACTAATACTCTGTCTGCATTTATTTTATTATACTATTTTGTATCCGTATCTTTTTCTGTGCCCTCAAACAATAATAAAATATGTAGGTCGTATATATTCGATATTATTATATGTGTACGGTGATATACATTATAAAAAACAGTTCGTGTTTTTCATCAAACAAGAACGCTATTGTTGTGTTTAAATTGTAATTATAAAAAAAACATCATGCGGTTGCATTTGTAAAAAATAATTATTCGAATAGTAGTATAGATAATTTAAAAGTGTAATGCGTTTCAGTGTCCAATAAAAAGTTTTACTCAACTCGTTGATATTCCCTTTTTTTAAACTTACAAAAAATGTTGCTAGAGAAGAAGTTTATTTAGTCATCGATGCAAACAATATAGTAATTCTTGTTTGCTCTGTAAAAGAACAAATTAAATCTATACGTCCATATATCGATTTTAATAAACTTCGCAGCGTACATACATATACCCAAAGAGAAAATGAAAACAAAATTTTACTATATATTTACAAAAATATAGCTTGTTACACATTTTATTACGGTAAAGAATTTTTATCACTCGTAATTTTACGTAGTAAAAAAAGGGTACACGAGAATCGCGTAAACGTGGAGGAAAAAAAAGTAAAGAAGATTGGTTCATCGCATGAATATTTAACGAATAGGGTGGTTTCTGTGCTCGCACGACTTTTTCAACGACTAAATGTAAGAGGGGAGAGAGGAAATCGACGGCTCCGGAAAATCGACTGTGCTTTCTGTATAAGGGGTAGCAAAGTGCATACCGCAGCTTAATTGACGTATCGTACGAGTGCTCAATTGTACCGGAAATTTACGTACTCCTTGAGCTTTTTGAGATTCGAACTCCAAGTTAAATAGAGTGGAAATATATGCTGCTAATCGAATGTTATACCTGATAACCTTTTTAACTTATTAGCTTTTTTAGTTATATATAATTATTAGAATTATTTTCTTTTTTCATCATAAACTTGTTTCGAATTTTTTAGTAATTTATTACAATTGAACAGTATGTGTGCATTTGTGATAAAAATAGATATAAATATTGATTTTAACGAAAAAATTCCAAATGATTCTAATTTGCCTTGAAGTCATATAATATCAAATATAACATTTACGACGACATTCGAATAAAAACGTATCCGAGATCATAAAAGCGTTGTAATACATTAAAATAACTCAAGTTTTACGATAACGCAGATTTCTCCACTTATTTTACATCGCCTTAAAATAAAAAAAAGTACAGGGTTTCATTAAGAATAGGTTTAATGTTAAATGTTAATGCTATACGCATTTGAAATTTGTAAAATTATTCGCATCAATTTTAGAAATTATATAGATACATAGGAAGAAAACTTTATATTAGAAACTTAATGCAACTTAGTTGTTCAAGCCTCTTAGAACCTTTAATAAAATTTACCTAAATTTAACGTATAATCTTATTAAATTTACGAGAATTTCGAACGTACTAATTTATATCCACCAATGAGATACTAGCAATATGTAAATTTTAGAGTGACTTAATAATTTTATACAATTTAAAAGTCAAATTTAATAAAAAATACAATTTAATTATTAGCGATATACATAATTATATAAATGAAATGTTGTTTTAAAATTAAATGAAATATTCTCAATTGTTGTATGCACTTACTTTAGGTGATTAGCACCGAATTAGGAGCATAAAAAGAGCGACGTTAAAATATATATTAAAAAAAACTTACTTTAGAACGGTATAAAAATAAGCATAGAAACGAAAATGTGTATGTATATAGGTACAATAAAACTTTAAAAAATATTTACATACAAAAGTAGTACTAAAAAAAGTGTATCTATAGTATTTTAGAGATGGCATTTTATTATAATAGTAATCTCTGTTATATAGCGTGATTCTTGCAGCGATTGTCTACGAGGCAGTGTATATGGTATAAAAATGGCGTGGAAAGAATGACAATAGGACGCCAGACTGTTTCCTTTGCTGTTTCGAAAACGAAAAGATCAGAGTATACAGTGAAAGACAATGGGAAAGTTAGGGAAATACTCAGGAAAAGGACACGGCTGGATGAGAGTAAAAAAAAAGGAAAGGAAAACACGGACGGTAAACTTAGCCGGAGGCAACGAATCGCGATTCGCACGAACAACTTTGCGCGTTTTGATGCTCATGCGGATCAACGAGTGCTCGCTTATCTGAACACGAGGTGCGAATAACTTTGCTATATATCTATATGTATATGTACATTTATTCGATACTATACAAGCCAATCGTCCAAATTTTTATTGCTCTCTTTTCTTTTTTTAAATAAATTCAAACAATTAATGAAGTAGATGCATACAACCTTTGATTGTTGTTACATATGTGGTTAACTGAATATAGTTAATAAAATCTTATTACATTTATTTATTTATGAAAATTTTAAATAATTTAAATATATCTTTCCATTTCATAAAAATATTAATTTAAAAAGATTATTATAAAATTAATTTTGAAAATTCGTATACGTATATCCATTTTTCTCAGTGTAGTAAACATTATTAATCCTTATTTTATATCCGAGGATAAGCTAAAGGGATTACCTCATAAGTATACCGTCACATACCCAATTGTTGATCAATTAAGGTAAATCTGTACGTTCATAGAATAATTTTATGTTAAAAAAGCTAATAATTGTATATATTTAGACGGATACAGAAAGTATAAGTATTAAACTTCCTTTTAGCCATCTCAGAAAAATAAAATAGGTGCTATTTTTAAAGTAAGCAACAATGTAAGAAAAAAAAGCGGGAAGTACCAATTTCTGATCAGTAAATTTTCGGTACATATACCACTTTCTATTTAAGTCTACTAACTAATTATTGATTGTTTAACCTTCAAATTGTGCGTAGCAACGTTTAGATTTATGTAAATCTTATTATTTTATTGAAATAATACACTGATCAGAAATTGGTTCATGATCAACAATTGGGTATGTGACGGTATATTGTGCTTAAGTGATTACTTCATATATTGAACCTGGTATTTAATATATAAACCTTGCCGTACAAGGTAACAAATCGATAATCTAACTTTAGAAATGTGTTATACATTTTTGATATTGGTTAAAATAAAAATTTTTTTTAGAATGGGTATTTTCATGCGCTAGCATATGTAACCTAAATATATATAACATTTTCAATTTTTTGTTATGCGTACTATTTTTTTATAATATAATATAATAAATGCACATATTTATTTTGTGACAAAAACAATTTTATAAACAATTTTAGTTTTAGAATAATTAAGGGTATCTTAAAATAGTACAAAAATGAATAATGTATACGGATAGGCTTATGGGAATATTGAATCCAAAATAGAAGAATCTACTATAGTTATAATGCAATAATTATGTTTAGAAAATTTAATTAAGATTTTGAAACAATCGTAATTAAAGTTTACAACATGAGGATAACTAAGTAATGACAAAATTACTTTTCAAGTGAAAGCATTTTTTACTTCAAATTAAATAATTAAATATTTGTATCTTGAAACAAGTGCCAAAGATAACACAGATATTACAGTCATATTATTAATTTTAAAATAAAAAAATTCTTTAACATTGCTTAAACCAACGACTAGGGTATGACTAAAAGATTTTTGAATCTATTCCATTTATATATAAAAAAGTGAAATAAATTACTACTTTAAGGGTTCGACGTCGCTTAATCACGTGTAGCATGCAGCAGCAAATGTACTTTAATCGAGCATTGATCCCAAACACTTCAGTAATGTAGAAATTCGATGGAACACAATAGGTGGGTCTCTCTATGTTCTAAGGTATAGACTGTGAATAAACGCAATCGAGAGATAATGCCAGAAGCTATACCAGCAAATTTTTTGGCTAGATGCCAACAAGACGGAGAAGAGAGAAAACTTAGATCAAATAAGCAGCCGGTAAAAGTCATGAATCAACGATTTTGGTGTATAAGCTTCTCTTCGTTTCGCTAACGAAAAGTATACTAAAACTGCAGAGGTGATTTAACACGGTCCGATAACTCTTAAAATTTTACTCTTTTTTTTTCATTCTCACGAAGTCCGCAGTGAATCGATATAATAGAGATGTGATATTTTTTGTTGAATTTATGCATATTTGACATAAATGCCCGAAATAATTATTAATTAATTACTGTTATAATTACGACACGCATTTTGTGAACGACAACAAAATTATGGTTAATCGTGATAGAGTGCAGAAATAAATTAATTAGCTCATTATTGTTTGAATGTATAGAGTCGCATATATACACGTATAGAATAATTACACAGAAAGTATAACTTTATTATCGAAAGTCAATTAAAATCACATGTGCGGTATAATTGTTTATATTTACAATTTTCGCTTAGAATTGTGGAATTTAATTCGCGTGCTCGTTCGCGTCTATATAGAGTGAAACGATAGTGCAATAATTGGTCGAACAATGGAGAGAAACGCGCGCTCAACAGGCTCGGGAGAGGAAAGCGCGAGGGACGATCCGAACGAACCCACACACACCCCCAGTCACACAAGCACACATATTGGCGCGAGTCGTAAATTTCGACCAGAGGGAATAGAACCTAAGTTGATTGAGGTAATTAAGTCTCAAGTACTACGCGTCTCTCCCTAGGGGAAAGGTCAGTACAATCCTTTCTCTCTATCTTCTATAGATATACCGTAGAATTCAAGGTTCAAAGTTGACGGGGTTTAAATTTTGTCGAGAGAACGATTGGAATTCGATTGAGGTTACCCTCGTGAATTTATATATCTGACAACGTCCTTGGGTTAATCAACTGCGAGATCGTTGTAGTTACACGATACGATGACTAGAGTCACTCAATTAGGATACATTATTTAATTAATTATACTGGGTTATTGATAACAGTGTGTTCATCGATCAATTATATACGTAGATGTACATACACACACACACACACACATATATATATATATACATATATTTTACCCTGATAATCGAAAAATTCTCGATAGAAATATATTGAATTTTAAATTGCTAGTACCAATATAGAGATTACATTCAATTTTTTTGTAGCTGCAGGGATTTTATTGGAATTTCACGATAAAAATTAATCACGGAGATATATACTTTGTTCTGGCATTTTACATGTACAACCAGGAATGGTAAAGATTCTTGTAATGTCATAAGAATTTATTCAATATTCGTTAGAAAATTAATGTAAAAAATGTAATTTTAATATATCGAGATTTTGTTCATTTCACATAAAAAAATGCATTATTCAATACAGACGATACTCGGACATAAAAGTAAAGGTGACGAGTGAAACAAATCGAGCGGTGGAGTCGTCGTAGATGGTTCGAATAACTGCGAGTATCATTTACGACATGCCGCGAGACGCCTTTCGGCTCGGCCACGTGTACATCTGATAGTACGCGAAAAATGTATCCAAGATCCGCGTATTTCATGAAAATACATAAATTATTTTATCTTGTTGTCTAAATGTATAAAAATGAGATGCGGCTCATATCATGAGTTATCTATGTAGTCAGTTTTAAAAATTGAACAAACTGAAATACAGAATCCGATTTCCATTTCACTAAGAAAGTATAAAACCATAGGTTATTACTACACTCGTCTATTTTCTTTTCTTTTTTCTTTTCTTTTTTGACACGAGTATTTTACGCTTGATAAGTTATAGGATGAAACGAGTGAATGCGTAATCGCCAGGTTTTCCCGCGTTTTGAAAGACGTTTCTCTCCAGCGGCCGTTTTACGTTTTGTTTTACGATGATCGAAACGATTCCCCAGCTAGTGTAAAATATATATATGTATGCAAAATATCCTTTCGTCTACAACGCCTCGCGTTTTATTTTCATCGTTTCTGTTTTCAACGATGTTATATCCTTATAAAAATTGTGTTTACCTAGTCGAGAAACTAATTTTATTGAATTTTACTTTTTTATTCGCGCACTTTTATAGAATATACATTATTCTCATAAGAATAAATGACTCATTCATTATTGCGTTTATTCATAGACGATTTTTGTAATACCGTCTGTACAACACCGTTTACACTTTTTAATTAAATTAAAAAAATAAGTTGTTTCTCTCAACAGCAATGAATTTCTAAACAATTTTCTTCGCCAATGTATTATATAAAATACCAATTTTAATTATAATATACACGTTCGCTGAGAGTATAAAAATATTTTTAAATTTTATGACGCGTTTTTTTATTCAGTGTTCTATAAAATATCCAGTAGCTTAACGAGCATATGAATATTAGCAAATACACACTTAAAACGAGATGTGGCATAATATAATGAATCATACATTCCTCACACACATAGTTTTTAAGATGAATCAGTATTTTCTCAGTATTGTATGTACAATGTCACGTTGGAAAATTTACGTATAATACCTAATTAAGTAACAAAGTAAAAGAAGAAATATAACAATTAAAAATTATTATTATTTGTATATAAGTATAGATATTCATATTATATCTGCAATTTGTATACAGTTAATCTTTGTAATTTTTCCTTATTAGTAAATAATCCGGCAAATCAAGTAGAATCCCGTTTTACTCAGAAAAAAAATAAACGACTTTAAACGTGCTAAATACGAACATTTTACGGGCGTAATCTTAATCCCTTCGTGAAATACGTACTCAAAAGCTCTAAATCTTAAATGAAAGAAAATGGTAAACAGTCTGCGCTGTGAAAAAGCTGAAATTTACCTTTGAGGCATTTAAAAAAAAATTAATTACACCTTTATATTTTTGTTATTTATAAACGAATGTGTTTCATATGGTGTTTCGTAGTATGTTATTAATCAACAAAATAAATTGATTTTTAGTTTGAGAAAGTGGTATACAAGTCAATCATTAAGTATAAATATTTTATACTTTAAAAATTAACATTAATAAATGTTGTTTAAATCTAATACTTTGATTATCGGTATAGAAGATAAATAGAATGCAATAATTAACGTACAATCACGTTGTCGCAATTGTTAAATTAACACGTGGTTGCGATTTATAAAGACTTAATTTTTATTCAAATAAACGAGACGTATATATATAAGTACTGTGATTGCCGTCCATATTTCCGTAGTAATTAAATCTTGAGCACTCGTTATAGAATTATACATCTATTAATATTAATAACTTATATATAACTAGTGAAAAATACGAGTATATAAATCACACTAGCTTTATTAATTTCTATGATTAAATTGTATGTTAAAGTTTAATTTTATCTTATATATTATAAATATAAATTATTTGTTTCATCTGTATCTAGAAAGATAAGCAAAAGATAATTTATTCACTGTCGTACCATAATTTAATATTCACTCGACTGTTTATCAATTGTTATATTTATGTGATATAAATCTTAAATTTAATATAATTTTAGAATCTAAACATTTAAATTATTAATAAATTTATTTTAATTTCTAGTATTAAGCATTTTGTTATATTTTAATTAAGTTATATTGAAATTATATAAATGATAATAATGTTAATGTACGTTTTTCTATACACGAATATATTGGCAGGCACAACTAAAAGAAAATTAATAAATGGTATAAGATCTAGGTGTAATATTTTACACATTTTATTGATCGAACCGTTTGACTTTCTCCAAATTGTAAATGATACTCGTTTCGTTTTGTAAATTTATATATGTATATACGCTTTTACTTAATCGACCGAATATAACTGAACTGCCGTGACAATGTTCTATTTAGTTTAAAATAATTTATTAAATTTTAAATAGGTTATATATATAATATTTTTATACGAGTGATGTTCAAGTAAAAAATTAAAAATAATATGCATTTATTAATTACGGATTGTCTACAAAAACGTAAACAATAAGGTATACAGCGGAACTGTTCGATTATGTTTACAGATTGTAAAAAACGAAATCCTAAAACGAGGATTCGAAGTGGAAAATCGTCAATAAGATAGAGAAGCCAGTGACCGTATAGACTCGCGGCATAAGCAGCAGCAGCAGCAGCAGTCCGGAATTTCAGACAGGTCGAAAATCTGAGGGCGCGCGCGTGGGCGTGCGTGCGTGCGAAAGAGAGGCTCGCTGCACAGCGGGTTGTACGAGGAAAACGCTAGCTCGGCCGGGGGAGGAGGTGGCGGAGTAAGAGGGGGAGGAGGAGGGAGGCAGGAGGGAGGTAGGGGGATACACGGGGAGTTGAATCAATACAATAAGTGGGGCAGGTACAGTCAAGAGGGGTGGAGGGCGAGAGGGGTAGACGGTGGAAGCAGCCGGGCCGCCAAGTGTTAAGAACGTCGGTGCGCGCACCGGGAACGCGCGGAACATCGAGGGAACGCGCCGAACTGGAACGAGAGGCGCGGCCAACTTTTCCTCGCGGAAATTCATATACGCGTACTGTACGTCGAGGTGTGCGAGAGGGAGAAGATTTGTATCTCGCGCGCGTACCGCGCTAATAAGGGTAATACGCGACGACGTTAATTCACCTCGAGTACCACGGACTGATATCTCTCGCGCATGTATTCCTACCTACATAGGTATACACATCCTCCTTTCTCAATTATTTACCCGGAATTCTGTATACCTTAACATTTACTTTTCTACTCCGTTTTTCCGCTGCGAGTCCATATTTTATTTTGTGTACACGTACAAGCCATATCGGGTACATATATCATGCGAAACTTTAATCACGTTTTGACTTTTTCGTTTTTTTATTGTCAGGTTGTCGACTTTTTTTATTTAACGCTTATTTATATAGGACTTTTATGATTAATCAGTACAATAGAATTACTTAACAGTATAATTTAGTGTTATTAATAAACAAGTTTAGTAAACTTAAAAAAATGTTATGTTATACAATTTTGCAGATTTTTTTTAAACATATACGATGTACTTTCAATTATACATTAAATTTGCAATACATTATCGTTTGACCATTATGAATTTACAATTAATATCGCGTAAAGCAAGGAAGTTGTTCAACTATAAACATACCTCTCATTTGCTTTTACATTCGATTAATAAACCATAATATATTATTAATTAAATTTATAGAGAAAATTGCTATTAAAAAAATGTTACACTTATTTTGCAGATTAATTTTAATACTAGCTAAAACTGCAAATAAAATATAAGTTTTTTTAAACTGAACCTATAATTAGATTATTAAATATATTAATTAAAATCTCAAATACTCCAATAAATAATATTTTAATTTGCTAAACAATTATGTACGTCTGAAATAATCTATACGCTTGACTCATCGTGAAAAATGACTAAAAGCAATCAAGATTCGTGGATGCTCACTCACGGGATAAAAATTTTGGCACGTTGGTTAATAAATCAGCTGATGCCGCAAAACTATAAAGGAATCGTTCACTTGGACTGTTATCTAGGTCAGTCCCAATTTCCTTAAGCTTTCGACTTCGATTTTCTAAATAAGGAAGCAATATATAACTGTTATTTTTTTCCCTCGTCATTTCTTCCTCTAGCTATATAGAGTTATACCGTATTACGATACATGTATACGTACTCGGAATAGCGAATGATTGCGTACTTTTTTTTCTTATTCATTGCATACAGCACAGAAGATATTTAACAAGGTGGATGAAATAATATTATTAATGATTAATTATTATTTTTGATATTAAAAAACTAAAACTCGGCGTAGTGATAATTGTTTATTTATTATTGATTTTGTTATCAAGTGTGAAAATTAAAAAATATGCGTATAGATGTATATATATTTGTAGTATATCAAATACAACTGACCTATATATTGATATTCAATTCAATTAATAATGTACTGTATATACATGCGCACTATTTGTTTTCATTTCAATTTCATTTATTACAGATTATGTAAGTGAAATGTAGAAAATATAATTTGTTTTATGTGCAATGGTAATATAAATACTATAACAATAATAATTTAAAAATTCAATAATATCTAAGCGTTTTTATACATAAATTATCACTTTGAAAATTCAAACATTACACATTCAATAGGTACGATAATATAATATAAAATCTTGAATATATCGAAAGTTTCGGCAATTGAAAAATGGAACAATCGAATTATGCATAGTTAAATTCGAACCGAACCGTTTAAACCAGTATTAAATTTCGATAAAGTAGTTTAGAGTGTAAATTACCAGTTTGATCAACTTTAGGCCATTATTTATCGTGCTTATTCGGGTATCAAGCTAAACTGGCTTCGTAATTATAAACTCTAAATGCACATACCATAAACCGTTAGACATTTAGAGGTAACGTTTATATCAAAGTCCTTTGTGATAACCGTATATATAAACGTACGGTACAATATTCGAATATTCGTATACACGGTAAATTTAAAGAAAACGTTTGTTCAACATTATTATTTCGTTTAGTGAAACTCGACACGAAAATTTAGAAACGGCTACGCATTTTTTCAAATTAATGTACATACGTACTGTAACCTTTGATGTTTTACAAGCTTGTGGAAATTGGAGATTTTCTTAAAATGCCGTTTTCGTACTGATTACCTCTACAAATTGAATACTTGCTGAAAAGTGTGCGTATAAAGGAATTTTGTAATATAAAAATTACGATGCCATAGTCGTACAGAAAATTGTTTATTGAACGAGTTTTGAAAGAAAAATTCCATATTAAGGAGATGTCGAACTTTTAAATTTTTCATTCCTATTATTTTATTATGCGTCAAAGGATATTTTTTTTCTTTTTAGGAAATTCTTTACCTTTTATACATATTCTGCGACTAATTGCCGTTTTTAAATTTTTATTACAAAACTGGCTTCTTTTTCAAGTAACTTTGACAGCATTTTTGACATGTTTTAAACTTCCTTTATGAATATATTTTAAGATTTTTAATTCAACATTTCAGGCACATTTTTCGACCAAGAAGTGGGGCCCCCGAGTTTTTAATTTATTAATATTCGTAAAATAGTGAAGAAATCGTCCAATAATTTTATATTATTATGCAATGTAATATAATTAATCTTTATATGGATTCAATAAATATAATAATTACTATGTAAACCATATAAATTACTAACTGATCATTTTCATTAGTATAAAAATGTAAATGGTATGCATGATACGCATACATATATTTCAGCGATTTAAACAAAATTGTATATAGTTACATTTCTGTATCGGTAAATATATTGATGTACTCCAAATCAGATTAAAAATATTAGATGGTACATCACTAAAAACGTACTAAACTGTTATTATTACATTTTTAGATGTTTGTGAACATATGTTATTATAGATACATATAATAGACTATGATAAAATAAATATTGAATATTATTAAGTATAGTACGTATATATAATAATGTTATTGTTATGCGTTATCCAGTGAGTCTATGCGAATGAGAGGAGGTACTTACACGTGCCCAAATAAAAAGCAAGCGAAATTCACTCTCTCTTCCTTACAAGATGCAGATCTATCCATCAAACGCCCCGAAGATTAATTTCAGTTCGTTCAATACGTTTTGAATAATTACAATTTTTAAACAGTAATATTAAAAACAATATTTTAAGATTGAAAGCAATGTAAAATCATTTTCTTGATATACAAGGTGCACATTGAAATATCGTTCATACGAATAGTAAAATAATAATAATTCAAGATACAAGACTGACAATGTTATATAAATATGTACTTTATCACCTCAATTTCAATTCGTTATGATGTTTACGAACGCTACTCTTTGCGTGCACAGATAGTTGCATCAGTCAAGTTACTTACTGTCAATTGCAATTGAATATAAAAAAGTCGTTCGAAAGTATTTTATCAATTTAAAAAACAATGCAATCAAAACGGACACATCGTTGCCCAGAAAGAAAAAGTAAAGTATGATCGAACTGGTCACGACAATGTATCTTTTCATCCGCAGCTTTTCGTACGACGATTCCTACATATACATCGTAGCTCATTATATTCCTTATCTATTGTGACTATAGGCACTGATAATGGAATCGTTACGCAAGATAAACCATTATCAATTATACGTTCCAATTTTATTTTGTTCATCTTCCGTATACTTCTTTATTTTCAAACGTGAAATCGAATACTTTAATGCACGCTGTCACGCAACTGAAGAAAAATTATTTCGCGAAAGTTTGTGAGTATGTGTGTGTACGTATATATATATATATATATATATATTTGCGGGAGTGACGATAGATTAGCATAAACAAGAATAACATCCATCATCATCGTGTCATTGCGTATTGGAAATTCATTTGCATAACGCGTACATATATATATATTTTTTCTCGCAATATCGTAAATTCCTTGATTAATAAGGTGTCGTCTGCTGTATGTGCGCGACAACAATCGAGTATTGTATGTGTGTGCGTGTGTACGAGCGTAGGGAACGCAATCTGCGTGCATATATAGTACGGGAAAGGTGTCAAATATACCAGATTTCTCAGAGGTAGCGCACGTGTAATTTGATAATCTTTTGCAATTTTTATTATGACCTACAATTGAAAAAATCTTCCTTATTTCTTATATACATATATAGCATCATAAATATATAAATCTCGTGATATTTTATTGATTTTTTGGTTTTATAGTTATAATAGTCGTTCATGTATTAATGATAATTATCGTTTATTCATATCAACAATTAACAAACCTTGAAAATGGATAAAAAAATTAATATTTATATAAATAAATATTATGATCGTTATATATTACATCTATTACGTGGTACGATACCGATTGAACAAATAGTACACATTAAATTCGTGAGAAGGAAGTATCAATGTTGTGAATAATCAAATCACTTGTAAATGTATAAAGCTGGTTATCGATAGTTTTAATAAAACCATCCATCGAGATGCTCTGTTTTAAAATAATAAGTAGAGAGCTAGCAACAGGTAAATGTCGATTATTCAATGTATTTCTACTTAATAAATTGATGTAAGCTGGTGTAAATGTATTGACAATCACAATCGTTATTATCAACAATCATAAGTTCATTTAGTACCCTAAGCAATCATTTATTTATCATTCAATCGATTATTTTGCTAATAGTCAATAAATAAAATGTATTTACATCATTTGTATTCAAAAACTATTAAATAATTGTTTAACAAATTGTGTACACATAATTGTGTTGAAAAGTGTTACGATAATTGCTTTGTTGAGGATATAAACCAATTAATTTCAATGCCCTAATTATGAGTCTAATTTTAAATGTATTAGCGGATAAATAACGTTTCCTTCTCTTTCTTAATTAAGTAACTTCTACGGGCGAAGTTACGACTTAAAGTTTTTCTTATTATACATATAACTTTATCGCTTATGCAAATTTAATATTATGCCATCGTGAATTGAAATTGGGTAAAGCTCTTTATCTCTTTGATATAACTAATTAAAAGGATATAAAAATTGTTCTTTCATTTTTATTTTAATTAAATAATAATGCGTGCGAGAATCAAAAATGTTTCGTAAATAAATATTACATCTGTTTTTATGATTACGGATTAAATAAAAAGTAATCAAACCAGTGCGTAAATACAAAAATACGAAATATTTGTTTACACCCCGAAAATTTGTTATTTTTCGTATGGTGTTGTTTTTTTAAATTAAACGTTGAAAACGACGAGATAAATAAAAAACAATTCGTTTTTATTCAAAGTCTGCTTAACGATAGAATAAAATAAAATGAAATTCGATACATTCGTCGATTGATACACTAAACTATTGAATGAAATGTAAATATTAATAAGAATATCGAGGTTGAAAGGATAAAAAATACAGTCTTACTCACGTTTAAATAAACATGGAAGTAAAAAAGGGTATACATATATAGTCGAGGTGGATATATAGGAACGCTCTGTTTACTTTTAATTTGCAGTGGGTTCGTCAATCTGGACGAGGGTGTACCTATATATATACCAGACAAAAGAAATAAATCTTTAAACCCACCTAAATACATACATACATATAAGTATTTGAAAAGAAAAATCTAACAAAATAATAAAAAAATATCGGGATAGAGGGAGTATTAAGCGAAACGCGACAAGATCGTAAACTCAACAATTTAGTTAGGTAGGTATAAGCTTGTGAGCTTTAAAAAAACCATAGGACATTGCGGGAGTATCGCAGGAAAAATCCGGTTTATCCGCGAATCAGCATTTACATATTAACGGAGAAAAAAATAAAATAAGAATCCCGGTTCGTCGCATAAAAACAAAAGTGGACAATCGCAGTTGCACGTGTTTCCTTCTTTTCGATCGCGTTATTATCGAGTATCGATATAGGTACACCCACCTGGACGCGTACATATCCATCGCGATAATCGGAGCGTAAAAAATACAAAATAAAGAAATGTACCCAAGTGCTTTCGGGGTCCAAGAAGCGCACGTACGAAGTGGTGGGGTGTACGCGCGATCGCGCTCTCGTATGTGTGTTTGCGTGCGCGTGTGTGTGCGTACGGATATCTGGCCGGGGTATATCGTATATAGCCGGCGGGCGCTTTCGATTGGAAGGTGCGCGCGCGCGGTAGGTGCAATTCACCGGCGGCGCAACCTCAAATTTACTCGGAGTGTCTATACGGTGGTGGGGGAGAGAACATACGAAAAACAAAAAAATAATAGGGAAAAAAAGGGTGCGAATAAGGAAAGCAGTAGTATACGGAGGCCCGTATAATCTTAGTCCGTGCGAGTGTGTGCGCCAAGTCCTGATCGCCACCTGCCGGTGCATCTACGCTCGCGCACACACACGCACACGGGCCCACGTATACGAGACGCATACATACATGTAGGATTTCGCGGTTACGCAAAGCGTCGTATACGTTGGGCGTGTTTTGGTTACATGGGTGCGAGAGCGCGAGAGCGCGAGAGAGAAAGGGAGCGCTGCGGATGGAAGAGTGATAATGCGTACCTGGGAGTTCGGGTGAGTCGGGCCGATTAGGAGATCTCGTTGACCGGGGAAGAAGCGCCGCTGAGTGCGTCACGCGTAGAGCACCCGAGGAGCACTGCAGCCATCACTGCGCGCGCGAGTACAGAATCACGAGCGAGAGCGTATAGAGCGAGAAAACGCGGCTCGCGAGATACTCTGCCGAGGAGCGCGCGCGGAGACACACACCACCGTCCACGCTCTTTCTCTCTCTCTCTCTCTCTCTCCCAGTCCTCTCCCGACCGCCGACGTCCCGAGTACGGAGTATCGTGCACCGTCTCCTCCCGCAGCCGACAGAAGGCGCGCCTGACACCCAGTCCACCGTCCACCTCCACCGGCGTACCTCTACACTCTTACTATGTACTTGACGCACCCACACTCTCTGGATATTCCTAGGCCACTGCACCCCGAGTTTCACCGTCTAGTCTAGTCCCCCCGATTTCCCTATGTGGATCTGGGTAACACGTATACCGTGTATACGTACCGCGTACCGTGCAGTCCACAGTCTACACGACCGCTTTGTTTTCCTCGATCGCTAAGCTACCTCCGATGCTTGCGCCGCGAGCCGCGAGTGGGGGAGACCGGAGAACGGAACGCTCGTGGAATTCGAACCAGCTTTAACATTGAACCGCCAATTTTCGAAAAGTTTGAATTCGTTTGCGTTTTAGTTGCGTTCAACTTTGTTCGTAATTCACGGTCAATATTATTGTATTACGTTCTTAACTGCACGGTGCCTTATGAATATTTATGAAAAATAAATAAATAAATCATTTGTAAAATTGTATTAAGTAGGTATTGATTTGTGTATATTTTATGAAATAGGAGTTCGATTGATTCGAATAACTGTTACTATTTATAGATATTTTAACTAGACTTGAATAAAGGTTTATTTAAGGAGATATGTTATCCGAACAAGTAATATTGCTTATATTTATTTTTCATCGGGAATTTACTTATATATACACGGAGAAAAATATGCGTAACAATTAATTTAATTAAAAAATCAAATTGTATTAAAAATTGCTATATTATGTAATTAAGGAGCGACAATTTGCATTGTATTAAAAATTACTGCACTACATAGTAAATTATGAAATAATTAAAAAATATCCAGACGCTCCGAAAAAACTGACCTTTTTTAAAAACTGCAATTAACCTTTTCAGTCACAGAAACCTAATGATAGGCACCCATAATTTTTTTACATTTTTTGCATATATATACTTATTTTGTATTTTCTGTTAGATAAATACTTAAACTAGAAAAATATAATAATACAGCTTGAATACAGAATTGTTTATAATTTAACCGTTTATTTTCACCCTATTTTAAACGTACATATTTATTGTTTTGTTATTTTTTAACACAAGATTCATGTTTAGCATCAAATAATACATAAGAAGAATATATTTGCTCTTGTATATCAGCTGAAATAAGTGATAAGACGGACATGTATCTGCACTCATCTGTTGAAAATAATTATGATAAAAACGATAGTTTTAATCTTATTAGAGGAATTCGATTCGGGTTTATTATATTTTTGATATCGAATTCGGTTTCAGCGTCGAAAAATACATTGAAAACATATTGCCCTCGGTAACTAAACTTATATATGAATTGCGTGACCGAAAGAATCCCCTATTGTTAAAAATCTTTTCGGGCATATTTCTGTTTAATATTAATCAACAATTCATGATATAGTCATGCACGTGAAAGAAATATTCTAATAAAGTATCCAATATTTGAGACACTTTAATTTTAGTTATTAAAAGGAATCGATGTCGAGGGTCAGTTTTTTAAATAAATAAACACTATTTATTTAAATTTAGTTGTACAACGTTTCGTCTGCGTGGTTTGTACTTTAATTTTAGTATTGTTTTATATACACTAATAAATATAAAATTTGAACTATCTACACATATTTCAAATTTTCCTAAAATAACTAACAAATCCATGATTATTTATACCATTTCTATTATATTTTCTATTTGTCAAAATTAATATTTATAATAGCTTAATATTTCTAAAACGCTCGCTGATTATGCCTATTGTAGTACATCACACATTATATACACACAGTTTAGAACGCTGTCGCGATTACTAATATGTGGAATATTCAATGATCTTACATACTAATTTGATGGAAATCTTAGAAACTTGCGAGAATCGAATATCTTTAAATGCCACCTATATACCGTATACGATAGAGAATAAGCCCTCGAAATGAAGGATTAATTTATGCTTTCATTTATAATTTTATTTAATTAATGCGTGTATATTTATACTAGCGCAGATATACTCTAATATTCTCATGCTAACGGGAAATGGGAAATTGACTTTTTTTATCAAAACTTGTATTCGGTGACCGCATGATTATTTTTAACACAAAATTAACATAATTTATTATACTTATTAAAAAAAAATAGATATTAAAAACTAAAAAATATAAATTATTAAGGGATCATAATTTTTACTGTATGTTGACTGGAAATTGTTACTTTTATATAGTAAATTTTAATTTACGGTAAAATATAATTTAAACGAAAGGTGTTTATTTATTAATATTTGTTAAACAACTAATAAATTGTAACATTTTTCGTTTAATAAACATATCTGTAAATGAAACAAATACATTTATAAATTAACTCATTTATACATTTTTACTCTAATTATTTCTGTAACACTATCTTATGACAATCCTCTACAATTTTTTTAAATATTTTTGTTCCTAAATGATTGAGATTGTTGGATAATTCCAAAATCTTAATTATCCATTAATTATTATGGATATTATGGATTTTTGAGTTTCTTATATCAATTACACATCACGCGAGAGATTTTCTGAAATTTTAAGTTACAATTTTATAATTTAGCCCTTCGTAATTTGATCACAATCTTCGTATTATTTCTTCAAATAATGTTTTGTAATGTAATAATCTTTTTTTTTTCTACTTTACTAATATTATAAGTACTGATTATAAGATAGAATAAAAAATTTTGAACTATATAATAATATATTTTGAATAATTCCTTAATAACATGAAAAGTCAATGATAAAATTAATACATGTATTTCGCTTATACAAAGTCAAATTCAAGATGAAATTTCTATACTAATTTGCCGGTTCTGACAAAGTGGCTAATTAATAGACACTGAAGTTCAAAGGTATTACACAGCCGCAGCAAACATTTCCTTAAAGGGAAAATCCGCATGGAAATGCATTTCTCCTAATGTACCAAAAATTAAATCATCGTTACTGTAACGAGCACACTTTACGCAAAATTTGAAGTTACTGTACGTACTTAACACCGACCATAACTATATTCATTTTACAAAATATTTCACGTTATATCAATAATTATTATTATTAAATGTATTTTATAATTTAGAATAAAATCAACAAAGTAAGTAACATTTGTGTGGTATTATCGATGCGTTATAAACTTTGTTGCTTTTGTAGCTTATTTTACGTATTTTAAAATAGATAAACTATTTTTTCTTTACGTAACCTAATTTTTTTGACTATGTATATAAAGCATTTACATTGCAATTAATCGTTAATAGAGATATCTTATCTATATACTTACAATACCAGATTTTTTGAAAAGATATCTTGTATCTGTAACAAGTATAATTCCATTTATATGCCAATGCCATGGGTAATGAAAATAAAAGTACGAATTTATATAGCATTTTTTTAGAAATCTTTGATTATTATATATTTTATAAGAAATTGTATACACTAAAAATTATAATGCTGCCTTTTATTTTTAATTATATATTGTATAATGTTGGCTAATCATCTGGACAATTCTTTATCCAGCCAAGCGGAGTCTCTTTCCACCGGAATGTCCAATTTTTGACAATAATCTACAATTTCTTGGACGAGTCCGTTCATTTTGAGCTCGTAATCTTTATCGTAGTCGCATATTTTAACGACCAGATCATTATCAGTTCGGAACATAATATTCTTATGAAATTGATCCAAGTCGTTTTCAGGAATATCCAAGTATCCCTTGCTCAAGGTAATTATGGGATAATACGCGATAGCGGCGTACATCGCAGTCAGCCTAACGCTTTCGTATTCACCGAGAATATCTTGGTAGCTCGGCACCTCGATTAATGGATCATTTCGCTTCAAAGTTTCGCATAGTTCCGCGTAATAAGCTTCGATAGTTTCGCGCTCTTCCGTTCGTCTGATATCCGGCGTAGTGCTTAAATAAATCAATTGGGCTACGTCGTACGTTCTCGGGGCGTACCTGCACAATTGAAAATCGACGAGCAAGCACTTGGTCGGATCTTTCGTATCGAACAGGTAATTGTTGGGCCAAGTGTCACCGTGACAAACAACACGATTCAGTGTGTTTATTTTATCGTCGTACTCGAGTAGTCGTAAGAAACCTTTGCTCAGACCGTTGTATATCCTTCGATGGTCGATTCCGATTCTTTTAGCGATTCTTTCACCTAGATCGACGAATAACTCGAAACGTCCTTGTTTCAGTCTTGCCGACGTGTAGACGAACTCTTTACAAGCTTTGGGACTCACGTCGATCATGCGTTTGCCTAATCGTTTCTCGGTCAATATCGATGCAGCGTGTAAGCGAGCTTGCGCTCGAACAGCTGATCTCAACCGGTCACCTTCAAGTATTTTGTTTTCTTGGATCGTGAAACCACGAGTTCTCAAATCTTCGAGCACGATGATTCTGTCGTTGGCGAGGTAACATTTCGGACACCAGTTATCACTAATGCATTTCTCTTGTAGTCGGGGTACGATACAGTTGAAAAATTCCGATTCTTGTTCGAACAAACCGTTGCTGGTGATAAATTTTCTTTGCGCGTCCGAGGACTCCGGCAGTACCTTCACGAAAAAAAGTTGAGTTTCGATCTCGTTCGTATTGTTTCGTTTCACTTTGATTTCCAAACATTGGTGATCACTGAGAAATCCAAGTTTATCCTTGGAATATGGCTTTACATTGTAATTAATCACTTCGACTGGTTCGTTGTTGTACACTTTGGTTATTATTTTATCGATATCGTTAGAATTGATCATTTTTATTATTTTATTATTTTACATTGTATGCGATTGAGAAATCGTAACGATATACTACATACTCAACGTTATCACGATCGACTGTGTTAAAGTTGTTCTAAAGCGTATCTACCGAACGACTGATGTGTTAAACGATACGACAGCTGGTTTAATAACTATAAAGATGCTCGACGTACGCCAAGTTCCATTTCCTGGTACAAAGCTTCTATCTTAACTACTTTTAATGCACTGTGACGAGTTTACGTAATTTACAGAAGTTTTTCGCAACAGTCCGAGTGCGACATGAATTCGTAGAAAACGATGCATTTACTATAGGTTTTTAAATGATTTTTAATGATTAAAAAAAGGCGAACGATTATCTATAATTATTCATTTTTTTTCTAACTTTCGTAATCGAGGTTATTGTATACAGTAGAATGAGCTTTTTTTCTTGTGGAAACGGAAGGAAGCTACGTTGATTATATTGTTTATAATTACTATGCACTTTGAGTGTTAAATGAGGAAAAACCAATTTTATTTTATTTTATAAATATATCTGTACCGCACATGTAAGATTCTGAAATTTATTTACAAGAATTTTTAGTCACAAACTATGAAGTACAAATTTTTACTCTTTTACATATACTATTCATATATTTTTATTATATTATTTTTAATATATTCGATACACTAAAAAATATATAGGATAAGATTTGGAAAATGAATCATGAGAATATTATAAAAATAGTAATATTTTATATATATGGTATAAATGATGAATGACTTTCAACAGTCCACTGATCGCATCATAGTATACTGAAAGTTTTGATATGGTAGATTAATTACGGGGATTTATATTTTTTTTCTCCATGTATACCTTTAAAAATCCGAAAATAATAATTAAAATATCAAACTAAAAATCTTCAAAAATTTGTATGGGTTATGCCTAAATGATGTAAATGAAGCTTATAGCGAATTTATCGAAATAATTAATTTTAGATTAATAAATAATAATAAATAATAACTTTTTGTAAATAACGATTGAGTTTAAAAATTGAATTTTGTGACTGCCCAAAAATAAATTGGAATTACGTATGCATTAGAAATTATTGAAAAAATTTATAATTAATCTTCAGAGCACATAGAAAAGCATTACACAGAGAGATTTTTAAAAAAAGGTGTACCTATGTATTCTTTGTGAAATTTAATATAAACCTACTAATAATTTCATAAAAATCATAAGTCTAATAGCTCTAAAAATCTGAAGAAATCGTAAATACTGTGGAAAGTAAACGAAATAAGTAATTTTTAATGAATTGTATGCAAATCAATATTTTTAGTCGGAAATATTATAGTTCAAAAATGATGTTCCATGGTAGCACAAAAATCTCGTTGGTTCATTTATAAAAAAAGTGATAAAATTCACACATTATCTTCGCAAAAAAGCACAACACCATTACAGAGTATTTATTTTGATAAAAAATCTCGTTAAGAAAAGACACATGGTTCATTGGCCTGTGGCCTATTTGAACAATTGTAATGCTGCTTTGATTAATACAAATAAAAGCCCACATAATAGAGTTATAAAAAAAAACATTTCCTTATTACAGATTTTACATTATAAGTATCAAGAATATAAGATATTATTAAATGAGTTGTTAATTAGTATTGATTATTTTTAATCAAATTAGGCTATGAGATAAAAACTACTTAAAGGGTCATATGCTTATTGGGTAGAACAGCTCTGTATTTTATTTAATGTACGTAAAAGTATAAAATCTCTCAACGCTGAGGAACGAATATTGGAAGAACGAATATTCAAAACAGATATTACTAATTATCGTTGTTCTCATATTAAAATAATACCATTGACTTTTAATATTTATATACGTGTACAAAATCTTTTGTATATAATGAAACGGCCTCAAGTATAAATCGATAAAGTAGGTCACTTTTTGTCATTCGGCACACCCTCAAGGTAACATATCGACGTGAATTCCACTTTACCGATACGTTTAGTGGTTTCATTTATAAAAGCGAATTTTATACGTAGCATTTCTACGCAAATAATTAGTGATAAACATTACATTGCTTGTAATTGTTCTACAGTTAATAATAAAAGAAAAGAAAATTTAATATGCATGTATAATTTTAATTAAATTAAGACCAAATTCATTCCAATACATTTAATTGCAATAGAGATACAAGTTTATTATATAGTGTAAATAAATTTATTTAAAACAATTGTTAGTCGAAATTTCGTAAATTTTGTGTACGTACTTTGTTAATGAAGCAAATAAAAATAAATACACCAAGATTTAGCAGTTTATAATCGTAATTTATTATATAAAAAAATAAATAAGTATACAATAGTTAAAAAAGTTTTTCATTAATGTTTGCACCGGCATTTTATGTTATTCTTGAGTATACCTTGTATATTCATTAGTAAGCATTTTTGAGAATTCGATTAGAGTTTAATAGAGAAAACCAATGAATAAATCTTGAATAGAAATGATCTGTGCGCCCAAAATTAAATATATTTATGATTTAAAGTTTTTATATAATAAGAAATATTGGAATTATCATGTAAAATATTTTTGCACATATGTGTAAGTCTAGCTCACAATTTATCAATATATACATATATAGTCAGCGTAACGCAATTAATCCATAGGTGCATAAATCGGTTTATGCCACAATTTCTGCTCGAATCCACATTTATTTCCCTGGTGGGCCTGAAACCCTAAAAAGTTTGATAACTAAAAAACGATCCAGGGAAATTGGAAGTTTCCAACTAATAATAATACGTTTTTTATATTTTCTGCAATAAAACACATCCTCTAAATATTAGGTTTGAATTCTTGGTGAGATTGAACATAACACGTAGAGCGTTTTGTCAATTTGGATCACTTTCATAATAACACATCCAAATTATTAATTATTAAAATCGTCATTACAAACGATATATATGTTGAATATATTATAAATTTACTGAATATTCAATAAAGAACAGATTTAACACCAATTTTACATTCGAAAATTAATCTGATTTCTAAAGTTAAATGTCTCAATTATCGAAATTATACGGTATAAGTTCAAATACAGTCTGTTCATTATTTTGTCAAGAAGGCGAAAGCTCTGTACATTTTTAGCATAGTTCGTCTTTCACCGGTCCAAAAATCGTTACAGTTTCCACCAGGATTCTATCCTTACCTTATTTATTTTTCGTTGAACAGTGAATCCAAATAAAAATTTCAATTACTCACTTTCTTGTAAATTATACATGCCTTGATAAAAATCATCTGTCAACTATTTTCTACATAGAACGAAATAAAAGTTTAACGGGGCGAAATTTGAGATATTTAATCTATTTACCAAAAGTGTACGCATCGTCATAGTCTAAATAAACCTCGGAATTTCCTGAAACATTCTAAACGCGAAATTGATGTGTAAGGTATCTATATATAAACGCGTAAACGTGAAATTTCGAAAGTGGTTGGATTTTTCCAGACGCGTTCTACAATTTCACCGTGCACAGACGTATCCTGGGCGCAATGTATGTGCGATCGTATACGCGTGTCTATATATACACACTCATACATATACAGAGCCGAAGAGGGGGTGAGAGAAAGAGAATAAGAGAGCCGAGCCAAGGTATATATACCGTTGATGGCCCATAGGGGTAACCCTCTACCTCGCCATAAACGAGAGGGAGAGAAAAAAAGGTTCTACCACTACGTTGAGTACTATATACCTAGGGGGGAGAGAGAGAGAACAGGGAACAGAAACAGAGAGAGAGAAGGAGAGAAGGAGAGAGAGTGCACAACAAAACGTCCAGTAAATATACGCTACTTTTGATGTCGGTGTGTAAGTGACGTGTAGGATAGAGAGATACCGTAGTGATAAGCCAGACGTATACGTCCTCCGTGTACCCGTACGACCGATCTCTACGAAAAAAAGGAGAGGCTTTTTATTAGGGGTACAACTTTATTAACGGGACAGTGCATTAATTCGACCCTTTTTTTTCGGCCAACTTTTATGTCTGTATATATACATACACTTTGCTCTCTCCCTCTCTCTCTCTCTCTCTCTCTTACTCTCTTTTTCTCCTGGGATTTTTATCTCTTAAGAACGTCGAACAATACAACCGTGCATATACACGCACACAACTATTTAGCGATCTCGTAATTATGGGTTAAAACGTATAGACGCATACGTAGATATTTCTAGAACTGTACTCGTGGACGTTTTTTTCTTTTTCGCAACTTAATTGCTAAATAATTGCGCAGTGAATTATTGAAGCATCTACACACGCGCCCCCGTGAGAAAATAACTACCCGCATTATTTACTTTGCTCATGTTTTGGTTAGGCGATATGCCACCAATGCTATATATAGGCACACATCGAACTCCAAGATAAATACTTGTCTTGTCTTTTAATCAATTTGGTATTAAATTTACTACTACTAAGTTTATTCGAAATTTAATTTTAGACAAATCCAAGTATATATATATGCGACTTTTAATATTCTTTTGGAAGTAGTTTAACTTTCATTCAAACGTCTGGAAAAAGTTTTGATCCTTACTCGGCGAAAAGTGTACGTTCTGACAGGGAAATTGAACAATGTTGAAGGTAACGTATTTGACGACAACTCTATAGAATCGATTTACAGCGACAAATTTTTTGAAATTTTTTTTCGACAAATATATGTTTACCGATTTGATACTTTAAAGTAACAATTTATTTTTTAATTATACAATTCAAATGCTTGTGCTCTAGATTAATTGACATCGACATTCGATTTTCGTTTATGTACACGACATTGCATTCAGTTTAAATAAAACTTCGACGTGGAAATAATAAATTTTAGTAAATTTCTAAATTAATTTCTTAAATAGCGTGTACAAACGCGATTGAATAGGTATGCTTTTGCTGAAAATGTAAACAGCGAGAACGCAGCATTGCATAGAAATATTTTAGTAAATAATTAATTACGTTGTATATATACGTATACAAATAGAGAAATAAGTTGAAACATTATTTGCATTTCTGATGAGAAGAATACTTGAACGAATATGATAATCCTCGATTTTCGTTGAATTATACGAAACTTTGAAAGTTAGTGGTAAATTGTTCGGAGGGTTTGGAAGATAGTTTGTAAAATACCGTAAATTATTTCCAAATTTTTTCCTATTCTGTAAATTTACTCTCGGCATTTTTGTATACTAATAAATATCTGATACTACAGTGTATATTCCATTACGTTGATAAATTATTTTCTAAATTATTTTTCCAATTTTAAATTAATATTAATTTAAATGACACTAGTTTGTAAGAAAATGTTACTGGTGTAATTTAAAAAGTAACTCGTGGAGATTACGTAGTTTCTATTCAAGGATAACATACGGTACCGTTTGTAAATACCGGATTACTTTTCCGAATTTAATACGAGATTCAAATTGCAATATTCCGACTCGAAAAAAAGCTCATATTTTTGTGAAAAAAAGGAAACGTAAACGTAGTTCTGAAAAGCAGTGCGAAAACGTATTTCAAGTGTTTTTTAACACTATATTTTTCAAAAGTTTTTTTAAATTTGCACAGTAGAAGTTGAAATTTATATACGCGACTGTTGTATAAAGAAAATTCTAAATAGTGCACGGAGAGAAAAATTTGTATTTGTATTAGTAGTAAAAATGACAATGTTGTTTAGTAATGGAGAAACAGACTCGACAAATGATAAAAGTTGCTATTTTCTATAATAAAATTTATGAGATGTATACTAAATATTAATAAATAAGTAGTAGCAAGTTCCTATAAAAATAGTAATTTTTATCATCGTCAAGTCTGTCTTTCCATTATTAAACAACATTGTCATTTTTTACTACAAAGGTACTTGATTCAGTTAATAAATTTGAAAATCGTAATCTCGTAAAATTTCGATTTAGAAAAGCGAATTATCGTAACGAGAGAAAATCGTGTAATCGTCTAATTAAGAAAAGGTTATTTCTTGGAATGCGAAGTAATCGAATAAGCGTAAAGAATTTCTGTAATAGAAGATTCGATCGAGTAAATTGAATAAATAAAAGAGAAAAATGGATTACGGACGAATGGAATAGGATAAATTTTCTTGCAACACAAATGACACACCGTGGCGAGCATAGCAAATGATCAACTCTCTCAAGAAACTATCAAGTTATACATGTATATCTCCACATCTGTCAGTCAATAAGCGTAGGTTGAACAACACACAGTCGAGTATGCATAATTCATACCGAGTAGTATTCGGTATAGTCGAAATTGACGAAAATCAATTAAAGATGTTAAAGCTTCCTTCGCAAGCTCGAATTATACGGAGGAGAGAAGAGAGCGAGAAAATGTATACGAGTAAGCGCGCGAACCCGTTTAGAGAGTAACGAGGTATATACGCACATTCCCCTCTTATAGGCGAAAACCTCTCTCTCTCTCTCTCTCTCTTCCTTTATATCATATATATATATACACATAGTCGCTCTAGTACAGTCGCCCGCAGAACGAGAAGTTTCGAAATCCCACGGTGTTGCCCAGGAGCCTACGTCATATTGATCCGGAACTTTGTGCACCCGGTGAAATGCCCGCAACTTCCCCGAGTCCTTGCGCTCTATAAGCAAACTTGCTCAACTTTTTTTCCACGCTTCCTGGATATTCTCTCTTTCTCCCTGAACTTTCTCATGGTATGTATAGCGGTTCGTTTGATATATATATATATATTTTTTTTTTCTTCTTTATTTACCATTGCTTTGTACAATTTCAGAATTTGGAGATATTTTCTTCTTTTTTTTTACCAAGGGGGGATAGATTGCGTTGTCTCTTCTTTTTATTAGCGGTATAAGTGTCGATCGATACTGCACGCATGGAGTTTTTTTCTCCCGTTTTTTTTTCTCTTTGGAGTTGATCATTTTGATTTTATAAATATTTTAATTGTATATTCGTATATACCTGCATTTCACGTCACATTTTCTAAATTTTGATTTTCTTATGATTAACAAGTTTTTTTGAACAAACGTGCGCTTACCATATCAAGCGCGTACTTTTATTTTAACGAGAAACAATTTCTGTTACGAGATTTAAATACGATACGCTTGTTTATGTAGAAATTTGAATGAAGATGAAACGATATCGCTTTGCTCTCTGATATATTCGTCGTCCGGCGTCTCACCGCTAGATGTCACTATAGTATGCTTTTTTCGAACGCATATTCTGTGTATCAAAGCTATATCGCTAGATTTTTTGAATATGCTTTCTCTGGTTTAATGAAACCTATAGTTTAAAAAACATTTACTGACGGTAGTTTCTTATTCTTTTATTCTCCTATATGTAATATAATTAACTTTGATCATCCCAACTCACCTGTTTATTTCTAATAATTTATTATTTAATATAAATACACATATGAAAAATTTCCTGCATAATTATACATAACTGCGGTTACATATAATCTTTAACAACGCGTACTTTAACGAGCTCTCTTTTAGTAATGCAATGCATATCGTTAATTTAAGATTAATTTAGGATTCATACTCGATAAAAAAAATAATTAAATTCAAACTATAATTACTATATATTTTGGTAATTCTAAGGGTAATGGCATACTGCTAATTATCGATTAGTCCCTGCGGGCAATTATGCACGCCTTACTACACGTCGTAACGAGGTTTAATCCGGCTTAGTGTTAATTGCTTCGATATATAGCTACGAAAAAAAGAAATATGGCTAATACCTTCGAAATATCATCCTTCGAAATGACAATTTATTGAGAATTGGGATTACAGTTATTTATTTCAAAACGATAATTATATACATTTCATTTTACAGATTTGGATATCGATATAAAATTAAAAAAATTGTATTTTACAATAACAAACATTTGTGATAAATAAATGTATATATATATATGTATGTGCACTATAAATATTTATCACAATGAAATTTAAGACGTCTAATGATAGCCCGAGTGTAATTAAATTGCGATTTTCTACGGTCCTTTTTCATTCCCTTGATTAAACGGTACATAATTTGATCCCGGATAATTACAGAATTCACAATATCCTGGCGGTCCTTGAGGTCCAGGGGGACCTGCATTTCCTGGGAAGCCTAAAACATTACCAGATTTCGAATTTGATTTATTACACTACCCTAAGTTGTTGTCAATATACAAGATACTTTATTTATTATAAACAAATTTGTTATTTAATAATACATTATATAAAACTAAATTAAACAAGTAATTTAAGTTAAATTATATTTTCTATATTGCGTATTGTATATAAATTTATCAACTTTTGTAAATATTGATGGTTAAAATAATTAATAATAAAAAATAACTCGTTCACGCAAATGTGCAATGCAATACGAATTTTTCGCTCTATTCGGCAATGCAATGAAATTTGTAGATTCTAATATAATTTTGTTTGTTAAATAAATTATTTGAAAACAAAAATGAACATTGTATGTGTATGTATTTTTTGTTACATCGATACGAATTATTTTAAGAGAGTGGATCGCTGAAGGGTTATTGGGTTCCTTTTCTCCAACGCAACCACTTGTCTCAAGTGCACTTTTAGTATTATTAGTTTCCTCACTGTAAAATCATCGGGTTCTCTGTATACAAAAAGAATGATGAGAAAGAAAAGATAACTTTGTACGTAGAGCCCTTTTTGTTAATCAATATGAGCTTGTGATTTCAAAAGGTCTGTGTTAAAATTTTATAAAAAAAAAGATGTGAATGCACAAAAAACATATTTGTGTATAAATTACAAATTGCTGGTATTACGTACCGGGGATTCCAGGTTCTCCTTGCAATCCTTGAGGACCCGGAAAACCATAACCATCGTTTCCAGGATTACCTACAAAATTTAATAGTCCCCCATTGAATTGCATATAAGGTGGATAATGGTAAGCTGGATAATATATATATCAAAAAGGAATATAACAATTATAACGCGACGGAGGAATAAGGTTTAGCGGTTCGTTTTATTAGCAACGAGAAAAAGGCAATAAAAAGAGTAGTAGTAGCAGTAGTAGTATAGTATTATGCTAAAAATAACGAATGCGTAATTATCGAAGAATAATTAAAATTTACCAGGTGGCCCGGGTGCACCAGCTGGTCCTTCAAACCCAACTCCATCGTTACCCTTTTCTCCTTTTTCTCCTTGTTTTCCCGTTGATCCTTGAATTCCTATTGGCCCTGGAGATCCTGGTAGACCTATCAAACCGCGCTCTCCAGGTGTTCCCGGTTTTCCTGAAATTTTATCTCATGAATAATAAACTCGGCGAATTTGATGCTAAGTGAAAAAAATGCTCTCTACGTTTTTTTCACTTGAAATTCGCGCGCGAACCGGGCGGTATAATATTCGGTAACTGAAAATGTGATATCTTAAGAATATGTAAATAGCATTACTCTTTTCTTCTTTTCCTTCATTTTCTTTCGAGCTATATCGTATAATATCCATTAAATTCGGAAGATTATCTCGAATTGGATATTATCCTTATATTTTTTGTTTGCGCGTTGTAATTGTGTAACTAGTTATTTTATACAACATTGCTGATAAATAAATTGCGAGCAACAATTTCAATAAAATTATTTTTAAATTTCGTTTTAGAATACCGCATTAGATTTCAAATGTGAGAGAGAAATATGATTATCTCGCTCGCACGTTATAAAAGGACGCGATAAAAAAAAAGAGGCAGGGGCCTTACCTGGCTGACCTGCTGGACCGGGTGGGCCTGGTCGACCTTGGCGAATTCGGTAATTTGGATGCGTTGGTCCGTGGGTTAGCGCGGTTAGTTCGTTTATCTGGTCTGTTTGGATGGGAGTACATTTTTTTGAATTATACAAAGATGTTATTTATTATAAATTAAAAATTTATTATTTTACAATTATTCTTTTACAAATATTTATGTAATTGTTGTAATTTATATACCTATTGTACAATTTGAATTTTACAAGAGAAATATCCTTTATATATAATTTGCGTAATTAGCATTTAATCAATATCGTTTAATTAACAATGATACTATTTACATGAATATAATATTATCGAAATTTAAACCCTTTGCAGCGTAACAATAATAATGTAGGTTCAATTATTCGAATTAATCAATGTTCTCACTGGATATTCGATACATCGAGAAGGTAAATTGAAAGATAGCTACAGCGTTTCAACTCACCTTTAACAATATTCAAACAAATATTACGAATTTCAGCTTCTGAAATACTGTGTCCAGGAGGTCCCTGAGTTCCTGCATTTCCTTTATGACCTTTGGAACCTGAAGGACCGGGTGGACCTGGTATTCCATCTTGACCTGGTGTTCCAGGAGGACCGGCTACACCATCTAGCCCCCGGTCACCTGGTTGTCCTGGTTCACCTGGCTATTTTAATTTTAGCATATTCTTGTTTAAATAAACTTTTGACACACAGCTTTTCTCTATTGCACAGCTTGTTTCAATAATTAAACAGTTGCGACATTTAGTAATTATTTATAAAATTATATTATTTATTTTAGTATTAAAGTTTTAGAGATTATTACTTGTTATTTGCGTGAAAAATAACATTGCCAGGATTATAATGCTGAATTCATATAGCTATATTATTTAGTGAGCATTCGATGCCTGATCAATACGTAGTCGTAGCACAGCAATATTAAGTATAGAGATGTTATAGCTAGAAAATTAAAAACATTGAGTAATGTTAATTCAAATAATCTTTTAAATATTGATTACTAAAATTTTATTTAATTCTACAAAAAGCAGGAATGAACGAATTTCTTTATCGCAGTACACCGAGAAATTTTTCTAATAACAATACCATGATAGCACAGTAAATCTGAGATATATATGTTGTTCGATATCAACCAAACAAGTCATAACAATTTTAAGAATGTTTAATCAAAATTTACTAGTGCAATCAAGGAAATTTTAGGTTCCTCGTTAAATATTCCTATTTTATTTTGCTGACAAAATAACCTTAATAAGAAAATTTACTCCGTGTATAGTTTGAGTATTACCCTATGCAGTGAAAATCAATACGTTTGTAAATCAACTTTTTGTCCAGAAATTAATAATTTGACCAAAAATAACGAACAAGTCGTTCAGATGCATAAAGTGGTTGTTCACAATCCTCATTATGCAGGGGAGATTCTCGGGTATTCTCGGCAGTATTACATCTATGTCTAACAAGCAGTGAAGCGTTGTAAAATTTAAAATTTCAAATACTAGCTATACAAATGCAAACCGTACGCGGGTATGTATATTCTAAAGAAAATAAAAAAAAACCAACTTACAGGTCCTCGCGGACCTGGTATCCCTCTGGGTCCACTTTCCGTTGCGATAGGATAACCATTTTTGAAGAAAACGTTATTGGTATTCAACATATCCGATGTAAGAATTTTATTTCCAGGTAGTCCTGGGGGACCCGGTCGTCCTTGAAGTCCTGGAATACCAGGAGCTCCTGGAGGTCCTGTCAATCCTGGTGGCCCCTAATAATTATTAATACGTATACAAATGAATCCGACAATCCCAAATTACACTCGAGATTAATGTAACATATTAGTTAAATTAACAAGAAAAGTAATTTAACGATAAAGCAAGGAATAGATGTATATATATTACCAAATGGGCATTTGCATATATAGTTAATCAACATAATCCTGATTATATATGGTTCGATACGCACTTCCTTGTCTGAAAGATCAAACATGAAATGCATGAATGGATTAGCATTTGCACACAAAAACCCACATGTGTCCTACTAGATATCCGTCCCTCTCTGAATTGCATATTGAGACTCGAATAGTGGCACATCCTGCTTTAAACTCGATATCGGAATTTCTCTCTATTCGGATATTTCGTTACTTTACTGCTCATTCCCGATACCCTTTTCTCTCTCTCTCTATCTCCCCCGTATTCTTCGTATAAGCGGTACTATCTATTTTTAATAAACTTGAGCTCCGTGTTTATCTCCTACTCGATCCGATAGTTCATCATTGTCCGAAAAGGGAAATATGCGATGCACGCGCATCGTCGCGTCAATGTAACATTAAGAGGACGATTAAATAATTAGAGAGATACATGGCGAACCTACTGAAATATTCAAGTGGGAACGTCGTCGTGGAATTACCTATTCGATATCAGCCGTCTCTTTTTGTTTACGCGCGTATACGTCAAATTTAATTTCCCCGTTGCGTAAAATAATGTTGTGAATATTAAAGTGAGAAGAAGTAAAGTTAGCGAAAGGGAGGGAAAAAAAAAGCGGGAATTTTTTGGTACGGCATTGCAAATGACATCGTATGCATCTCGTGCGTACGCTTACCGAATACTCATGTAATCCCGCACACTCCTGGTATTTGCGCAGGGCTATGCTTACTCGTGCGGAAAAACGTGTTTCACGCGCGTTTGTTGCATAATGTATTATAATGCTCTACGATTGTTAAGCTAATTTGTTTAACGTGGACCCTCATTTTGGATAAAAAATATCTTCGTTCGCTTCACTTTTAATTTGCATGGCTTATCGAAACTATAAGACAATACAACGAAGGGCATATAATGAGACGAGAGAGAGAGAGAGAGAAAGAGAAAGGGAGAGGTATGCTTGGGGAGTTTAAACAATAGAATTCTTTTTCAAGCTGAAGCGTCAAAATCAATTGTAAATGCTATGTATGTGTATAAAACGTTTGGACATTAATATATAGAAACCATGAGAATTAAGATAATGAAAGAAAGGTAGGCGATGCTGCTTTTGAAGTAGGATACAGGGAGAGAGAGATAGAAAGGGGAAAGAGTAGAGAACGAGAGAGACCGGCTCCCTTTCGCGGTAGAATAACTCTGATTTAAAGGATAAAACGTTGGGGGTTGCTAGGAGCTAATATTGCCAAGGGGGATGAAAATGGAATGCGTTTGTCTTGTGCTCGTGTATATATAGGTATACATACCGAATTTCCTATAGGTCCTCGTGGACCTTCGATGCCTCGCTCGCCTTTGTCGCCACGATCGCCCTTCTCGCCTGGCTGTCCTTCGGGGCCAGGTTCACCCTCTAAGCCCTCGGGACCGGGTAATCCATTGCTACCGTCTTTACCAGGTAAACCTCTTTCTCCGCTATCTCCTGGTATCGTTTTTCAATTAAATCAACATTTTACTATTTTAAATACGTCCTCGCCTTGTGCACCACTGCGTTACGATAAACAAATCCACTATTTTTAATTTACAAACAGTTTAATTTTAACCACGAATGCTGCTGAATTAACATTTGGCTATTCCGCAAATAGAAACAATAGTTTTTTTTAATTGAAAATGTATTTTATTACGATTAATTTAAGTATTTTATTTATATAAGTAACTGCAATAAAATGTTAATATATCGTATTTTGAGGAGATATCAAATCTTAAAAATATCGTTCTATCAACCTCTCATTTAAATTTTTTGTTTATTAATTTAACACAATTTTAGAGTTAATATATATATATGCAAATCCAAGCAATTATGGTTCGATATTCTCTTAATTTTGTACCGTAAATTCTTTTTATATTTTTAACTTCATATTTATTCAAATAAATGTATAAAATCACTGTAAATTTCAAATTATTATTAAAATGATTATTATATTGATTTAATAACAACCATACGTAATTAAATTTATATTATCGAATAATTAATTATTGCGCTGACAAGAGGGAAAGAAATTCGAAAAAAGTAAAAGTAAATAATTATTTAGCGACGTAATTTAAATTAAATATTGATTAAATCAATGGTGAAAAATTTTTACTTTCGCGGTGATCAGAGATATTGAATTGCATATGAAGTGCATATGATTTTCCTGGCTGTCATTTGCAGGCTGAACCGGTTAATGGATTTGACTTCAATAGAACTCAAATTATTTATTTCTCCCTGTCATCCCGGTCGGCTGATATTTAACTTTATTGTTTGTCCGTCAAATTCAAATTTTTGTCTATACGTACCTCCGCATAACAATTTCGCGATATTCTACTCTATATTAAATATACCGATGTGATGATATAAAATATGCTATATTTGATTACTAGTGACATTATTCATAATTCCCGTTTACAGTTGTTTGAAATAAATTTTATGGAAGCACAATTGTGTGTTTGTTAAATTGAAAAAACAACGCGAGACTAGAATTAGAATTTTAAATATATACACGACATTTATCAATTTTATGGGTATTTATTTGATTTCTGAACAATTGATTAATAAAACTAGTAAATTATTAATATTTATACAATAGGTTTATTCAATTTCGTATTTATTATTTTAAATTAAATTGGTTTACATAATTGTAATAAAAATGCAATATTGAATACTGTATTACTTTATAACGATAAATTCTTAAAATTTTATCTATAAACTAATAAATTATTTTCAAAAAATATACATTTTTTAAATAATGTATTTTACATTCTATTTATGAAAAACAGACATAAAACTTGTGTACTTATAACTCGAAAGAAGGTTACTACTTTATCGACAGTTGCAAGCATACCAAAGGTCTCGGTAACTCGTTAGATAGCAGCACCGTGGAAGCAAGCTCAAACACAATTTTAAAGATGTGCATATATCCCTCAGTCTCGCATTCACTTTGAAATAAATTAAAAAATTCACGAGAGAAGGTAAAATTTGAATGATTAAATATATACTTAGTTTACGGTATATATACACACGTATTCCCAGGAATACCCGTAATATTCGATTTGCAGGAGAAAATCAATAATATACGCCGTGTGTTCCAGGGTACGTACATCTTGAGAAAATAAAGATTTAAGAGAACAAATCTCTATCCCTACCTCTGTCTCCTTTGTCTCCTTTCTCACCGCGAGCACCTGCAACTCCAGGTGGTCCAGCTGCAATCTTAGCTATATCGACAGATGACAAGCGGCCAGGGATTCCTGGAAGACCCTAAAAAAAATCGTTCTTTTTATTTCGTCGTCGCTTAATTCTTCTTTCGCGGTCTATATAGTTTTATTATTTGCCGCGCGGCTTTGATTTTCAAACGATTTATTTTACTTTACGTACTTTATACAGAGTAAAATATTATGCGCTTTTCTTCCGATTGTTTTAGTTTTTATACAGCGAGTTTAAAAATTATATATATGTGTGTGTGTGTGTGTGGGTTACGGAGCGGACCCCTAAAATGAGTTATTTGCATAGAAATAAGACTATTAAAATAATGTGTAATGTTAGTTTGATATATCAACAAAGTTTCTCGCAACTAAAATTTAACCCGCGTAGATCTGAACGAAGTTAAGAAACTCGTGTACAATGTCCAGAATGAATTACCGGGTTGCGCGATAATTTTTTTTTTTTCTTTAATTATTCGCACACACACATGCGCGCGCGCGCGCGTGTACTCCCAAAAAGTTTGACGAACGCAAAAAACGCAAAGTTTGCTACTTATGCTAATTTAACAAATATATCTTCGTATATAAATGAAGTTAGATAAAAGTTTAAACCGAATAAACAAAATGTATATGTAACGAACGTGTCCGTGCGTGCGCGGTTGGGTGACAAAATCAATGCGAAGGTACAATGCTATCCGACCTTGTGGGTAAGCCTTGGTTACCTGTTCTCACGATTCTTATTGTATACGTACGTACGTGTGTATGCGTATGAAGAAAAAAAGAGAGACAGAGAGATAGTGATGGAGAGAAAGGAGAGGGGTTGCGTTTACATTATTTGGTAATGAAGGCGAAAGGTTGAAACTCGTAAACGGTCTCTCGGCTTTAAATGGTGAATCCAAATCGTTGTGTCCTTTCCTCATAACAATCGAAAGGTTAAGTGGGCAAAGTTAACTTCGCCCACTATATATTGAAAGTTTTAGCCGCAAGATATCTTTCTTTGGTCTACTTATCAAACTCCAATTAAGTATATTCGTTTCGTAAGTTTTACCATTATATCGCTACAGGGACCTGTTCCTTTTTTTTTTGAACACGTACATATAAATATATATATATATATATATATATATTGATGGTTTCCAGATATTTGGTAGAAATAGTTTGTTTGAAATTTTACAAAGTTGAATAATAAACTCTTTTTTTTATATTTTTGAATTAAAAATATGTTTTAGACTTACCGGAGCTCCTGGTAATCCTGGCTCCCCTTGATCTCCTTTGTCTCCAGGCAGTCCCGTGTCGCCCTTAAAAACGATCGTAAATTTTATTATTTTTTTTTCTTCTTCTTCTTGACACTTGCGTTTTATTGAAATTGAAGAATAAAACTTTCTTTACTCTTTTGTTGTTGTTCTTTCCCGAATTGTTCATCTTTGTTTAGACGGAAAATCTGAATAATTATTCTACTGTGTACAAAATCGTTTCGAGAGATGATTTTATCTAAAATCTTTTGCAATTTTTTCACGTATGTACGTTCGTATCGCAGTTCGTTGAACCTGTTTATTTTCCAACGTAAGTGCAACCGAGTGCACACCATTTTTTATTAAATTATCTGAATACGCGTATATGTGCCAGATATTAAAAACAATCGTTCTATATACATTCAAATAAAATGTATTGTTACACGTTTTTTTGTATGAAATTCACGAATAAAGTTGAAAATTCGATTTTACGAAGGTATACAAAAAAAAAATTTTCACGCGTTGTTATTTTTCACAATAGATCGAAAATGAGCGTGACCCGAAGGGACCCCTAAAAAAATACAAACTTTGAAGACATGACTATTTCTCCGTATGGTAAATTGTCCAAGTTATTATTGTATCGCAAAAAAAAGAATATAAAAGAATTCCCACGGTCGGAAGACCCTAAAAAGAATGCGCATTGCGCAAGCTATACGCTCCGGGGCATGTCTGTCGTATAATGATGATTTTATATTCTATTTCAATAATAAACGAGTATGTAAAAACCTGACTGATATGCATATTTAACGTGAAATTTTATTTTATAATTACCTACAGCTGCTTGCGCATGTTTTTATTTTATATAATTAATGGAGTTCACGTTTATCATTTATTTGTTTGGATAAATATATTTGAAAACTTTGAATTGGAATACAAGTATTTAGCTTTTCTAATTCATTAATGAGCTGTTTTCCATAATATTTTGCGTACGTTGAAAAAAAAAATATTAAATTTAAAATGACTATGTTTTGCGGTAACGACAGACCGCGTAAAGCAAGACAGTAATTTTTGTTGCAATATCGTGTTAAAAATGACTGTATGCATTTCAATATTATAACTATAAAACGTAACGAAAATTACGATATTCTATGTGCAGCCTTCCGTTACTACAAAATATATAGTAATTTCTAATATAACATTTATTTCCTTAGTGTACATAAATGCGTTCACGGTTTAATAAAATAATTTTTCGGTTCTTTTTATTGAAATCGCTATGGTAATATCAGAAATTTTCACGGTTAAATTCGAAGGTATCAAACTAACAGTCAATGATATGAAATTTTTGGTGGCATGTGGAGAAGCGTGATAAGGAAGGGAAGTTCATAAGTATTGGAGTGGGAGAGTTCCTGCGTCGATCCCCTTCCTGGGATGCTTATGGCGACGCTCCATAACCATTCGAGATTCTCCAGTCACGATTTTCCTATATAGGGCTGCGTTGGAAAGACGAATTTAATTACTCGCCCGTTTAACAAACCGAAATTCTCGGAAAGCAAAAGTACATTTCATCGATATATTTTACGTTTTAACAAAAATATTAAATAATAAATTTTTCGCGAACTTTGTGAATACAAGCTGTTAGCACGCCTCGAGCTCGTGATTTAATTTTTGTATACGCGCGTATGTATATATATATATATATATATATGCGCATAGTTTTTTTGACAAGTTCGTAAGTGGCATATGAATAAAATATACGTCGATCTATATACAAAAAGATATTTACATTTTTCCAAGCTATTGAAATGTTCACAGGGGAATACTTGCGCGTATTTCATTATTTACTTTTATAAGAACTGGTCTGGCGCACATGTACGTTTAAAGCTGAGGCATCTCTGAACCTTAAGCGTTATGTGTATATACAGTAACGGAGTTTGCTTAACGTTACCGACTCTTGACAGAGCACAGAAATGCTTAGTCTGTATGATTCATAGATTCTGCCATATGGCAACTATTTTATACTGGAAGGATTATAATTTATGCTTTATTATCTCGAGACGCCTTGTATATATTATAACAATTGTTTAATATTTGTTGGAAAGAATATAAACATTTTTTTAATAAAAATAATCACTTTTTTAAGTATTTAGTCTTTCAAACAACTTAAGTCGCATCTGTGTACGTGAAAAAAGTTTCATAGGTTACGTTGATTAAATAACATTGATTTTCAGATACTTTATGAACATTAAGATGGTTATAGGTAGCTCATTTTTGGTCAAATGGCTATTTCATGACAAAAAAATAGTCGTATTTGCGAGTACCATTTGAAGTTGTCGTGGTTACCGCAGCGCCATCTGTATCGAAAGTTACTTATTCTTATATTTATATAATGTAACCAGCATATTTATCTGTAGTTCTACTTTATTATAAAAATGAAGAAGTTAAGTTGAGAATAATATTACTGTTAGAAATTTCAACTGCTTCTCAGACAATTGTTAACGGTTTTTAGCAAAATAAATTAGTTTTTAATTGTTATATTCACTGAAATTCACTTGAAAACGGTATATGAATTTCGACACATCGTCAGTATATAGATCAACGTCGCTGCTGCCGCACTCACTTAGATTTAAACAATCACCAATCAGATAGACGCAATGAAGACGATGCCTTTTTCTGGATCATCCGCATCAAATATGCGTCTTTTCGACTATATTTAATTACAATCCTTGCAATGCAGTTTAATCCATTTAATATTTTTGTTATTTTTAACACTTACTTGTTAACATCCTAATATAATACATTATTTAATTGTCTAACAGGAATTCAATATTATGTATAAAGATATTTTCATTCCATATTGTTATTTAATTCACTCATTGTTATGAAAATATAAAACCGTTACGCTTTCAGTACTATCAAATTGTTCATATTCATGCCAAATGTATGTATCATTATTAATTGTACATTTTATTTAAATAAACTACATAAATGTACATTACAGTAAAAGTGGCAACGTCGCAACGATCTGTAAATTAACGCGATACTTATAAAGAACATTACTTTATTAATTCGTGCTGTAGATATTGCAGTATCATCGTTAAAACACGTTTACCTAGTCGAGGAAACAATACACATAAAGTTACGGCTTCTATTCCAAAAACGTGCGCGAAGACAATTTTTTTTATTAGTTAATTTACATTTATATAGACCAATTGAAATAACAATGAAAATATTCTGTACTTCAAATTCCACCGAACGAGAGGTCACGTAAAAAAACAAGTACTCTGACAAAAATATAGGTGTTTGATTTACGCGGAATTCTTAAAAAATATGGCTCCAAAAGAAAATCTTGCTGCTCTAATATTTTCCTTTAGAATCAGTAGAAATATATATTTAAGAAAATTGATTTTTTTGACTTATATACTTTCTCATCTTTTACAAAAATCACATAGGAACAACCAACCATTTTATTTTTAAAATTTCATATTAAAGAAGAATTCCGCTTAGATCAAAAACATATGTTTTTTCAGTGAAGAATAAATAAGCTTTCAGAATATTTATGCACAAAATGTACGATAAATTCACGAAGAATATATTTTACAAATCTGAATAATTCAAAAAATATATATACGCTTATAAATAATTAATAATGTATACACAAATTTTCAATAATGCAGTGATTATAAATGAAAATTTATTCCATGTATACAAAAAATGGTTAAGTACATTTTTCACGCTGGAACGAGGAGTTCAATTTAAGCTTGGGAATAGCTCGAGGGAAAGAGGACGACAAAGAAGGATGTAGGATACATTTTAAGCGACTGACCATGTACTTCCCGTGAGATAAGTTGCAAGCTATGATAATCAATCACACCTTAACAAAGCCTTACCAACGGATCGATGCGAAATTTAGCATAGGGATAGCTCTGAGTGCCTCGTAAATTCTAACAGTGCAAATAAGTAACAAACTATACCACCTTATTAATATACAGAAAGTTCAACTTGGTAAAACTTTGTTTATTAAACAATTCCTAACATTTACATTGTCCTGGGAATGCAATTAAACCGTAGTTTACGTTACACATATACGCGCGCGCAAACAAAAAGAACCGTGACAATAATAGGGACGCAGTGCATTGAGCGTTACGTTCGTACAGTAAGAATATATTGGTATACGTTTCAGTCGATGGTGTTGGATTTGTATAAGTATATATCGCGATATCGACTTGTTCTCATTAAACTTGGTAATTATCGATGATTCTCCCTCTAATATAGTAATGCGCGGCGTTATAGCTATTGAAACGACGCGATTCATTAGCCGAGATGAATACTTTTTGATTTTGGAATCGAAGTGTATATTATATATATTGCGAATATAAAAATACCAGATGAGACATTTTTCCATCTTGCACGCGTGCATTTATTTAAATATATTCTTTCTTATAAATCCCCAAGAAACTGTGGTATCGAAGCCGATTCGAAATTGATTCATTTGAATACAGAAATGAATCGTGATTTATGTAAATCCAGATTGATTTTGCACTTTATATTAAGATTCGCTTAATGTAAACTCGATCGATACGCCATTCATAAAAGATCAGCTCGCGCAGTCAATCTTTTTGGATGATTAAGTGCGCTACGCTTTTGTCAAATATTCCACCTCGGTGATGTCACATTACATTTTAAGCGCAATCGTGCCGCACCTTTTTATATGTATAAAATTTTCACACAATGACTTCATTATGTTCCATGTATTTTTCCCATTTTGATATACCCTCGATCAAATGTTGCTCATCAATCTAAAAGTCTAAGGGTCACGTGCGTACGCTCCATGCCACGTGATCACGTGTTACTTGTCACGAGATATGTTTTACCCTATTACGCAACGTTTCAAATGCAAATATGGAAAACCTTATATAATGTTGCAAAAAAATGAAGGACTGACGCATAATAGTACAAATCAATAAAATTAATTATTATTTCGAACAAAATTATTTTTCGCAGGCAATAATCTGTGCATTATTAATTATTAAAAAAGTAATGTTACGTAAAGTTTATTGGAGAAAAAAATAAATGTAGTTCAATTATTTTTTGATTTCGAAGGAAATCCTTCATCCTTGTAGACTATTCGTTTTGACATAAGCAAACATCGAGGTTCGTGATAAACATTATTATAAAATTTTCTACATAATAAAAAAAAATAACAATGTCCGTAATAGAATGATTTTTATGAAAATATTGCACAAATGTTGAAGTTAAAACATGATTGCATTTACAAAATAACGAGAAGACGTGCTTTTTCATACGCGTTTCCAAGAAATATCTTACCAAAAGTATAAGAAATCAATAATCAATAATCAATAATCAAACCGATTGAATTTTAGTCTCATATTTTGCACCGAAGTCAATTGTTTGTAAAGAACGACATGTCTTCTCCTACTTTTTAAATATTATCATATATTATTATTTAATATTAATTTACTTATTTAGCTCGGGTAGTAGGGTAAGGAAGATAAAAGTTAAAAGAGGAGTCCTTAGCGATAGCTTCACAAATCCACGCAAATTTGCGAGTAGAAGTGGCGCTGCCGTCAGGTACGCTGAGTTCATATTCGACAATAATTATGGGCAATTAAAGAAAATAGAGTTTCTACCACACAAAATCTAAGTTGAGCGCCATAGCTATTGATGTAATGAATAATTCCCAAATTACATATTACTTAGCTGATCGAAAAGTCAGTATTTTTGACGAAAAAGGATAAGTACGAATCAATGTTTCGAGAACACATTGAAGTCACTTCGTATACTTATCACTTTTAATATAATAAATTATAAATAATATAATAATTATAAATAATAAATAAATTTGTCTATACTCATAATACAGAAGCTGCGAGTGTGTACGGGGAGTCTTAGAAGTTCACAAATCCACAACTCGAAATTTTACGAGCAGAAGTGGCGCTGCCGTCAGGTGGGCTAAGTTCATATTTGACAATAATTATTGATAAATTCATTTTGAATAATTATAGAGCTATTGATGTAACGATTAATTACATATTATTTAACTGATAGAAAAGTCAGTATTGTTGATGAAAAGTGATAAGTGCGAATCAATGCTCAGAATAAACGTCCAAATCACTTACAAGGAGACCCTCATATGTTTGGGAAACGGATCGTGCCCAGCTTGTAGTATATGTTTTCTAATATAAAAATATGAAAAAAGCCGGAGCCGCAGACTCTAACAATCGTTTTTTGAAAAGTTATACGCTGTTAAAGCAAAATTCCAAAAAAAATAGACTTCACTTTAAACGCTTATAACTTCTGACCTATCAAATATTGACATTTAAACCAAAGTTTACTGAAAAGCTGAGATAAAATAGATACATTTAAAAAAAAAAAGTATGTTCAAATCCGTTAAAATGGAGCAGAGTTATAGCCGAATTAAGAATTAGAAGCAATTTTAAACAAAAATTGGGCAGTACAAATTTTATTGATTTTTTTTAAGTTAAATTTCTTCAAATTCTTAATTCGGCTATAACTCTGCTCCATTTTAACGGATTTGAACGTACTTCTTTTTAAAATGTATCTATTTTATCTCAGCTTTTCAGTAAACTTTGGTTTAAATGTCAATATTTAATAGGTCAGAAGTTATAAGCGTTTAAAGTGAAGTCTCTTTTTTTGGAAATTATTCTGACGGCAGCACTGCTTCTGCTTGCAAATTTGCGGGTGGCGGATTTGTGAAGCTAACGCTACGGTCTCTCCTTAAGGAGATGGTATACCTGGTGGGATATCAACCGAATTAAAAAGATATTATTAAATTTATTTTAAAAATATGCAATTATATGCAAAATTCAACTACAGAAACGCTAGATAATTAAATAATAAGTCATTCTACCAAATTCCAGGTCAATACAACAAAGACACTCTGCATAATTTCTGCACTGAAAAATTAGGGATATTCGTACGTTTTTGGTGCAGGAATTTTTTGTAGTATTCTTGTTGTATTTACTTGAAACTTTGTAGAATGACTTATTATTTATTTATCTATTGTTTCTGTATTCGGGGGTTGCAAAAAATTGTATATATTTAAATATATGTAATAATTATCTTATTTTGCTCGGTCGGTAACCTACTGGATATGCCACCCCCTTACACTACAGTATAACAAATTAATTGATAAATAAATCAATGCATAACAAATAATACAATATAAACAAGATCTGAACAATAAAAGAAAATGAGTATTAGAGACAATCTCTGAGAAACAATTTAAATTTTTACGATAAATTAAACCGACAACACCTGAATTCCCACTAAAAAGATGTACATAATATAATGAATTAAACCAAACCTATTTTTTGGTGCAACAAAATTGTCATGACAGTCCTTGTTTCGAAAATTCATGTAATAACGATACTTCGAATAATAATATAATAGCGTTGAAAGATGATAAAATCGAAGTATCTTACCTAACTTCCCCTTGAAGCTTATACATATATGCATATATTACCATATTAGAAATAGTAAATCTTCCACTATTTCCATTTTTATCACGTATTTTCTTCTACATTAAAATGCGATGAAAATGACATTGAAATTTATTGCATTAGAAAATTGTTTCTTCAACGTAGGATATTTCATAAAAGTTAAGGTAGAAAATATTCTACTCGAACCTTAGAAAAGAAGATAATATTATACGATTTTCGTAATATAATCCAAAGTGTTACATTTATTTGCTTTACCGTTGCGTGTGTATACCGAAAGAATCAGCATATACGCGTGTTTCTATAGAAAAGAGGAAGAACGTGGTAGAATAAACGATGTTAAGGGGATGGTGTGCATGTATATAGTCAACTCGTAGAAAATTCACCTTTCTCTTTTTTTTTTAGTTTACATATACGTACATAAAGCGCGTATTGTAGCCACATGGTTACTTTCGTATATGTGGGTCTATATAGTAAACTTCTGCCTTGGAATACGCAACGTCAACTCAGCGTCAGCTCGTGTTCGTGTGGCTCCAAATCGAATTTTGGGAGCGGAACGTGCGTTGGTTAGAGTAGGGGTCGTACTGTCAATTGTTTTGGTGTGACTGGCCTTTTATTTTAAGAGCACTTATCGTCAAATGGCAGTGCAAACCTACCACCTCTTCCCCACCCCTCGCTCCTCCTACCTGCTCCCTTTTCACCCTTGTTGCTTTTTAGAAAGAAAGTATATAGCCGAGCTATTATCCTTTACATTAATTTTTTCGTTTCAATATCCACGAAAATTTAGGTTATCGATCCTTTTTCTGCTATATACATTAGACTGATTGCTACGTGATGCTAAGGTAAATTGGAGGGTGTGCGTATTGTCATGTACAGTGTATGGTTACGCACGAAATCAATCAATAAAATTTGTGATTATTTAATTAAAAGATAATAAAAGTAATAAATATTAGGGAATATTAGCTAAGTAGGGTAAATTTACCAGTGAATCAACGAGTGAGAAATTGTTCAAGTCACATACTTATGTATAAAATAGTGATGCTATAAGAAAAAAAACTTTAATATCAGTATTTTTTAATTTTTAAATAAAATCATTTATTTCTGTTATTATTTATTTAGAAATTAAATAATTATAAGTTTATTAAGTAACTTAATAGGTACAAAATCCGTCGGTGTTTAGCACCATGTTGAAAACACAAATATAGAGACACTAAATAAAATTTAGAACACAGTTACAAATATCACCGAAACCTAGTGAACAAACACTAGGCATTGAATGAATACATACATTTAAAATACATAAGTATTGTTATAAGCTGAATTTTTTTCTTATATTCTATAGACGTTCCCTGGCAGAAAATTGTCCAATTTCACTGGTCAACGTGTTAATCAAATTGAAACATTTTTGTTTAAATAATTTTTAATAAAGACAATGTTACGAACATTGGTGTAATTAATTTTTTAAGTAAAGGAATATAAATTACTATATTTACTATTTAAATAATTAAATGTTTTTCTCCTTAAAATTAGCTATGTACCGGTTAGAAACTGGTGAAGATTTCTACTAGGGTTAATTCACTGCGTTGAAAGTTGATAAAAAAAACCTTCGTTTTTATGGTAACATTGTTATGCCTCTATTTTAAATACTTTTTATAAGACCGGAAAAATTGTATTTGAATATGTTATAAACCATAAAAAGCGGTAAATTATATAAAATCTTATCGCAACTATAATCGCCAGATCATATAATGTTATATAATAAATATGCCCACTTGACTATTTGGTACACAAGGGTTCATTCATTGGTGACTATTCAACAACTGGTTCAGTTATCCTACTGAAAATTATCTATTTTATTGATAGACATTTTCAAGAGCTGTTAGCGAGTCTATCGCCAGTTTCTTAAAGACTCGTAATTAATGAATAAAACTTATGGAAGAACACTTAGCTCAACAGTTCTTGATATTAATAATTGTTAAAATCTAATTAAGACGCAGATTTATTTAAGAAAATTGTTAATTAATTACATTTCTTTTCGAAATATTGTATAAAAGTAGCCTGCTAAGCATTTGGTCATTTTTAATGCTTTGAGGTTAAAAGTAGTTATTTTATAAGTTATAAATAACTATTTTTTCCGTTTTTTAAAATCACATGATCAATTTATTCCTAAAAAAATTATTTTAATAAGGTATAAATTTATGTATTTCTAAAACTAATATACCATGCCCGAGCTTTCTGAGAGAAATGTTGAGGGTAGGTTCTCTTTGGTACTTATGTATCCTATTAACGATTTCTTCGCAAATTCCTGGATCGTCAAAGTAAATAAAAAAAATTCACTCGATGTAACATGGAATTTCCATTTTCATTCTTGAACAAATCGTTGTACCTAAATAAAATATTTCACCTTACACAATACAACTGGATTTTAATAAAACAAAATGTAAAAATACTCGATAACATGGTTTTATCTTGAATTTTTTTATGACGTTATAATTTGTCGCACACGATACTAAAGGTTTCATAAAAGAAAATGGAATTTCTGGACGGATGACTAATATTTTATATAAGGGAGTAGGAAGACCGGCGACTGTGCGAGAGAACGCACAGTGTGAAAAAAAGGTATGTCTCAGCACTGTGTATAACTATAGCACAGCCAAACATCTTCACCTTACTATCCGTCTGAAAAAAGTAGATCTTTTGTCGTACCGGATAGAAGAGAAAATAATTCTATCTCTCCTACTTGTTTAACTTGTACGAACGTATTTTATTTAATCTTCGATAAGTGTGCAAACAGAAGTTAACGAAAAATGCGTTACGCAATAAACTATATATACAATAAAGTATTGATTTATTCGTATTTTCCACAGTAATTTAAAGATATTTCAAAATTAGCGCGTGTTGTTATTTCGTTGTATTTATGTCGTTAAAAATATTAGGTAACAAATATATACTGATAAAGTAATGGTGTATTGCAATTTTATAAATTTTCCGAGGATAACAAATCAGTTTCCTAATTAAGAACGACTCACGGTGCTATACTTCTGAGGTGTTACCTCGTAGGGCGATCCTTCATTGGTAATTGGATACGACAAGACATAATGAAAGATTTTTTTTCCATGCCACCTTGTTGCGAAATAAACACACCTTAGTTCGTTGCACGCTTTATTTATTTAATGATAGTGTAAGAATTTTCAGGCAATTTAAAAATAAATATAATCTAACGAATTGTAATACAAAATATATAAATATTTATAATATTCTAATCGTTATCATATAAAGGTGTGCATCATTTTACGATTTTCTTAGAAGAAAAAATGATCGCTGTCTCAATCGTATTTTATATTGTATATCGTCAGGGACACTAATAAAATTTCCTTTTAGAAAGCTCAATGCTATTTTATTACATTTTCAAAAATTAACAACAAAGATAGATAATATTTTATAGTTCGATAATTAAGCTAAATTACTCAGTACTTGTAAAAAATGAAAATTGGGATCGACGCTTGGAGAAACCCAAATACCTACTATTTAAATATAACAATATTGATGTATTTAAATTGTTTATGATTTAAACTTTCAAGTTGAATTAGTTAATATATTTGTTTCTTAAATATTCTATTACCCTATAATAGGTGTTATACAACATAGTTCATATATATTGGGTTCAACCATTATCTACGTACTACATCACCGTGTTTTATTTTATACAATATAGTTAATAAATGTAAATGTATTTGTATTAATAAGTAAATTTAGTGTCGAATTAAAAATAAATTACATACAATAGGTCCGAAAATTTCTGTCTCATTTTCGTTCTAAAAATACCGGTTATAATTCAAAAACAAGCTTAAAATATTATCCAAATATTAGGTTTTTTACTTTTCACGTAAAGAAATAATAATTAAGAACGAGCTAAATGTTCATAATAAAATGTTCGTTTGTTTACATAATTTTTGTCCATAAATTGAAATTTTGACTATATTGACATTACAATTTTGATCCGAATCATTTTAGATACCTTTCAGAAAATTGTTATCCCTGTGTATACTTATTTTTCTTTGTAGTTTTGAAATACTAAGGGCGAGCAATCGAGTAGGCGGCTAGCTTTTAAAATAATTAGAAAATAAAAGTGTGTGTATCCGTACTAGAATACCATAATGATTGTATTCGCTTTTCAATTTAAACATAAAGTGTGAAATCTGTTGGATCGCTCGGAATTACCGGGAAATTTTCTATTATCCTGAGGATCTCGTAGTGAAATTAATAATTTGTGAGCTCCCGATACATATAATATTAAATACCAATCATATGAGATTCGGAGTGTTCTGCTTGAAGAGCTAGGTCCAATCAAAATTCTCTCAGGGATTCCTTTATCAGGCCTTCCCATTACTTTTACTCCCCTTTCCATGGTGTGCTTGTGCAGGAGAGTTCGTTCGCTCACTCACTTTGTCTTTCTTTCTCTCTCTCTCTCTCGGGCGCGCGTCACATTTCTACTGACACCAGTTGGCTTAGAGCTTAGCTTGGCTGGCAGTCTTTGTTAGTAAAGAGGACTCGCCCTTAACAAGCCTTCAATAAACTGTTATGAACTTGGGGTCTCGACAAAAGCATTTGCACAATCAAAGGGCTATTAACCAGTTAAGGGTTATGCGCTACACACTTTTCTCTTTTTAGATAAACACCGTCCATACATTCTTAATCCTGCAATATGTAAAGATTTATCAATATTTTAAAGGGTGACACGGGGGAACATCGGGTTGAAATCTATATTGACATTTTTCTTCTTTAACCGTGCTCCGCGCTTTCCTTTAAAATATATAATTGTCGACGTCGATTTCCGGGAAGCGAGAGAGATGTGCATTGACGTTGAAGCCAAATTATACAGAGAGCTCTGTAGTCAAAAGGACATCAGAGATAAAAGCGGCAAAGTATAGGTATATATATATCACAAGCGTCAATGGGGCTTCGTACCCGTGTTCCCGCTTTTTGTTCATCTACCATTCCTATATTTTCTAAAAAAAAAAATTATTTTTTTTTGTTAACAAAGTGAAAGGGGAATAATTAGTCGAATACACCTTGCCGTATCGAATTGCATCAGTTTACGCCTACAATTTCTATACAAAACTCGCGCAGCAGTTCTCCCCTTTGCTCACACACGTATATATTTGTTCGTATCTTAAAATGTTTGCTTCTGTACTCCCTCGACCAATAGGACCCCCTTAACTTTTCGCCGAGTTCCCGTAGCACCTTAAAAGTCTACACTTTAAATCTTGACTGCTTACAAAACTTTATCTCTTCATTTCCTTAGATCCCCCCTCTGCATCCTTGCATCTCCGCGTCCCTCTATTTATATATTAACATATATATAGACGTATTTTTTTTTCTTCGCTATACAAATGCGTATTGTCTGTCTATATAGAGAAAGGCATAAAAAAATTACTTTAAGGGAAGCGAAGAACGCACACCGTCGAGCGGTAAACAAAGGAGAGGAAGAGAGATCTGAAAAATTCAAGCTCTTGGAATATCCTGAAAAATGAAAGGTTTTCGCGTTGTCTCGAGGATAAATCGAGGGTGAAGCAGAGAGGTAAAAATCAAACGATTTTTCTTGACGCTACTCTCTTTTTGTTGCTATATCGTGTTTACGCGTATACACATCGTATACACACCGTGGATATTTAAGCGAAGTGCTCGCTCGGTACAGTGCGGTGCTATATCTATCTATAGTGGATCGTAGAGGGCATCGCGCCTCGGTCAAAATCATCCAGGAATGTTACCTTTGGTGAGGGATGTGGCTTTGGAGTCGTGTGCCCAGATATTCGAAACTCGTGCCACTTGACTAGCACGGAAATCAAACAGGTGTATGCAGAAAACTGCCTGTCTGGCCTTCCGTCTGTCTCAAGAACATTGATGGACAGCTACAACGATCCGCCAAGGATCCGATATGTATATATAGTACGAAACAATTTACGTGGAGAGCAATACCGTGACTACTTGAAACGCCCTCGAGTCGATTTTAACCCTCTTTCTGTACGAGCACATCCCTTATTTTATCCTGGCGTCTCTTTCTCTCTCTCTCTCTCTCTCTCTCTCTCTCTCTCTCTCTCTCTCTCTCTCTCTCTCGTGTTCTTATTACCGACTGCGTTCTACCTGTGTACACATACGCAGTAAGGAATGCGAGGGAAAATTTTCGATGTTATCCCCGGTAGAAAGCCCGAAGAAGAAACCTGTGTAATTCGAGTATCTACCCCAAAATGGTTTAACTTCTATATAAGAAACATATTTCGAGAGTTGTACATCTGTGTACTGCAAAAACGCTCGTAAATCGTATAGTTGAATTTTAGGGTCTGTTTGTTCAACCAAGTGAATCTCAAGTTACCATCTGGTTACCATTTTTTAACTACCCCCCTTGCAAAAATTATAATGGGTTTAGTGTGTTTGGCTTATTTCTACATGCTAATCTTGGATAAATAATTTTTTTTATTCCGTCGATTTATAAACGTAAATATTCTTTATCACTGCGATGTACGTTTTATATTTACTATTTTAGTTATTATTATATCTAAATTACAGTTTAAAAAGTTACATAACTTTTACGAAATAACAAATGAATAGCAATCAGAAGCACAAGTTTAGCGTTCTTAAAATGTTTCGAGTTATTATCAAAGGTGTTGTAGCAATAACTTATGCAGTTTTATTTTATTTTGAACGAGTAATTTTCAAACTTTTTCGATTTCCGTCGAGAAATTTAAAATTCTTTTAATACTGTAACTCTTGTGTATAACGTTTTACGTGAAACTTTATGTTTTATTAACGACGAGAAAAAAAAAACGAGAGAGACGCAAACTGACACATACTTTTCTTGCAACAATTATTAGAGAAACTTTATATTGCGACATCTACTTTTTTTATATTGATTGTACAAAGTAAATTTATTTCGTAACAATGCGTTCTAAGAATGTTACGAAAAATTAAAACAAAAGATGAGAAAAAGAAGCAATTCTAACATTTTTCAAGAGCGTAGGAAAAAATTATAACAATTATTATTGTAACGATGATGATTATACCAGGCCTTGAAACTGTATGACAAAACGCGATCTGTATCGGTACCTTTGACGTGATAAATTCCATTGTTTACACGCCACAAAGATCGGATACGCGACTTAGTTCAAGTAGATATCAACTCTGTCTTTAAAGTTACGTGCCTTGCATTCGTATATAACGTACTTACACACTACGATTCTTTATTTGAATACAAATTATAAATTTACCGTAACACTTATATGATCATTACAGTTATTAAAAACGATTAATTGAAACATTGTTAATTGTTTTTCATTGTATAATAAAGATTTATACTATGACAAGAATTATATAGCAATAATTAGTATATATATGCGGTAGAAAAGAAAAAATGTTGTAATGGCAAAAGAAGGACAGATTTGAAAAATAGTATAAAATATAATGTATGTGATATTCAAATTTTAATGTTTATTATTAAGAGGACGTCGATGCTAGCGATTCTACCTTGACACTAGCGACATACGACATTTTCATTTTTATCTTTAACTAAAAAGTTTATGAGGAATTTCGGCACCAGAGCGCCATTCTTCTATAATAATATAAGTAATCTGTTAAATTCTAGTGTAAATTCATTGACTATGTACGAAGCTGTAATTATAATGCAACATAACCTGAATAAACCTGAATAGTGCCGTTTTTAATTTTTATCAATAACTAAGCCAGTTTTTGGAGGTTTTTGGTACGAAAGCCCCAATCTATACAGTACTACAAGTAACTTGTCAAATTTTAGTGCAAATTCATTGAGTATTTACAAAGAATAATCAGGTTGCATAAAAATTACAGTTTTTCACTATTCTTCGTAAATACTCAAAGAATTTGCACCAAAATTTAACAGATCAGTATTATATTATTATATAGAATGGCGTTGTGGTGCCGAAATTCCTCATAAACTTTTTTAGTTACTGATAAAAATTAAAAACGGTAACTGCTATGTGTCGATAAAATCGTTAGCTTCGACGTGTTCTAAATCAGTTATTATTAATAATTATTTCATTTATTATTAATAATAATACATTGTTAATAATTATTTTTACACTTTTAGAAATAGTAATTTTTCATTAATTTGATATAATTTTCATCTCGCAACATTGTTTTATAAAATAAATTATTTTAATACTATGAATCACTGTATTGGTACACATACACGAGTTGACAGTAGATAACGCATTGTTAAACATATGTATAATCTATAAGGTATTCGCACGACGGAGCACTTCGGCATCGCATTATGGAACATATGATTTTAAATTCCCGGAAGCTCCTTATGTACGATTCGGTAAGTTGAATTCAATCGTTTGCGGAAGAATATAAAGATATAGGTATATGTTGTCGAATACTTTCAGCGAATACTTTTTTAAAACGCATATCGAGTTGGAGTGGAAACAGGATTATAGGAACTCAGCTAGGACATCAGTAATCTAACCTTGTTCGCGTCTGCGTCGATGCGTATTTGCTTTTGAAAAAGATGTTTTTAAATGAATATGAAAATTGTATAAACAATTTCTGACATATTTGTCGTTAAGTTGTTCAATTCCTATTTTCATTCCAACCCGTTGAAAGTATTCGAGGATACATTTTTCGATTACTCAGTATTCGATAAAAGTACTCTGTACGGTCACTTTTATCGAATAGTTTTTAAAACCGTTTATATATATATATCGTCTTATTGGGACGATCGGGAAGAATCATTGAATCCCAATTGAAAATAAATCACAAATATGTAATATATCAAAAAAGTATTTGAGTAAACCCTAAATTTTAATATTTGTATAGTTTTGATTTTAAGTTTATTTAATGCGATAAATATTATATTCGGATTAACAATTTTTACTATTAAAATTAGATATTGCAAAATTTTTATACATGATAATATATAAATGTCATTGGCACAAATTTTATTATAGCTGAACAGTAAAAATTTCTTTCTTAAAGTGAAAATTCATAAGATATTTGTAAATAATTTTTCACATTGTTAAATTATTTAACTTGGATAGTGATCTTGTAAGGAATTTAAAAGAAAGATATCAATTAGTGATCCAATTAGAAAAAACTAAAATCTTTTGAATTTCATCAGCACGTTTATTCATGTAGACTCGAACAAAATTAATAATATATCTAAATAATTTAAATAAATGTTCTTCTCTATTTTGAATATCATCACCGAGGCAATCACACGCAAGCAAGGCAAGAGAGTCTTGGGAGAGATTGAATATTTATGAATATTTGTTTATTTTCTAACTATCGAATCAAAGGAGGATTATTCCACCTCCTGGATTTACTCTTGTTCCTTCAATGCCAATCTTGAAGGGAATACAATGAAGGCCTTGCGCGTTCTGGCGGTGCCTCTGATGCATGTAATGCCACTTTGATGTCTTTGCCGAGGTCAAATGACCAATTTACAACTTATTTCAAGAATGTGCCCTTCAATGATGAACGCATTGCTAGAATATCATCATCCGCGATCATCAGACTTACAGTGTCTAATAATTTACAGCACGTTATTCAAAGAAGAGTTTGTCATCTTAAAATTTTGTCTTTTCGTTTTAATTCTAATAATTATATTCTCGTAGAAAGTCTCTTATACTATCTCTAACTGTATACTTTCTTTTTTCAGAAGAAAGTTTAGACTGTGCGGGTAATAAATATGATTACGACTGTATCATGCCATTGCCATTGTGCAGAAATATTATTTAATATTTTTGGGTTCGATTTTATTAAAATATACATTTTGGTAGAGTAACGCGTAGTTCGAATACAACATGGTTTCGGTATTAAACGTAACCCATTCAATTAGAAGTGAATGTAAAAAGTTTCATCGTACCTGTTTGTTTCGTATTTTTAAATCCTTGGATATATTTTGTTTGTTTCATTTCTATACACATAATATTGTAAAATAAATAAATAAATATTGTTCGTTTAATCAAGTTTATTACTAAAGGTATATGTATATACGTGAATACGTGCTCCTATGTATGAGATACATCAATAATAGAACAAATAATACGATCATTTGCGTCCAGCGTCCGTTTTGATCCTGCACGTAATGAAACACACTTGTCATTTTCGGATGAGGGTGATCTGGGAGTTATACGAATTATGTACCTGTTTGTTTTAGCGCTTTCAATTACTGCATGCGATACACATATATATATGTATTTACATATAATACACGCATATATAGATATGCGTGTGCGTGTGAACCTTGCATATGAATAAATTCATTATGATAATACAAGTACGTATTTAAATTACAAATCCATTGATTATTTGATTTTCATTTTACAAAGTTTCGAAATTGCGTAAGCGTACCTAAAACTGGAAAAAAATAATGTGATAATTCAAAATTTTGTGAAAAAACTGTATAATAAACGTTAGTAAAAGTGTGAGAAATAAAAAGATGAATTTTGTACGAACTCGACAACAACGAGCCTCTTCATAACGTACAAACTTGCTAATGTGTTTAGTTAGTGTCAGGATACCTAGCTGGAGTCTTCTATTATCATAGTTGGGTATACGTTGATATATACTGGTGTAGTGTTACTTTGTCTTTGGATCTTGTCTTTCACACAAATTTTCATGCTAATGGATTCTAAGGTGCAAAAGAGCTCAGTCCAGAAATAATTAATATCTTACAGTATATTCCGGGTACAATATTGAGAAATATTTTTTCTTAACGCAATTTTTAACATTGTTCCGTCAAATTTTATCAAGTGGTGATATGTTCGAATGTAGCTTATAAATTAAAGTGTAAAAAATTATGTGTAGTTTTTTTATTATGTATAATCTCATTGTCAATGCATTTTAAGTATAATCTCAAATTTTACAAAAATATCGCTAATTTGATAAGAAATGTGTTTTAAAATAATAAATATTTTTACATAAATGTATTATATTATGTATACCATATTTAAGTCGGTAAGATAGGGAAAATAATAAGTAGTTTTGAAACTCACATTTAGTAATATTTCAGAAAGTCGAATTAAAAATCAAAACGTTATCTAGAAAATCAAAATATATAATTTTGTAACCAAAATTACTATGTTAATTTTTTCCATAAATTGTAGTGAAAATTATAATAATCCAAAAGTAAAACAACCTTGCTGTAAAATATAGTAGTCTTTATTAAGCCATTTTTCTCAATGTGGTATACGAATCGAATAATAAAACATATGTTTATAAATGTTTTGACTCTCATTGACAATTCTCTGTTTGAGTCTTCGAAAAAGTTCCTGGATTGTTTAAAATATTTTTTATTTTATATACATTTAAAAGTCACATCTAGAAATAAATAATTCATATGTTAAATAATTTAAGCTTTTTTTACAGTTTGCTGGTTTCAATGCATTCTCGCAAAATCTTAAATTCAATGTAAAGAAGATTTATTCGAATTCGGTGGATGGAGAGAGCGCACGCTTAAATTCTATATAAAATACTATTTCTCCAACACCTAATGCGTGCGAGTTTATTTTTAACAATCAAGTATTTACGGCATTCATTTGACAGATAATACTGTTCTTAATTAATTTTACGTTTTATTGTTTTTTTGTAATTAACGAGTTTCGCGGCAAATTTACGCGTCGCCAAGTATTAAGGTAACTGCCGAGAAAAGTTTTATACAAGAGAACACTCGATCTCCATAAGAACGTTGTAAGTTTTTCCTTCAGAAACTTTTTTACTCTGCTTACAAGAACGTCGTATACTCTTTTGACCTCTCACCCCAGTCTCCCATAGTAGATCGTACATTTTTCGCTCGCAAAGTAGCGAATAATGTCTGCTCTCTTGAAGTTTCTTAAAATGGATTCTACGAGAGGATTCGTTAAGTTTTCACATCTTTTACTAAAACCTTTTTTTTGAGAATCTGTTTCTTTACTATTACATCTATATACGTGTCTGTATGGATTGTGCTATTTGGTTGGTACGTATCGGTTATCTCATACCTGCTACGTGTTGATTCAAACTTATTGCTCATAGTATTGTTAGTTTCTCTTATTCTAGAAGTAATTAGTCAAATTAAATTACAACGATTTATATCTTCGAACTTAATATCATTGAATTAAACATTTCGAAAATCTACGATAGTAAAACTACGTATAGTTTAGAATTATAGAAATGCGTAAGACATTTTTTTGAGTTTCAAACGTTTTTTCCACCTATAAAAGTTTATTAAATAACAAGATTCAAAATTTGAAAAAATTTAGGTATATTGTTAGGGGGTAAAGCCTGAGTTATTTGTTGGATCTATTTAGATAGTACAGACTTTTCAAGGAATGTCAGGAAGTTTAAAATCGCGGATGAGCAAACTAAAAAGAGACGGAAGAAGTTTCATGGGTCTAAATTAGACAGGAGTCTTCTTAAGAAGAAAGTGAAGATTACTTTGGGGAAGAAATTTGATCCTTCCTTAAGAGTGGAGTTTGCCTTCGTAGCAAACAGAACCATAGATATTAACATCCAGTTTGATAAATCAGAAAATTGTGTCTGATAATATATAATTTACATAGAGAGCCGCGGTGGCTCATGGGTAGAGCTCCCGACTCTCACACCGAGGGTCGTGGGTTCGATCCCAGACGTGTACCTCTGAAAATTTTTTCATGTGCATTTTTCGAACACCGCGACTCAGTGGCTCGGCGTGTCACTATAATGTGACGCCAGTTCAGGTGCGCGTGCGTTTCGTGCATTTTTCAGTGCATGAGAGGCACGGGCATCTGAACTATAGGGAACGTTAGGGACGCGAAGATGTAAAGAGGATCGCGGTGGTTCCATCGGGAGGACAGGGAACTGTAATTATTAGACTAATTACAGTGACCGATGATATCTTCCGATGGACACAAGCACCACTGTTTCAACTACATGTGCTTTGTTTACAGACACACCGTTCACCTTCGTCGCTGATTAGCCCTGGCAGCATAAATAGAGCGACGTTAAATAACATAAAAAAAAAAAAATAAATTACATAGTTTTATGGCTGAAGATAAATATGACTTGGGAGCCAAAGAAATCAATGCACAGAAGATAATTCACGTTAAGGGAAAACGAAATCAACAAGAGAAGTATCTTTGCTACAAACGCTTATGGCCATACACTAACATAGATACTGCGGGTTATCAATATTTTGAAGCATCATAGATTTACCAATATCAGTAAGATAATGTTACTTCAACATTATCAACAAATAACGCGGGGACCATAAAGTGGATTTCAGTATTTACTTGGTCTATAGTAGGTATGCTGTATGTTGTAAGGTCACAAACATTAATCCGTTTAGAACTGCAGTGAGTTTAATAAATGACTAGCAATCATGTATTCTTGAATATCTTTTAGTCTTAAATACCTCCCACATATCCCACCTTCCTTCATACTCACGTCTTTCTCTGTCTATCATTTTACATCCCTCTGCACTTCTCTCTCTGATGTATTTAGTCCTTTGTTGTCATTAGATATAAGTTCAAACATAGTTACAAGCATGCAATCATCTGATCATAACTCTATCACTCATAATGTCATAAATTCCTTAATTTCGGATACTATGTCATCACCTAATTTATTCGCCATCTCACCAAATTCATTTAGCATGTCATCATCTAATTTATTTTCCATTTCATCTAATTCGCATATTTCTCATAATTTTCATCCAGCTAATATTTCCTCATTTCCATTTTCACATACACATGTTTCGGCTTATGATGACAGATCTCAGTCTGTCTCATTGCTGATTTCTCATCTTTCGGCATCTGCCCTTTTCACATTTGATGAACTAGCGCCTTATAAGCTAGTAGTCATTGGGAATAAGTATAAGCCATGGGTTACAATGGAGACCAGGAATCTGATTAAAGTTAGAAACATGGCTTTTAAGACTTTTCGCTAATAAGTATATATATGTGGAGGTCGAGCCACACAAGCTTCATGTGTACGCGCCTACGCGCCTTCGCAAACAAATACTGGTGCCGCGTTCCGAAATCTATGGAATATTCTCACTCTCCTGTAAGACGCGAGCCAACACAGTCCTTCCTTGCGAAGTCGCTCCGTGGATTGCATCATCGTGTTAGTTATTATCATTTATATTTTTGTATCGTCGATTTACTGTAATAAGTTTGTTAAGGTGATAATACAGTTGATTTGAACTAACCAGCTGGTTTATTGTAGTTAGAGCCTTTCCTCACTCTTTTGACTACAAATGGTGACCCCAACGTGATCGATCGAGAAAAAAAAGAAGAGAAGTCCACCATTACGGGTGCTACATTACGACCGAGCACAAGTTTCGCACGAGCACGCATCCTTGGTATTTTCTCTCGCTCTCTCAAACAAGCATTATGATCAACGATTCAACATCGACGAACAACATTGCGCCCACCGACAAAGAATCGCAGCAGATATCGACTGTCGAAACGATCGGTAATTGCAAACTCTCCTCGTTCTGGAAGCGTAACCCTGAGGTCTGGTTCCACCAAATTGAATCGGTGTTCAATGTAAATCGTATACGATCGCAAGATTCTAAGTACCACCTCGTCGTGTCCATGTTGGACAGTAAAACCTTACAAGAACTCGTGTACATCATTCGGGAACTACCCGTCGAAAATAAATACGACCACCTGAAAACGCAAAGCATCTCTCGCTTCGGAACAGCAATTGCGTCAGGCATTGACACAGGCATTGACACAGGCATCGGAGTCTTCTTATAATTTTCAAGGCTACCGACCTGAACGAATTGGCAGCGGCTGCTGATGAACTCATTGAAACAAGACCGACAGTCATGGCCGCTGGCCCATCTTCTCAACGGGTAAACTTACTGCGAAATGTAATCGACGAAGGCTTACCTAAAAACACAATGGATAGCATCGCCGCGGAGCAAGCTGCACTGCGGTCGTCAATCGCGCTATTAGTGATTTCTAACAACCAAATTTTGAACCAACTACCCCTGGCCACTACCTCTAGTAGCGGACCGACGCCATCCTCATCATCGTCAGCGCGAAGTCGCAAATCGAGCCGACAGCACCCTCGCTCGCCGGCAGGTCGTAACAACAGACTCTGCTATTACCACAGTCGTTTCGGTGCGACTGCTAAGCGTTGCCTGCAACCATGCTATTTCGCAGGTGGCGCTTTAGGCGCGACACAAACAAAAACAAGGAACATTGTCGTAACTTCAGATGGACCATTGGATTGCCAACTATGGGACCCCTCTTACCATCACCACCGATCAGGGCACTTAATTTAAATTTGCTCTCTTCACAGCCCTCGTTAAACTAATTGAATCACAACGCATCAGGATCACTCCCTACCACCCGAAATCAAACGGGCTAATCGAGCGATTTCATCGCACACTCAAAGTAGCGCTAATGTGTGAACCAGAAACATCTTGGCCTGAAAGACTACTTTTTGCTCTTCTCGGACTGCGTAACTGCCTGAAAGAAGATTTACAGGCATTCCCGGCAGAAATGTTATACGGTATCACGCTAAGAATTCCCGGAGAATTCTTTGTCACCGAAACGATCCCTGTAGATCTGCAAGCTTTCATGGACAAATATTGATACCACATCCGTCAAATCAAACCGGCACCAGCTTTCAACCACTTCAGAGAGTGCCCATTCACACTCAAATATCTCAAGGATTGCACTCACGACTACAAGAGAGTGGAGATGATCAAGAAATCTCTCGAAGCACCTTACATAGGGACCCATGAAGTGGTCAAAAGAATGTATGATAAAACATTTATCATTAAAACAGATGGTACCGAAAAAACTATCTCAACAGACGGACTGAAGCCGGTTAATAGGGATATCTTTGACCAGGAACAACCGCAGGCACGAACCCCCCTCAACAAAGCAGAGGCGCAACACTCATCAGCATCCGACACCATAAAAATGTCGCCACCTCAGAGCAAGAAAAAGGTTTCGTTCCCTTTACAAGACGCGAACGTCTCTGAAAGGGGAGTATATGTGGAGGTCAAGCCACACAAGCCTCACGCGCACGCGCATACTCGCCTTCGCAAACAAATACTGGTGTCGCGTTCCGAATTCTAAGGAATACTCTCACTCTCCCGCAAGATGCGAGCCAACACAGTCGTTCCTTACGAAGTTGCTCCGTGAATCGCATCATCGCATTAGTTATTATCATTTATATTTTTGTATCGTCAAGTTACTGTAATAAGTTTGTTAAGGTGACAATACAGTTGATTTAAACTAACCAGCTGAATTTTGTAGTTAGAGCCTTTCCTCACTCTTTTGACTACATATATTTGCGGTGGCGCCAGCCATATTTGCGATACCTAAGCAGGTGTAACTCTAGCACTTACTCTAGCACTTATATTTATAATCTGTAGAAATAATATTTCGGTGTTGGTATCGGTGTTTCTCTGTGTGCGTGCGTTCATCTTTTTGGTTGCTTATTACATTCCTAAGTATGCCTTCAGCTTGTCTGCATCCTGCAGTGTTTATCCGTGCTTTTTGGCGATTCCCTCTAGCCAATCCCTTAATTGCTCCATGAGGTGGCTATATGGCATTGTCACCACGAGGCCCGATTCTATATGTTTTCCATTTGTATATATCTTTGCTAGGTTATCTCATTATAATGTATACCTGTATACCTTGGTATTCATGTCAGAGTTAGCTTGCTTCCCTATGCCAGTCTATTTAATGTCTTGTGATATTCCCAAATAAGACTGGACTCGATCATATAACCGTTCAGAATTTGTAATACAGTTCTAATATTTAAGAACCTATATATCTCGTCGTCCCTCCGCTGCTGTTCCACATTGTAGGATTACAAAGATGCTGCCATCTAATGCTATTAACATCATCAGGATCCAAGCAATTCTTAGGGAAACGCTCCTCAATGAATTGTCCGCTCTTTGACTCTGAATAGTCCAATTTTTTTTTTCTTTTATTATTTTAACGTCGCACTTTTTATGCTCCCAAATCGGTGCTAATGCAGCGACGGAGGTCGTACGATGTCTTGGTGAAGAAAGCACTTGTTGAAAATACAATAGTCCAATTAATTTCTCTAACTATTCAAATTGTGCAGGCTCATGCAGGTACGTCTTCTAATAATAGACGACACCAAGAACACTTCCAATCTATATCTAATGATCAAACTCACAGTCGACCAGCAATTCCACCTAACGCTCTCAAATATAATGTCCCGTGCTCATTCTCGAGATCACTTCAGGGAAACCAGTAGAGACCTCCACCCATTCAAAGAGCGAAGAAGAGCGTTTCCATTAGTAGTTTTCCAGGTCATTGATAAAGGAGAAACTGAAACACTGTCCTTACTTAATGCTCGGAGTTACAAATTCATCACCAATATCTACGTTGGAATACTACACCTTGAGGCCATAGCTTGATCTCGATCGGTCGTATATATGGAAATTCACCATTAGCGACGTCTAGTCGCCTATCATCGGTGCAGATTTTCTGTCAGATCATGGCCTCTTTGTTGATGCCAAGCGCAGCCGTCTTGTCGACTCTCACACTGGCATATCGTGACTCCACATTCAGTTAATGATGTCTCCATCCCCAATGATGAGCCACATGCAGACGACCATCAGTACTAAAACTCTGCTCTGCTGCAAGGAGTCAATGACATTTACTCTCCGAAAAACAAAGTGGTTTTCTTAAAGAATTTCCAAGTGTAACACAGGATTCAGATTAAAGGATTTGCCAGTTACTGAGCACCCTCGAATAATTATTGGTCCAAAACTCACTGCTATCAAAATCAAATTTAATCATCTGCTGCCACTGTCGATAATTTGGCTTTCTTTCAACCAATAACTGGCCCGTTACGTCTCACCTCTAAACAAGATCTTGGAGTGTTACAGGGGATTATAAACACCTCAGTGCCTATATCATTCCTGACCGCGAGTATCCTATTCCGATTGTAAAAGATTGTGTTAGAAGTAGCCAGACAAAAATCCAGTGTCTCTCCAGCGCACCATGGATCACCTTGTAGCTTCTGACATCTACAAACAGTTCTTTCAGTATCAAGGTAACTTTTTCTGTGAAATGCCAAAGTGAATGTTAATAAGCAAAAGTGCTCCTTAGGAAAATTAGAAGTGAAATATTTGGGTTATATTGTTTCACCACAAGGCATCAAAAGCCCCATCCACATAGCATACAGGCTATCGAGGATTTCCCCAAATCACAGACCCCATCAGAGTAATGACGTTTTATTTTATCGACTTAGTTATGATGATACATACATAAGGTTTCGCATATTCATCCATCGCATGTGCACGGGTCGAGAAGAAGGAAGAAGGTCGAGATATTGAAGATCGTGTATAGAAATTAAACACGTAAAATAGAAGTACAAATTACCATGGGTACAGAAACATAGTAACACATATACAAGTTTTGACATATGCCTCTTTTGTATATATATAGAAAAAACACAATTTGATGAAAAACAATCTGTACATCGTGATGCAATATCCACTGTACGACGGGATTGTTGAAGGACGTTGGAGAGATGGTGGTGGAGCCGCCGAATATCGCACACAGAAAAAATACGTAAAATAGAGTTAAAAATCTATCCAGATTAAAAAATATTTTCTTGAATCTATTTGTTATAAATAAATTTTAGTAAGAAAAATACAATTTTCAATTATATTTATATTAAATATACGAAATCACACTAATGTTCACATATTGCACTTTCTTTTTTAACTAAAGCTAAAGTATACCTTTATAACACAATTTATAACCATTTTTTATTATAAAATTGTTCTACGTGCTTTTTGAACTTAATGACAAATCTGAAATCACATTATTTTTTATGTATGAATTTCCTTTTTTTATAACAATATGGAACGTAAATATTAATGATTAAATTAATACAAAGTGTATCGGTAATGAGTTTAACTGTAGCTGATGAAATCGACAAAACTAATAGGTAGTATACATAGAAAATGTTTAAAAATATACTAAATCATAATAAATGTCACTACGAGCAATCGTGTATAGTGATGTTTCAACTTTACATATTTTCTACCTTCTCCTTTACATTTTCTCAATCGCTTTTTATATATCTTTGTTTCTCTATACTTTTTTTATACATCCAAGAAATGACAATTTTAATATTATAAATTATGTTTATTATATTATTATTAATAATTAAGTTTCATATATTAATGAAGTTTCAATATTGATATTGTATTCATCAAGCCAAAAGACGTTAAGAACGAGAAATATTCCGCTAGTTACTTAATTAAGTTAGGATCGCATAACTTTGTACGTCTTAGCGGAGTATGCAGGTAAAAAATTACTTGACTCTCCCGTAACTGTTACTTTTTCCTTATTGTAGAGAGAGAGAGAGAGAGAGAGAGAGAGAGAGAGAGAGAGAGAGAGAGAGAGGGGAATGAGAAGGAAATCGAATAGGGAGAGAGATGGAGAAGGTAAGAGGGAAGGATATGATGGGAAAGATGGTTCGGGAGCAAGGGAAATGTGGACGAAGAGATACAATAAGAAAGAGGTGAAATTGTAGATAGACGGACAGGGTCAAACGAGGTGAGGGAGCATATAGATAGGCAAATAATTGGGGAGGAAGGGAGGTGAGAATGAGACAATTTTGCAAAACAAATCATGTTCAGTGATTAAAAAACATAAATAGCACACTTACTAGAGTTCAAATAAACTCCATCCATTTTAAAATTTTGTGTGATTAAACAAAGCTTTTACAAAGACTTCCAAGGCATCAGAGAACAAAGCTGTAGCAGAAGTTGCGGCATTTTCACGAAACCACACGAATCAAGACGATATAAGGCAGACTTAACAACGGTTTAAGAGGATTCTCTAATAAAATATAGAATAGTGTATAAACCAAAGCCATTATTGAAGGGGATTTCAAAATCTACTAGGGTAGATAAAAAAATCATCGGTGGACAATGGTGAACTATTGGAGCTGTTATAATTTATCAGCTGAATGTTTACTATGTTTAGCACTAAATCAACAATACATGCCAACATTGAGATTGACTCAGTTCAAAGTGTTATCTTGAAATGTCTACAAATGAATACAATGCATGTATTATAATAAGATATAATACTATAATTATTTGAACCAGGAAAAATATGTAATATTATTTATTATAATTACTTAAGTTTCTGTATGTCAAATAATGTTTTCGCTTTTTAATAATTAACATAATTAATAAATAAGTCTGAGTAATACACGATAATAAAATTAATTTTTGTATACGTATACATATATAACAACCTTGTTTACATAATCTAAATTCAATCCGGTAAGTCAAATTTTTACGCATGATTAAGAATTTTTGAACAGCAGAGTATATTTGTTTACCCAATCCGTATCGGATGACTCAGACAAGTCAGGACCCGATCTGAAGTCAGTCGAAAAAATCCCGATTTAATCTATCTATACCTGCACAGCTTAAGGCAAAAGGCGAAGTTTTGTAGAAGGAATGTGCGTTAAAGTGTAGTTTACCATCCGATATTATGAAAATTGGAAAGACAATCTAATATTATTTGGAGGATTGTCTTAGAAGATTTATCCAGAACAGTATACAAAACAACAAATTTAGAACAAGTAATATACGCCCAAATAATGGAGTAGTCTAATTGTTTTGAAAAATAGTCTATAGCCGATACACTCTATTCAATGATAAAAGTACAAACTAGAGTAATTGGTACAGGTAAAAATGAGGAAGAATTCTGATGTGCTGCCTACAAAGACAAAATACTTGCAGTGATTTCAGCCTCGTTTATAATCTGATCGGAAACTGGAGGGAAATATAAATAATCTACAAAAATTAAAAGCCAAAGCAGATCTACAAATATTAAAAACGTTAATTGAAATTTCAATGAAGAGAATAACTAAGGTTCTCGGTGGCGAAACTGGTAATGCGCTGGCGTCGTAGAGGCTGGAGTTCCCGGTACAACCACGAACCGATCGTTTTTTTCAATGAAAATTCAAAATGTTTTTTTAAGATTTTTTTTGTTACTGTTGAACGCATTAGAATGTTTTGTGAAAATAGATGTCAAATTGGCATACATGAATGCAAAAATTACTGTTTGCAAATTAGTTAACGTTTTCGATTAGAATATTAACAATTTATTCATTTGAGTACATCCAATTTTAGTTCAACAATAAAAAAAGCATTATAGTTAAATAAATATGGGAATAGAAAATCAAGACATCGTTACCCTTCATTTAAATATTATCCATCACAAAAATGTTAATACACTCAAAAATGACATTTGAAGGAAATTCGACTCTTAATTTTTTCCTAACTCTAAAACAGTGAAATTTATAAGACTTAAATTTCCTTTCAATGACCAGATTTAGGTTCTATTAAAATTCACACGTTCGATTCCCGGTCACATTGAATATTATTTTCAAAATAAAAACTATCACCATACCGATCATTCAAAAACCCTATAAAAATTTAGTCTCACGTATGCGCAATTTACACTTACAAATATTTAAATGACTAAAAGAAAATTATTCACTAAATTTAATAGGTTGAAGTTAAGAAGTAAAGGAGAACTTACTTTTAGAAGGCAAAATATCTATTTCAAAACTAGAAACAAATGAAATATTAAGAAAGTGTTAAATAATATCAAGATGTATCACTAATTATTTGTAACTATTCTACAAACTACAAGAGAGAATTCAAATTAAATATTCTAAAGCTGAAGTGTTTATTTTTACTTCTTTGAAGTCAGTTGCCTTGCGATTCTCTTAATTCACTTATTCCATTTAGATGAAATTTTAAGGAGACACGCCTAACTATATATTTAAATCTTTTTAAATGAAATAATTTGGGTGAAAATGTAAGTGCAATTATCAATATTAGTTATTTAGTGTGAAAAAAACTCATTTTGTACAGAAAATAATAACCAAATAAACTGTGAGAATGATATTTTTATTTTTTCATAAACTCCCCTAGTGTAAGTGGATTAAAATCATATTAGTGTCTCGTGTTTAAAGCCTGGACCCATATGGATCATCGATGCCAAAGCAACCCTGCGGCAAATGGCTCCTGGTAATGAGGTGCATTTGTCAGAGTCATCCTTTGCCGCAGGGTGTATTCTAGTAGTATAACCATTTTAATATCAGAAAGTAACCGAAATAATAATATATTACAAGTACGCCTTTATCAAATATTCAAAATCATTAAAACAAATTTTTTGAAATAATCTAGTATAATGTATTTATCAAAAAAATTATTTATTTTATTTATACAATTAAAATGTTATTCAGTCTTGATATATTTATAAAAGAAAAAGTTTAAACAAGATTCTTAAAAAAATAAAAAATTATTGATAAAAATACATTTTTGAAATATTTCTTTATTCTCAATATATTTTAAAAACCAGAAGTGTGGGAATAATTTGTATTTTCTAGTATAGGTTCATTGTATTAATATACATTGTGTATCAAAAATATAAACATTACAAAATATACTTACAGGAATTCCTTGTGGCCCGTCTGCACCTGGGAATCCAGCAGGCCCCGGTGGTCCTCTGTCACCCACAGATCCTTTATCCCCGGTTAATCCCTAAAAGCAATACATAACACACATAATACAGGAAAACACCGTTTTTAAGGTATAAATTCGTTATTTACTAAAAATCGATAGAGAATATACTCATTGTTAGTAATAAAATAGCCAGTTTTAGCCTTTACAAACAATTAACAAAACAGCCAAATTTCCAGAAGGAATACTATACATTCTTTACAGGTAACACTCTATAAAGATTACATTTTCCAAATGTCACAACTTTAGAAAATATAGGACATGGCAGCATAAGTGATTTATAGCACAAGAAGGAAAAATCGATTTTTATAATTATTTATCATTAATGAATTTTGAAAGTTTACAAATTAAAATTTGTACTGGTAATTGACATTGACATGATTTTTAGGTTTATTATACAAATCCTCTTGGCTTATAGTAATTACCAATGCTTTGAAGAGGCTTAAACTACAGACGTTGATACAATACACCATCAATCAAACTTTAAGTCCAAAACATCAGGCCAGGAGTGCTACCGCGTGACAGTACCTTACCCCCCTTAATTAATTGATTCTTTCGAACAAACAGAATTATTATCTCCATAAATCAATATTCATATTTATATGGAATATTTTTCAACTAAATAATTATTGTTATTTAACATTAGCAGATTGATTATTAAAATAAACCATTGTTTAAAAATTAAACTAGAAATTACTTGCGCCTGTGCATCAAATTCACATTTCAACGTTTTGTCGAGAGAAATTGTAATTCGATTATTTATTTTCATAGAATTGTCATGTTTAAACCGAGCCTGCTGCAACGGGAAGATAATACGTAATCATTATTAGGTGCCTTATCAGAAATCGAGTGAAATAAATTTCAACCCTGGGAAAGAAGAAAAAAAGAAAAAAAAGAAAAAGTGACGCACCATTTTACCACGAATAGGCTTTAGGTAGGATTGATAACTTCGCTTGACACTGCCGTGGCAGGAAATGTAACGAGGGCTATAGGTATAGAGCTCGCGTGATGTACGCATATGTCGTCGCCATCTCAATACCCCAGATGGCTTTTGCGGGGGAAGTTATACAGATACTATCTCGAAATCGAAGAGATATCGGCCAACGTGGATAAAAATGGGGATATATATTTTACCCAAGAAATTAATGGCATGACCATAATCTTTTTTTTTTTTCTTTCAAGGGAAGCGACTGAGTAATGTATTAAAAAAAAGGAGGCTACGTAGGTTTTTCGGTGATAAGGTAAAAAAAGAAAAAGCAATATATTCTTTATTCTCGAACTGCTTGCTCTTATTTCTGTGTTATATAATACCGTAGAACATGCTGTTGCAGAGAAACAAATATGTAGGAATGAATAAATAAAAATTTGTTTATAAATTACTTATAATAATTGGTGGTGTTTTTTACTGGAATTATAAGATGTTGTATTTTAAGATTTTTATTCTAACAATGCAAGATAAAAAATATTTTACAAAATTATTTTTACAATTTAACAGCCTATATTTGCAGTGTAACATTGTTACGTCTACGATAAAAATTAAAATAGATGAATGTGATATTTTGTAAATGTGGAATACAATGCTACAATACAACTTATATATGAAAACTTATTTAAGATCGCTTTTAAAGAAGTATAAAAGAAACTTTTAAAAAGTACTTATGAAACACTTCGCTAACCAATAACCACGTTCAAAGGAAAAAAAAGTTTCTTAAATAAATAGGAGTATATAATTTTATGAGATATCTCCGTCATAATTTATGTGTACTATTTTTCTTTGGATTTTAATCTACTTTACGAAAAAAAATACACCGTTCTATTTTATTATACGACGTTACATTTATCGAAGAAAACTTTAATGAATATCAAACTTTTCCTACGTCATTGAATTTGCAAGGTTGTTGAATTTTTACAATACGCTATTTTGTTAACTATATTCAGAGTATTTTCCTTTTGGAAAAAAAAACTGGCTGTATAACTTTTTTTTGTCCAAAGAACAAAATTGCCGATACGCTTCGTATAACACCCGTGCGAGTAATTTCCAAAATTTTCTAATCAAGAGCTTACTTCGCTGAGCATGAGAGAAGGAAAAAAAGGGAATGCCCCCAAGAGATATAAAAGCACCCGACTAAGCATTTTTCTATGTTGCTCAATTTCCACGAGAGCTTCTCGAGATGCAGCTCGTATTATATAGCTAAAATATCAGTTACGGTATCAATTTATTTATTTTATTTTAAAATATATTTAAAATACGTAAAAGTAAATAATCATAATTGTAAGTATTTGACGTAAGACTTTATCGATTTTCTCTGCTCAAGGTGTATAGAAGAAAGAAAAAAAACAACGCAAATTCTCTTTTATGTGACGTTGAGGTGGTCAAAGGCACCCTCTCCAGACTGCACAGAATATTTCACTTGCGAGGAAAAGAAACCGTGTTACAACGATGCAGCGTAAAGGTTTAAAATAATTTGTAAATAATTTTTAACAGTAATTGTTGATACAAATTTGTTAAAATATAATTTTTGAAATAATTCTTAATGATTTTAAATGGCATATTTGTCAATGGAAATATCGGTAAAGAAAGTAATGCACTGCGGAAGAGCACGATTAAAATTGGAATTTAAAAACAATCATTTACATTCCGAGATGTTACAAATACATAATCAATAGAAACTGTGCAGTCCGAATAGAGCAAGGGAAGATCAATAAATTTTAACATTCAATACAAAAAAACTCCGAATAATAATACACTACATTTAAAATTATAAATAATTGCAAGAGTAAAGTATAAATAATAAACTGTTTCTACCAGAGTGAAATTTCCTGTTTTAAGATGAACAATTTGAAAAATATCAACAGTCGCGAAGATACACAAACTGTCTCCGTAATTTCCTTGGAAACAAAAGAGATAAAGTGGGCGCGTATGTACATGTACGTATAACGTGTATGTGTATGTGTATTATCATAAGCAGGATGTAACAGTGTATGCATACCTGAGATCCATTTATACCGGGAGGTCCTGGGGGACATGAAATTCTGCACGTAGTTGATTTCCACGCTTTCTGTAGTCCACTGTTCACGCCCTATTAATATTTATTCAAGTATCCGTCAGATAGTGTTTAACTTATTTTAACATAAACATACATGTTTGTTTAAAAAGTCGAAACTATATTTTTTTTTTACTTAAGTTCTATATAAAATGAATAAAGTTTGCTATACGTTACTTTAGTTTTTAAAATTATTAGAAATAATGAAATCACATATTTCAAGAAAATAAGAACGATATATTATAACGTATATATATATAAGAAAAACTATACCACGCAGCTGTGCTATAAGAACAATTACCACTAATTGTGATCAAGTGAGTATCGATTAGTAATTAACCCGCTGCATCTAACCTGTGATATATACCGTGCAAAAATAACTCTAATAAACTTTTCCTGTTGAATTATAAATTGTAAATAAAATGTTGAAAGAATAATTTTAGTTTTTTCAGTTATTTTGCCGAATTCGACAATTTTGAAACTTTTTTACATAAATTGGCACGGTGCGTTTCTCCCTTTTCTCCCCCGTTCCTTTTTTTTTAAATACGTACAAAATCGAGTTAAAAGTAGACATGTTGAATATGCATACGAAATAGGTTTGCCGACTGTAAATAACGTAACCAATTTTATTCGCGAGCGAGGTCATGACGCCTGAACACGACCTCGTTCCGCGAATTTGGAGCGAATTGCATATATATAGAAAACATGTATATATATATATATTTACAGTCAGTTATAACATATATATATATATATATTATTTTTAAACCTATATTTCCGAGAACACGCGGTACGTAATTTTAAGGTTTTACATTTTTGCACACACATCGTCGATATATTCTCGTTAAAATAATTGACGAGAAAAAACCATGGCATTAATAATAATTTTAGATAAGAGCGTATCGTGGCTAGATAATATTGTAGCGTAGTGCACATCTATCTACTGCTTCCTGTTTTATTTTAACAAGTGTCTTGCACAAAGAGGCCAGAGCTCGCGATAGTAATAACAAATACAATTTCATCTAAAAATACTTTATACAGGTACACCTTTCCAACTTGCGCGCAAAGAGTTTTTCTTTTTTATTTACGGACTATCCTTGAGAATGATAAACTTAGAGGTTTATTAATCTATGTTAATATACCTGCTTATTATTCTATCTATACGATGGAATCATAATTTAAGAAAATATTGCATATACATTCGTCCTAGAAAATATTAATATTCAGTATTTTTAAAATTAACTTTGTTACGAATGAAATATTATAGTCTTAAAAATATGAGTAACTTTATTTATTTATTTTTTCCATATTAGTGCAAAAATGCAACCTAATGCAAGTAAAAAATTATCTTCTCGTAAGTAAAAAATTAGTACTCGGTACGTGTAAAGGTATCCATTGTTTTTCAGGTATATGGATATCGCGTTATAATGTGGAAACTTCGATTTTACACTTAATAAATCCAAATTTTACGACATTGTCAAAATGCAATATGCGTACTAGTGTGCGTAAATTTCTTCTTTGCATTAAAATATATAATAACGATAAATTAGACTTTACAATGTGATCGCGCAATTGCGAAATTAACGGGATGTAGGACTTAAATTACAGGAATCTGCACCTTTCAACCCAAAAATTATATCTGAAAGACTGCATTAAAAATCTGAAAAAATTCATACGGATAGCTGAAAACATAAGGAAGAGCTTGACGTTTTGATTTTTTAATGAAAAAGCGTTTATTAAACAATAATTGAATAAACAATGTTTGGTCGGTAATTATTGATCTAAAAAGGCATCATCTTTCAACCCAAATATCGTGATCAATTTTATGGATTTAAAAATCTGGAAAAATTTGGGTATATTATTTAAAACATACTTAAGGGCTTGACGTTTGGCGTTTTTTAAAAACTTTATTTATTTGTTTATAAAAAAAAAAGTACAATGTGACCATTTTCTGGGTCCGACATCCCCTTGCGCGAAACTGTATTTTTCGCACTCTTTGCATAGCATACTATTTATGTATGTAAAGCACTATTTCCAGGGCGAATATAAAATGAAACGCACGAAATTAACTTTTCGTCTCTGTTTTGATGTTTTAGGTTATATTTTACATACAAAAAAGTGTATTGGAAACTATATTAGTATGTGAAAATTTAAAACTCGTGATTGTGAAAGCGCTAGGTCGTATTTTTCTACATATATAGGCATTTGATATCGTATACTTTAATTTGAAAATCTTACAATAAGCGTAAAACGTAATTATTGAAAGCACACTTTTTACGCATACTGTATCAAAAATATATTATTTACATTTTTAATTTTACTAAATATATATCAAAAATACTCGATATAAATTAAGATTATATACAGATTGAACTTACTCGAATTTCTTCGCAGGATTCCCGCTCAGGCCTCGTGGGATCGCAATAAAACACCATCCATTGCAAATCTATCTAAAAAGTTAATACCGCATTAACATTTTGTATTGTAATATTCAGCTTTTTAAAGAAATCCTATAATAATACTAATAAATAATCAGATTACTATTTATATTTCCCATTTAGTTTATATTGTCCGAATAATTAGAAAATAAGATAAATTTCAATAAATAGATAGTATACTGCAAAAATGAGAAAAACATAGCAATAAAATTATTAACAACAAATAATATTTGACGCGATAATAACACTCGATCGAGCAAATGTTGAACGTCAAATTTTTAATTAGATACTCAGACGAAATATAATTGATATAAACGTTTCAATTACGGGAAAAGTTAACTCGGTGTCAGCTGACTTTGAAATGGACACACGGCCATCGACGTCAATTCTACCACGCTGCTCCACGAACAATGCATCAGATTTTTCACAGTCGATGTATAATATAATTTGCTCTCTGAATACTGCAAATTGAATTTTGTGCCAGTTTTTGTCGAACAACTGCAACAGTACGAATTAACGAAAAATTATACAATTAGCCCCTGCACTGTTATTTCATATTTAACTTTTCATAAACTACAAATATCCCATTTATTAATGTACATCATTCTCTTTAATTTAACCTTAATAAGTACATATAGCTACACACACGTACAATGTATTTATACGGACAGTAACACAATTATATTCATCTAAATGTGATTACCTCTATTTCAGGATTTAACGGGATATGACATATCTGTTATTGTTAATGTCACCTTAATTTTGTTACACTTTGATTTTAAAACAAAATTATAAATAGAAGTTTATTGCGTTCATGTACGATAATAAAAATATCGATCCTATACGTGTAAATAAAAAATTGTAAAGTCGTTTATAGCTTCTAATCCTGCTACCTTCGTAATTAGTGCAATTAATAAAATTTTCAGAAACTCCCTCTTTTTTTGTTACGCGAGCAAAACAAGTTTTAATTAAGAAAAAAAAACGAAGTTAAGGTCGAGTCTCATGGCGAACTGAAACATTACACGAAAAGAAGACAGAATGGAATTCGCGGTTTTCTCATTATATGTCCAAGTTCGTCCAGCAGAGCTTGGAGGACGCTGCCTTCATTTATGCCGACAACGGTTTCTGCTATTTCTTTATCTCTACTGTGTATATATATATATATATAGATATACATAGCGTGAGAGAAAAATACATTCGCATAACGTTCATTCTTTCTTTCTTACTCGTCTCTGCGGTTCGCTCTATCCTTCCTTCCCTTCTCTCATCATTGTCTTCATTTTCTTTTGGATTCTGCGGTTTCAGCAAAAATATATGTATATGTATTCTTTTATTCCGCGATGTACCATAATTTTTCTATGGAGACTACAGAACTTTGTTATTTGTTAATTATTTAGTTTGTACATTTATTAAAAAGACAATTTATGCACTTTTCTTGAAACCGATTGTTTAGATGTCTTTCTATAGAAGTTTCAGTGGAACAGAAGATTTTTAATTTTTTTTTTTCATTAGCTTTTTATTGAATTGTGAGGTTTGCTCGAAAGGAATTTTGCGGTAGGTTCTATCCAAGTGTTGCTAACTGGATTTTAAAGTGGATGAAACAATAGAATTTAAATGATGATGAATATATGTGGACGTTTATACACGTCCAATTCTAATTTTCAGTGGTTAATTCCGTCATTTAAGAATAAATTAATCCAGTCAAAACATTACATAATTTGTATCAATCATTTACAACTATTTATTATAATTTTACAAATTATACGATTCGTGTTTGCGTAACGGTAATATCAGATAATATTTGTATTATTCAGTTCTTCGTAACTTTTGCATGAATCTATGTAAATTAACAAAGCACTTGCTAAACACAAAAGTAATATAAATTTGTATAAAAAATTGAATCGAAATTAGTTTGTACAGTCGAGTTCTATGGGCCCGAGTGTAAAGCGAAAAATGACGATAAAATGTTTGTTTAAAGAAATATTAATATATTTGAAATAACTGTTTTAGGTACATGCCTGAACGATAACGAGAATAAGATTACCTGGTATAATAAAAATGTTTAGAGCTAGTAAAATTTGGAGGTAGAAACATTTTCGAACTGCGCGATAGGACGTGAGGTGAATTTCAAATACTGTTTCTATTTTAGGATTGCTCCCGCCCTTAGAGTGTGAGGTAACAGCTCTTTCATCCTTTGATGCAGCTACATTACCCAACTTTAGAAGTTATCACGACTGTCCCGAAAATTCAAATTAAACCCATTTGAATGACTGATATCTCAAAGTTAAATAATCGTCGAATTAACATTTTATAAATAAATCGTATTACAATCATAATACCAAAGCGTTCTCGTTGCTAGGCTATAGCGTCTAATTCAGTAAATTACACCCGAATTCTAAATTAACAAATTAATTAAAATTACATTAAATTTATTACTCCGCGTCTGAGCAGCTGATAAAAAAGGGGAGTAAGAGAAAAATGTTTAAAAATTGTATGAGCTCTCGTACGTTATCTCTGGCGGAGAGAATGCAATTTGGTGTAACAATGAAAATTGTAGAATAAAACGTGGTCGGACGAAATTTATGGTCACTGCGGCATTGTCTACACATCATCGCCGCAAGTGGACGCGGCGGAAAGCTTCTACCTTGGGCTCAAGTTCTCTTTATCTTTCTCTTTCTCTCTATATCTCCCTTCCTTTCTCTCTCTCTCTTTCTCTCTCTCTCTCTCTCTGCCTCACTTTGCCTCTTTTTGTCTCTCTTCCTCTTTCTCTCGACTATCTACAACAAATCCTCTTCTTCCGCAGGAAAATTATTACATTTGCGAGTAGCTTTCGTATAGCATTACTTATTCTGGACAATTCAGATTTGTTCAAGTGTGATCGATAATGTAGGGTAAGTATCTGTAGCACTATATATAACTTTGCATCAAGTAACTTCTTCCTTTGCTTATTACATTTTTTTGGTACCTATTTGTCGAAGGCACATTAAAAATGTGTATGATATTTCGAATATTAAAAATTAGAATAATTTTTTTTGTTATTTCGAACCAAAAAAATAAAATGATAATTATTTCGAAAGTAATAAAATCGTCAATTATTTAGTATTAGGTACAATATTTCAAATTTCAAATAGTAGATAAATTATTTTCAACATTATTGTCTGTTATCAAGGTGTTGATAGACAAATATTATAAAAGTTATTTCTCTACAGTTCGAATTGACAGAACAAATATATAAAAAATGAAGAATGCATTACTTCCAAAAATAATGATTTTTCTGTTTCGCTTGGTTCTAAATAATAAAAATGCATTTTTTATTTTTTAAATTCAAAACAATACACACCTTTTGAATAATCCTTTGACAAATTGGACCCTACCCATAAAAATTTACTAAACATTCGAGATAATAGCAAATAGTTGTTTTTTAAGGGATGTCAAATTTGTTATGTTACCGATTCCGAAGTACGGGTTTTATGAAAATTAACATTTTATATAAAAATTTGAGAACATTTCTCTTTCAAGGCGATTGGTATAAACCAATAAAATGTTTAAAACAATTAATTTCATTAAATATACTATACCAAGCACCTTGAAATTTTGCACAATTATATATGGTACCATGTCAAAAGGCAATATCATTACGGTTTTACTTAAATTTTAATATAAAACATTATTTTTTGCACAAATAGTACTTCTCACTTTTGTAAATATCTCATATTATTACATAACTAATTTAATGTGCCTTTAAACTCAACGGTTTGTAAAATGTAATCTTTTATGTATATTTAAAGTATACGTTTATTAGTTTGATTATTCAATTGAATTTAGTTCCGTTATATCGTATTAAAACACCGTTAGAAGTTCCGGAGACATAATTGTAATAAGAATTGAAATTCTTACTGAATATTTAACTACGCTAGTTAGTCATTTTTTCCAGTGGGCAGTATTTAGTTTAAGAATTTTGACTACGCTAACACTGCAATTTTCATCTAGAACATTCGGATATACCTTTTAAACAGCGTTTCTCTGCGTTATCGGTAAATGCGCGTGAGTCATCCGCGCATGACGTAAATCTAAACCAGACGAACATTTGATACATACGTGGACCGAAATACGATATAAAGCTCCCAGCTATATCTTGGTCGCATCAACGACGCGTCTGCGACACGCGTAACCGGTGACAAGGTACTTCGCGCACGCGCGTTCAAGACCGTGACGTTACTGTAAATATTACGTAACGTTACGACATTCGTTGCGTTGAAAAAGAGCGGTAAACTTCGCTCCCTCGTAAGAAACAAAGTTTTTCTTTATAAAATTCATAAGAGATCTATTATTAATACGAAGGCGCACAAAATAAAACGTTATGTCTATGCGTTCCTGGTACCGTATAGACCTTACCTACACATCGAAATAGTCACGAAGGTTCCCACTTGCACATGCTCCGCATTTTAATATGTAATGTATGCACACCTCGCACATGCTCAATTGTTTCCTGCACAAACGAGTCGGGCGAACCTTTGGCAGTAATTATTTGACCTTATTTACCTTAGCTACACCTGCTTACATATTGGTTTAACAATTAACCGTATTTTCATTTCGTAATTGTAATTAAGATGAGGTCACGTAATTACGCAACATTTTATTATAATCTACCATTTGTTATAAAGAAGAAAAATAAATCTTTGTATACGATTTTCCCGTAATAAAATAAAAGTGTATCCTTTACCTGGTACGTTGAAAAAGCGATCGTCTTTAAAAATCCTTTTTCCGTAAGCATAGATATTTCCAATTGATGTTCCGATGGGTTTAATGTAACGACAAATTGAGGATCACCCTTCATGTTTGTGATTCGAATAATATGCCAAGGGGATTTTTGAACCTTTCGGACTTTCATTGTACACGTGAAACTGAACTCTTCTGGTATACCGACCGGAAAGAAATCACTATAAAAAAGAGATGAGAAAAGAAGAACCACGTGTTATTTTAATTTTAAAAAATATAAATACTATAATTATTTTTCAACTAAGAGATTTAATTTAATTGTAATATTAAACTTATAATTTTCAAGCGACGTGAAGATTTGTTAAAATTAAAGATATTATATATTAAATTTTCATTTAATAAATAATTTAATTAAAGTAAATAAAATGTAGTATTAAATGAAAGTGGAAATTCTTTCGGTGCTTTGTTGTACAAGAAGTATCTGGATTTGACTCATAAATCAATCGTTAATCTCCCCTTATCAATTAGCACGACTGAAAGAATTAATAGAAAATCAATATCTAAGGAAATCAAAATCGACAACGTAATGTTAAAATTGTAGAAAAAAAAATAAACAAATTCGTTAAATTATTAATATTTCTAAACAATGTATCAATTGTTATTTAGTAAATCGGCAAATTAATTATAAATTTAGTAAAACTAGATGTATGCAAAAAGTATTAACAAAATTAATTATAATTTAATTATAATTCTAAATTATTTTAGATTAGTAACAAAAACTTATTATAAATTTCTAAAATGTTTTAAAAAAGTATATAAATCGTGATATAAAAAGAAAATTACAACAGTTTTATAATGTTCGTAAACACTAATTTTTAATTTAATTATTGATTTTTTAATTGAGTTCAAGATTTATCTCAAGAACATTTTACATGTTAAAGGTGCGTTTGTTGGATCTACCTGTATTCGATTTATTTTTAATAGCAACATTATTATTTAACAAAAAGTTGCAATATAATAGCAAGCTGTAATTTAAAAAAATGTTATAAAAATGTTTTTATCAACTAGAGATATAAAAGAGGAGTAAAGTAGGAGGCTGGTTTATGTTTGGAGTAGGTATAAGGTACGAGCCCCACGCTCGAGTATAAAAACTTTTAGTTGCGTCTGTACAGCCCATACTCTCTCCCCACTTATATTAGACGCCTACCTGCGGGTTTTCACGAATGCACAAACGTATAAAAGCGTTGCCATAAAAGCGACAGTCTGGCAACGCTGCACTTTCGAATAGTTAGGTTAGAGTGTATAGGTGCGAGTTCATTACAAAATGTCTAAAGGACTCTTCACAAAATGGAAGTTACTAAGGAAAGCAATTACAAACTGTTTCTAAGTACTGCATTAACTTTATCCATTCAAATAATACAACCCAATGTTTAACTTAATTGCGCCAAAATTTACGATAGATTACAAAAATCTTTTTTGTTTCTATGGTTCAACAAACACTTTTTTAAAGTTATTGACGTGCATTCATAATAATATTAATTAAACTCACGTTGGAAACAAAAATGATGGTTACTGTAATCACGTGATCAATTTAACCAAATACAAAAGGGGACGGAGGAATTTTTATTGGCGCCACTAGCGTAAAGTGTCACGTGGCTAATTTGCTACGTTGTAACTTCTAAAGCGCTCCATCTGCAGGACGTGCTGGGTAGCTAGTTAACAGTTTGAACAATAATTTTTTTTATCCGAATTATTTTATTTCAAAGACTACAACAAGATAATTGTTACTTATTTTAATTTGATGTTGTTAATAATAGTGGAGGATACACCGATAGTTTATAAAATTGTTATGATTACTTTCTTAACTTCATTGTAAATTAGCTCGGCTATTGAAATACGAAATTTCAGTCTTCGTTAAAAATTGTTAAATAAACGAAAGAAACGGGGAACATTTATCAATGTTCATTGTAGACTGTTCACTTGAACATCATTAGCGCAGGAATGAAAACAGTGAGACCTTTTTCAAATCACGCGTACAGTGCGAAAGAGAGAAATGAATTCCCCTCTTTTATGATTCTGTATAGACGTTCAGATTCTCTCCCTCGTAGCAGAGAGAGAGCTATACGGACTTGCGCAGCGTTGCCATGCTTTCAAAACGTCTCCCTTCGAATTCTTTTTTCTCCTCGACTTGTTCAAATTGCACACATTGACTACCCTAACTCAAAAGAGATATCGCTATAAACTTCTCTTACCCTTTTTTTTATTAATTTTTCTTTTTAAATTTTTATTTATAATCCCCACGTTATTTTTTTCCATTGTTTTGAAAAGAAATGTTTTCTCCGGGCGATATTTACCGACATTTACAAATGTACGAATAAAAATATTATAAATGTATTATTTCGAAGTAATCAAAAATGTATACAAAACATTTTTTTAAATATAAGTATAACTACGAAGGACACCTATACCTATTACGTATTGCAGTTACGTCATGCAATAGCTAACGCAAGCAAAAATGCTTTTGACATCAAAACAAAAATTATAATAATTTTTTTTGTATTTAAAATTTGAATTTATCTTCTTATAATCATTTATAAAAAAATAATTATAGCTTGACACTAGGTTCTTTTTTCTTTAAATTACGCATGTAACGACGGAAATTGTTTAAACGAATCGAATTAATAGGTCAATCAAATAGGCTTAATTACAATTACAAACGTTGCTCTCCAGTTTACCGATCTTTAAAATAGCAGCTTGCGTGTGTGGGAAACACTTGTTGATCAGATATTTATAGATTTAATCAGTCGCAATTTTAAGTATTTTTAAATAACGCCATTTAACTCGGCAATCGATCTCTCTCGTATCTTACTTAGCACAACCACTCGAGCAACAAAAATTGTTTAAACAATATATTGTTAATAATAAACAAAATGTAAAAGCTGTATCTAAATCGTACTCAATTTATTTGTGTACTCTTTAGATTTTGTGTACGTGTCATCAGCTATATTGAAAAAGATTTGCTCACATATTTGCCTCGGCATATATATAAACACGTGCTTATTATTTTGATTTGTATGTATATACATTCGCGATTACGTTATTAAGTGAGATCAAAAGAAAATAATGTTTTCAAAGGTATATACCCTACTGTATTCCGGTGATTGCTAAATAATACAAAATAAATTTATAAATAATCGCAACTGTGACTCATTTTCCCAAAATAATAACGCGAAATAAAACAATATCATTTCTCAAAGCGTATATTTTCGAATCGCCCACGAAGTAAAGAGGGAAAGCTTCTAAAAAGAGTCTACGGAAGAAACAAAAGCTCGAGACGAAAATAAAAAAAAATTGAATATAATCAACAAGAACGTATCCAGGAAAAATAAACGTATTCAATTTAAAAAAAGAAATAATAATAAAATCCAACTTTTCCACACGAGTGAACTTGCGACACATCCCATCCTCACTTTATATATATATATATATATTTTCCATGAATTTAAATAATAAATTAAAAAAAAATCATGAACAATCAATACGTAACTTTCTACTCCCCTTTCAATTACGGTACACCTATATATCTGTATGTATATATATATATAGAAAATCGAGAAAAAGTCCTCGGGCAGAATAATGTTTGGGTTAAAATGAAATCTGCGACTTGGGAATACGGATGGCAAGTACAATTGCATTTGCCTCAGGTTGATGTTGTCGAAACCATTTTATACGTAACATCAAACAACAGAGAATTTCATATCGTCTCTGCAGAAAATATGTTACTGTGAATTGCTACCCTACCGATTGTAATAAATTTGTACTTTTTTCACAAAAGTTTGTTTATAACCTTTTTCTGCTCATTCATTGTTTTAATATAAACTTATGAGAACATTGCGGTATAACATTCATTTTGATTACAAGTAACTTTCAACGACAAATATCAAAAAAGCTTGCGTGTAAATTGGAAAAAAAAACACGTTGTAGGTTGATTTTATCACTCGGCGATTTTTAATGGAAAATATGAGACTTTTATCGATTTACCTGTGTGAAGGTGTAAAAAGAAAAGACACACCAACACAAAAAAATTGTGTTTTATTTTAAACGTTTGATTCCGGAAGATCGATAAATACAAAATAAACCCGCTATTTATGAAAAATCGGAAAGTATAACCATCGCATACTGCAATAATTACAATTTTTCATATTAAAATGTATCGTTAAGCGAGTGCATTTGTCAGAGAAATTGCGGAGAAAAAAAATTAAAGGAAATATTTATGACGCTACTATCACGCATGAAAACTGATTCAAAGGCTGCGAGCCGAGCTTTTGACCACTCTCTTTTTTTTTAATATTTTGTAAACACATTCGTGTAGCACACGCAGACAGAGAAATATTTTCGTACATTCTCAGCTTGGTATGTCAACTTTATAATTATTCTCTTAGCATTTTGTAGAGTGGCCGGGAGATTCCCTCTGGTAAAATTTTAAAAGAAAAATTCTTACTACGTGTTATTGAAAAATATTAAAAAAAATTTTATATTAAGCTATCGTATTTTCAATAGAAATATTCGAATTTTGCACAGTTGATCGTATAGTTATTCAGATTTCTCTTTAAATTCGATGGAGTGAAAAACCGCTCGAAGCTTCTATAAAAACCGAGTCACTACATTTTGTAGAGTAAAATTTTCACTCGGAAAAAAAAGTTGTGACCCAATAAGCAATTTATGTATGAAAAATTTTTATATCTTTAAAACATCTTACTAAATGTTTATTTTAATGACGAATATCTTAGTAATGTAAACAAAGTATGAATACAAAGTAAAAAGGTCAGAAAACGTAAATTTAGTATTTATTAAAATAAGACATATTATAATTTATCGTCCGATAATAAATATTCTTTTTGAATAATTATTCGAATTAAAAATGCATCGATCTTGAACTTGGACTTAGTCAGTAAAAAAATTAGAAATATTATGGCAAGGTGTTAAGCGGCTGTATATAAAATTGTAGGCACTCGATAAATTAATTAATACATGTCTTTTCATATATAATTTGCAAACTCTAAAGAAATATGTAAAGATAGCTTTTAATTAGTTTTATTCAGAGTTATAATTAAACATATAAATATAGCTATAATTTTAACATACTTATCTATCATATAACCTGATGTAGTTTTAAAGGAAATAATTGTCTAAAAATATGTATTTGAATTGTTGTATAATCGAAAGCAGGCATACGTGACAACTTGTAACACTTTTTTTAATTAATTCAGATTTTTGTCGAAATCAGTAGTTTTAATACACTCGAAGAAATTTCGAGTTTTCCATTTTCTAGCAACTATCTGACGGAAAGTTTTTTATCTAAATATCGATTCTAAGACGTTCAATCTATAATTGCGACTGCTAGAAATGGCAAAGGCTAGTTTCTTTATTATTAAATATTAAAAACCGTCGTCTAAATTTAGGAGGAAATATCTTGTTTAATCCCTGGCCTCGTCGCCGGGTTTATTTAACCGAGGGAGCAGCACCACCAGCACCGCCACCAGAAAAGATGCTGGTATAATTAAAAATTATTGTCCAAGACACTTTCTGAGATAAGTGAAGTTAAAAGCGCCATAACTCTGATTAAACAAACCGTGACGTACCCACTCGGTTTTTTTTTTATATTTTACTTGTGGCAGGACCAGAAGCCCTTAGGAACAAACCCACGCATATAGACGTTGCATTGAGCGAAGAGTTTAAAGTTAAGCTCAAAGTTAGTAGTTAAGGGTAGAGAGAACGTAGGAAGATTAGCTTCTTCTGTATTCCATTTTTATTTCAAAAAGAGACAGAGAGAACTTTTGATAACAGTGTTGGCTGACTCGATCGTATAACGCGAATCTAACTTTGAATATTAAATTCTCTTAATTTACTTTGTAAGTATCTTCCGTGTTCATTAAAAAACCCAAAGTAGAAGTATTTGCGCGATAAAAGCTTTAGTACTTCTACCAAGTCTCTCTCTCTCTCTCTCTCTCTCTCTCTCTTTCTATGTATACGTCTAGCTTGATCAAATACTTTAATAAAACTTGTACATTTAAAAAGTTTTATTAACAAAATGTCAAATGAGAATATCGACCAGAAAGTGTACGATTGTTTATACATTTCATTTTTGTAACAACTGTCATTTCTTTCTACGTTTCGTTGATCAATTTCATTTGAATTTAGCGTACCCACGGATTTAAATTATTTCGACTAATTGCTAACATTTCCTAATTGACAAATTATTCGATGCTAATTCGACGATCGATAATTACGAGTAGTTGACGGGAGGGGCAAAACTGTATCCGAAACGCGCTGTTTAATAATTAATTGATACGCTAAATCAATCGTTAATTGCATCCCAAATTATGAATTTCGCGTATTATATTTAAATTACAATAGTTATTTGAATTAGTTCAATTTAAACTTTACTGTGTATTATTTTAATGTACACACATTTGTTATCCTTAAAACGAATTTCGATGACTTTTTTTCAAAATAAAAAGAACAAAATGTATTTTACGTAAAATCGTGTGTAATAAAGCGCTCTTTAAACGTTGAGTAATTTTTTTTTTAAACATAATAAAGAAAAATTGCGCAATTTTGATCGTATTAGTCTGAAATCACTTGCGTCGAGTGTATTTGTAAAAGAACGAAAGTAGAATTACTCTTACGTCGGTAATATTGCCAGCAAAAATTTATGGCTGTGGACAGCGAAAGGTTGAAAGGGAACTACGTATATATATATAGAGAGAGAAATATATAGATATATATATAGTCAGGGGTAGTCACCAGACACATAGAGATGTGCGAAACAATTAAGCACAGATTTTCCATTTATTTTCTTTTCGCCTTTAAAGTAATAGTCCCTGACGAAATAATTTATACGTTGGTAAATACAATTTTACTTATTAATTAATAAAAATAGTTAACACCATTTTAGTACGATTCTTTTTAATACATTTTTAAAAGTAATTGATTCGAGTTTTTTTTTTTTAAATTTAGAAGTATACGTCCGTGCGAGCAATCCCATCGTAAATCTCCCTTTCGCGCGTGAAAAAAGTTTTTCAGCGTAACCATCGAACCCGCTTTTCTCCGGTCTTTGGAACACGTGTACGAAAAGACTAGGATGTAAGTTTCGGCAAACTTTTTGTAAAGCTACTTTTTTTTCTCAAAAATTCTTTCAAGAAAATTACTATCACTTTAATCTTTCTCGCCAATTAGAGCTGGACAATCGATTCAAAGTTTAAAAGAAATTTAAATTAAATATACGGAATTCGAAAAGTAAATAATCTCGTTTACTGATAAATAGATGAATATTTAGTTTAAAAAATTATAAAAATGTTGTTACTAAATATTTACTAAAATTTTCCGTGAAAATAAGAAATTATTTTTTATGATAATTAACTTGGTTGAGCATATTTATTAATTTGCTCTATATACATTTTTTAAATGTAAAATATCTTCATATAAACTTTGGATCGAATATCTATCTCTGATTGGTGAAAGGCTATAGACGATTAAAGTGATAGTGATTTTCCTGAAAGAATGTTTGAGCGAAGTAGTTCCTTAAAAAGTTTGCCCAAACTCACGCCTTGTTCCAGTCTGGATTCCTCCTACATATGTTACGAAGACCGAAGAAAATCTGGTCCGATAAATGTGCTCTAAAACTTCTTTTACGCGTGAAAAGGAGACTTCTGATGTGATTCTCCACACGTGATAAAATGCTCGAAATTTAAAAAATTTTCTAAAAGTAAAAGAATAAAACTCGTTCAACGCCATCGAAAATAAGCTGTAACTTGAAATTCACAATTCAAATGCAGAAAAATTGTTCGTAACAAAAATTGTCAAAAGTGAACCAATGTGTTCTTTCAAATAAATAATGAAATGTGCGCGTCTAACAAATTGAATAAAAAAAAAGTAAAATGTTATCAAACAGTAGATATATAGTACTAGTAAATATAAAAAGGTATCATCGTATCGGTATATAGGTATAGAGGAAGTGATTCATTGATTAAATTGACGTATCTTGAGAAATAAGAATAAAATCCTTTTACCTTGTAGGAAGATAGAAATCGGCTTCTCGTTCCAATCGATACGCAGTCTGAAGACGATTGCTACCTCGAACCCTAGAAACTCCAGGGTAACGAGTTTCCAGGAGGTCCAATTTAAACCTTCTAATAAAGTCGATTGTCTGCAAATCGTCTTCGCCAGGTTTATAATCAGTACACGGGATCTGCTGCTCCTTTTGACCCAACACTCCACCTAGATTTGTAATCATTTCGTTTTATAGTTTGTGTGATAAAGGCTTTTTTTTCTAAATCTGACAAGAAGGGATTTTAGTTTCTCGGATCCTGAACTTTATCTGACTTTAGCTGATGTTTTCTCAGTGGGGAATGTAGAGGAAGCTTGGCAGTACAATCTCGTAGACTGGTCTCAAAAGTTATAAATTGTTCGAGGCAAATTTTAAGATAAATCTTTTACACACTTACATTCAGTACAATTCTCATGAAATAATATAACTTCTATTTGCACTCGTATTAATGGCATTAATTAATTTTTATATTTATTTAACAAAATCTACACTATTTTATGAAAAACTGAAATATATATTCAACGTTGCAAGTAAATAAATAGTAAACATCTTCAAAATATTTGCACATAAAATTATATATTTTCGGTGATAAACAGTTTTTAAGGCAGGTTTTTTGTATGATTTCCAAAGTTAACTGAGTGTATGAAGAAAAATTTTGTAAAACGTTATTTATTTAGTCTAAATCCTAAAAAAAAAAACTTGAACAAAACTAGGAAAAAGTATTTTTAGCGTTTTTCTTGTGATGAAACCAGAGGTGGGCGATACATCGCTGTATCTCGTTACTTCGTTCCAAAATGTTTCTATCGAAGTATCGGCGTTACAAATACTCTTTTGAGAAAATATTGCCGATTCTTTTGTATCGAAAATAGTTTTAAAATAGATACGTTCTCGATACAGTATTACCGATACTTTTGTAACTACAAAGTAACTGTAGTAAATAATTTATAAAATAAATAGGATTATTTTTTAATTTCTTTTACGTTTTTTAGTTTGAATAAATCAAAAAACCATTTTTACGTTATATGCAACGTTTCTATTAAAATAAAAATTGTTTTCTGCAGCAGTGTAAGTAAAATTGAATTTTAGTCCTGGAAATTAGGGAGTAAAATGGTACTTTTTGAAACACTGTGACTAAAATTAATTTTACAACTTGCTTGGCTTCGCCTCCTGCACTACCACCAGGGCTTGCAGCGCTGAACCAGCTGTCGAGCCCTCTTTCCTCTGCCCCGTTTGTCTCCTTACATTTCTTTATTCCAGAGATGCCCTTGTTTAATTACTTTATGTACTTAGTTTTATGTTTTGAAAAAATTTTACTTACACTGTTGCAAAAAATAACATATGCAACATGGGCGTAAGATTTTATCCTTTGTGCTGCTCAGCGAAACCGACGTAGGGCGATCAGCACGCGGGAATAAAACCGCTTTTTACGCCCATGTTGCATAACATACTATTGTGTAGCCTATGAAGTTGGCGTATTTTATTTAATTTATTTAAACTAAAAAATCCTACCGAGCCCTCAAGAAACTAAAAATGGTCATTTAATTTTGTAAATCAACATTGAAGGATGAAATACAAAAAATATTATCATTATAGTAAATAATCCTTTTTCGTAAAGTTATTATAACTTTACTACAAAACTAAAAATTTTCTATAAATATTAATAAGTTGAATACTTTTTAATTTGTTATATTGATGTATCTAAATCAAATTATACAGAATTTTCTTTGAGTAATGTAACTTCTGTTCATCACCTGTTTCATTCGAATTTAATGCTGCGATGCAAAAAATAATATTCAACGTTTCTATTAAAATAAAAATTGTTTTCTGCAGCAGTGTAAGTAAAATTGAATTTTAGTCCTGGAAATTAGGGAGTAAAATGGTACTTTTTGAAACACTGTGACTAAAATCAATTTTACAACTTGCTTGGCTTCGCCTCCTGCACCTACCACCAGGGCTTGCAGCGCTAAACCAGCTGTCGAGCCCTCTTTCCTCTGCTCCGTTTGTCTCCTTACATTTCTTTATTCCAGAGATGTCCCTTGTTTAATTACTTTATGTTACTTAGTTTTATGTTTTGAAAAAATTTTACTTCACACTGTTGCAAAAAATAACATATGCAACACTGGGCGTACGATTTTATCCTTTGTGCTGCTCAGCGAAACCGACGTAGGGCGATCAGCACGCGGGAATAAAACCGCTTTTTACGCCCATGTTGCATAACATACTATTGTGTAGCCCTAATGAAGTTGGCGTATTTTATTTAATTTATTTAAACTAAAAAATCCTACCGAGTCCCTCAAGAAACTAAAAATGGTCATTTAATTTTGTAAATCAACATTGAAGGATGAAATACAAAAAATATTATCATTATAGTAAATAATCCTTTTTCGTAAAGTTATTATAACTTTACTACAAAACTAAAAAATTTTCTATAAATATTAATAAGTTGAATACTTTTTAATTTGTTATATTGATGTATCTAAATCAAATTATACAGAATTTTCTTTGAGTAATGTAACTTCTGTTCATCACCTGTTTCATTCGAATTTAATCTGCGATGCAAAAAATAATATTAAAAGAACGGCGATACAGTGACGAAAAAGAAACTAATAAAAAAGAAGCGCCATTCCAAAAGTATCGAAGATACTGTATCGCTAAGGAGGTGGCATACCCGGTATTTTACCGACCGAGCCTATATTTAATAGATAATTAAATAGTAAGTAATTCTACAAATTTTCAAGTCAATACAACAAAGACACCCTAAAAAATTCTTTGTGTTGACCTGGAATTTTGTAGAATGACTTATTATTTACTTATCTAGTGCTTCTGTATTCGGATTTTGCATAAAAGTGAATTTTGTAGAATGACTTATTATTTACTTATCTAGTGCTTCTGTATTCGGATTTTGCATAAAGTGCTTAGTTTTTAAAATAAATGTAATAATTATTTTTTTCGGCGCGGTCGGTAATCCACCGGGTAAGCTACCCCCTTAATATGTTTGTTTACGACAACTGTATGTTGTATATATTTGATTATGCAGATGTAGTTGAAATGTACGTCTGAAATTCTGCAACACTTTGCGACTGAAAAGTATGAGTTTTGCATAAAACAACAAGAACGTTACTCTATGCCAAGTTACAATCTAGTAAATTACTAATTTTTACGAAAACAGAACTTCATCGGTGACTGACTCAGTTTGTAAGTTAACGAATTCGACATTGTTTAACTGGATGCCAAAGTCAACTTATACCCTCCCTACCTTATCAACTGAGTTAATTATTCTTTGTACAAAATTTCATATTTTTGATAAGCAATTTCTCAAAAACACGATTCTATTTAAGTCAGAAATTTTGTACACGAATTAATTGTTGGTAAACAAAGGCGCATCTTCTACTGTTTTTTCTAGTATTATCATATTTTATACATTATGAGTCGATTCTTTTTTCAATTCAGTTGATATGGTAGAGAGATTGACTTAAAATAGACAAAACCTGGCAGAGATATCGAGAAACGAACTGTGCCATCCTTTGCAACCAAAAAAAAATCCCGTGTTGTTTCTTTTGCCGATTACAATTGTTTATAAAAAATTATTTAAACAAATAACCGAAAATGTCATAATTTTACAAAACTGAATGCGGATGTTAATTCTACCGGCAAAAACACGACAAAAACCTATGTAATGTTTTTTTGTCAGAGTTCAATTTGTTAGTATAAAATACCTATAAACAATAGTGCGCAAAGTAGTAAAAGTTTCAATAAGTTTCCGAGTTATGAACCTAATTATGACTTATTGCCGTGATCTTCTTTGTGTTTTCTGCAAATAAGTTTGCAACATTTCGTACAGAAGCATTCAGTTCTCGTCGAACACGTACTTATCCCGCATTTTTTCATACTTCCTTGTTTCATGATGTATTCTGAAGAATTTTCAGGCTTTCTCTTTTCCCTGGAAATACGTACTGATGATAGCTTCTTAATGCAATATTCACAAACTTTTTGAACAATATATTTGGAACCTTTCTTTTCATCCGGATGGAGTTTATTATAAATCACCGTAGTGTTCGCTAATGATGCTTGAATAAGTCACATAAGAAGAGACCATAAGAGCATTCATTACAGCATTACAGTGTTGATCGTAGTGATTGATACCGCCCATGTGTTGATTGTAAATGAAAAAAAAATGAGGGTAAAGAATGGAATTTTTCGACGATTCCTGCTATCTTTACATTGCCACTTTCGGTTCATCCCCATATTTAGAGAGAATCGATACGGGTTTGGAATGCATTACCGTAATGAAATTCAACCCTGAATTTGCTTCGTGCTTAGAAATAGTGGTTCCTATTTCAGCTCTTTTGGCATTTCGACCTACTCTTTCACGCGATTCTGCCAGAAAGTGCCTGTTGATGATAAACCATTCTTCTTCAAATGTATTATTGGGTCTGGTTTAGAGAAAAAGTTGTTAAAGTACACGTGGTACTTAGTCAAATCTTCTTTTTCGGTTCCTTCTAACAAAACAGAAAGTAATTGTATTACTACTCTTGAACCCGATCCAACAGAAGCTAAAATATTTTGTGTTATTCCCTGATTTACCTTGTAAATAGCGAGGTTATAGATGTATCCATCAGAAGAACAAAGTGCCCAAATCTTTATTCTAAACCTGATAGGTTTGTTTCTGATACACTGCTTGATACTAAATCTACCGAAATATTTCACGATTACCTCATTTACCGATACGTTGTAGTCAAAGAAACCGAATCGTATGCAATTCTCTATCGTCTAAATTCTCATGGAACATGTCCTACATTGTTCTTACTTTCCAAACTTTGTCAGTTCGATTTTTATCTTGATGTTTGTAAAAACGTATATTCTTCTTGATGGTAACAAATTTATTTCTCGTCATAAGTTGGGTAACGATTAGACACTCTAGGATTTATATTGTTGCCAAATAATCGTGAAGACGTTTTCTAGAATTGTAAATAGTAATCATTATAATTACAATCAATCTTTCCAGATCATTTTTAGACAAAACAAAATGATTCTCAGCCGTAGTTTCCAGAACATAATTCTTCATCGATTCCGAGAAGAATAACTTGAATAATTCTAAGAAATTTTTAAAAAACAATGGTGAAATAGCTGACAGATTGGAGTTGTCCTCGATATCAGGAGATATATTATCCAGAGTATCATCTTCCCAATCGTAAATATGATTTGGCTCCAACAATTTTTGAGTACTTTTCCCATGTTCATAAGAACCTGTAGGAAGATAATGAGATGTTACATGTTCTTCTAGATCAACATCCGAATCTCTATCTGAACTGTCATGATCAGCAGGAACAATTGCTATATCGACATATTGATCTTCATCAATGTTAGAATCCCCAACTAAATTAGGTAGTTCACTAACTCTCCGTCTCGACATTATCAATTGCGTTATCGACACAAAATAATGTGATCTATTTTCATGAAAAGTTCTATTCCTAAAGTCTCGTTTCGAAAGGTAAATTTTTTTTCAATTGATGTACCACCGTTAGCCTATGACTTAAACGTGATCTCTAACACGGAAGGTTTTGAAAAAAAATAAGCTCATACAATTGTAAAATGCAACACTACGGTATTTCGCAGCTCTATATCTAAGACGGATGAGAAGGATGATTTACATGTGAAAAGTTTGTTCCTATTTTAGACTAACAAATTGAACTCAACGTTACATAGGTTTTTGTCGTGTTTTTGCCCGTAGTAAAATTACAAAATATTGGATTATTAGTTTAAATAATTTGTTATAAACGATTATAATCGACAAAAGAAAAAGCACGGGTATTTTATTTTTGGTTATGCAAAGGATGGCATAGTTCGTTTCTCGATATCTCTGCCTGGTTTTGCCTGGTTTTTAATTGATTAAAAAGGTCCTTAACAGGTCCTTAAAAATGCAATTTTCATATATTTTGCAAAGTTTTCTCGGCGACATATTGTTATAATAACATGAAACTTTGTAAAATGATAGATAATTATATAATAAAAGGCAACTAACTCCTGGTTTTGTGTAAATTTGTTTTTATTAATTGTTATAAGTTAATTAGTTGTTTTTTGTCTGCTATTCTGTGGCGCGAAATTTGAATTTTTAATTGAGTATGACACCCCCTTAAGTAAATGTAATAATTAACATGTTTTGCTGTAGGTGTTCCACTCTGTTAAATCAATACTATTTAAAAAGTTAAATATTGAATTCTTTTCATGTTTTTGTTTACCTACATATTTTTATAATATTTTATGATCAGTGATTATTATTTAAAATAATATGTTTCAATTAAAACTGCAGATCAAAATACACTCATGTGTTTTTGACTGTTGATCAGTATAACAACCGGTTAATGTACCTAACTATATTTGTGCTTTAGAAAGCATGACTTACGAGATTGTAATTGCAGTTTCCTCTACATATTTTTAAATCATAAGATCCTCCCCTGAATATAATGTTCCCAAGTTATCGCAACATAAAGGTAAAATCAGTTATTGAATAATATGTTATTTAATTATCCACACATTAGGTAATGTTTATTTTAAATTAATTTACAGGAAATTAGGGAGTAAAATGGTATTTTTTGAAAATATTCATTATATTCTCATTTACTTGCAAATAAATACAATATGGTCATAATATATCTATTAGCAAATTTACCTCGTACACTCATACACGCTAGGTATTTAATTTCGTAATTTAATAATTTTAATTGACTTAATAAGTCCTGGAGGTACTACACCTGATAGTTATCGACCGAATAGAATATTACAATTACAGTATATTGCTCGGTCGGTAACGAGTAGGTACACCACTCCCGTAAGGTGCAATAATAAATATATAGGTATTTTTTAATGGTACAAAAATACAATATTTATTGTTATTTCATCAAGTATTTGTGACTTTTATTGTCAGAAATACATACAATGCGCCAGAATTACTTTTATATTAATGCATAATTATTAAATGCCTTCGACATTTTCTACCTTTTTCTTTCCCTCGTGCGCTTACAATTTCAAAGCTCATTGTGATAAACAATTTTATAATTTCTATACACAGAAGGGTATAAAATTGCTGTTAAATAATAAAAAAAATAGCTGTCAAAATATAAAAAAAATAAACTTCATTATTTATGAAAGTTTCATAGCAATATATTAAGTTTTACCAGGATAATTGTAAAATATGTTTTAAATTATACTATATATCATTATACAATATAATTTGCTTCTAAACTATTAATTAGTGGAATATTTGGTCAGTGTAATAATGTGAATACGTACCTAGCCTACATAATTATAGAAAACTTTTGAATCAAATTATTCAAACAGATCGAATATTACTTCTACATGAATATCGTGTATCAATATCAATAAATTTACGATAAAGCATCGTTTATACGACGGCAAAAGACTGATTGATAATGTTTGTCAGGTGCGACAAATAAAATTACATGAACACGTGTCTACGTATATTAAATATAAATATAATAATTACCGTTTATCCTGTTATACTCATCCTGTAGGTACGTATCGATTGCGTTAATTTAAATATATTATAAGTATAATAGATTTTTCACATCTATTGTACGATCGATTTTAATTCTACCTTTTAAATATTGATCGATAAATATTGGTGTAATGAAATTTAATTGCGTCATTGTGACGGCGTTTTTTTTTCATAACCTAGCAACAGTATATATATTAATTGTGTTAGGTAAGTGTAGTGGATACGTGTTTCGACATGGATTATGCGTTAATAAATTCATATACACTTTAACATAATCTGAAAACTGAAAACAGTAAATTAAATAAATTGTTTAGTAATTAAACTATAGTGTTCGAATGAAAATTACCAGCAAAGTTGGTTTAATTTAACTATTACAAAAAAAGTTACATAAATATCCTTGAAAACAATAGCAGGATGATGCACATCTTGTAATTTGAGTATTTTGCGCGGATAATGTATGTACGTGTACGTCATCATTCGTTTGTTCTTCTCTTGGTCAAGAACATTTACAATCGATTTGTTAGTAATTCAAGGACGCTAAATAATATTAACATACATTTTTTCTTATTTTATGGTTACTTTACTGTTTCTGCTACAATGACATAAGAGAGCTCGATTTATTTCAATTTGCATAATTAAACTATATTTGACCAGTTGAGTGACGTAAAGAGTAACTGCGCATACACACAGCGCATTGCTCAACTTTAATTTGATCACGCAACTTTGACTTTGCTAGAAAATCACACTTAAATAAATACGCTCCATTTCGATAATGCCTGATGACTGAAATAAAAATATAATAAGTGTGATTTTAATTCATTTTAATGGAACAGAATTTCAATAAAAGTCTAAATGTTTATATAAAAAAATTATTTAGCTATTTTTTATATAATTTTTCAATTTTTTAAAATAACTTGGTAAGAATAATTTTATTATTACAATGTTAACACAGTGTGTTTCGCTCAAGTGGATTAAAATCATATTTAAAAGTTATTGTTCAAATTTCATGCTTATTTGATTAAGTGGTTCCTGAGATATCCTGCAGTAAGTTCATTATGGAAAAAAATATGTAGAGTACGTAGTCTCATAATTAATTAATATAGTTATGTGACATGTAAATCGGCTAAAAAAATTTATATAATTTATTTAAAAAATTATTAATTGTTAATATTGAATAGCTTTTTTTCAATTTTAACCCAGGCTTGTCCCCTTAATAATCTTTATTTTCTTAACATATATATATTAATATTTGTTACTTATGTTTCCTATTTTTTTGTTACTAGCAAATTAATTACTTAAAATCAGAAAATATTAATTATAATTAAATTGGTCGATGAAAAATAAGTAACAAATAATAATTAAAAAATGCGAAAATAATTTAACAATTCCTAAGGTAAAGAGATCTTATTACTTTTGCGTCATTGGAATACTAATGTATAATTTTAATATTCATTAATGTGATGAGATGTGTCTTTCTTTTCTTCATCTGTAACACGTTTAAACAACAATTAATATATTCAACGATCTGTTCAACGTTATCTAGTTAGATTGCGCGTAATTATTACTTCATTTTAATGCTCTCTCATAGGGTTTAATCAAAATTCTAGAGCGTTAACAGTATTTTGAGAAAATTTGTTTCAGTATTAATGTCACTGGTTCGGTATCAACATTTCGTAGGAGAGAGAGAGTGAGAGAGTGAGCTAACTTGACTGAAACCGAGACTGATTAATTATCAAAGTTTACGGAAAGTTCTGGCGAAGCACCGCGAAGGAGGGTTCGCTTAGAAAACTATGCTCCAACCTAATATTTCTTACCGGTAGATCCACAACTATTCTAACGCTAATTTTTATTAAAAAGTCCACTCTAAAAGATATATGCGCACACTCGTATATACATTAAAATAAAATATGAAAATTTGTGAGTAAGGGTTAGATTTGTGGTTCTCCCGTGATGTAGTACTCGAACGTGCGGTGTTTTTTTTTCCATTTTATTTTTCTCTCGCGTATACTCGAACGCGCACATCGGAGTGGTATGGGTGCGGGATAGAGACCTGTACACCGACTCGACGAGGGAGACGAAATAAGAGTCAAAGTGGGGATATATAACAGCCGTTCTAAATATAGTTCTCTCGCGCTCTCCGGCGAAACAAAGAGCTCGCGTGGGTAACCAAGCTCTCGGTTCTCTCGTTTCTGGAAGCTTCCAACTTTTCCTACCCACTGTATATATGTGTATACATACACAACGAAATAACCTAGCATCAATAACCACTATGCCCCACACGCACATGGACCTACCAAGATGTGTTGAAATAAGTGGGAACTTGTGTCATCCTCTGACATATATATATGTGATCTCGTCACATATTCTGCGTTAAGTACTTTCATCTGGTAACATTCTTTATTTCCTTCCTTTGAGTTCATCTATAATTCATATACTCAATGCTTGAATTTATGGGTCCAGCGTAATAAATAACATCGGCTTAGTTGGACGCACCAGAGACAATGAAACGAAAATGGTCTTGGTTTGAAAAGACAAAGACACATTCGTATTTATTATTATTTGACTTCAATGTTAAACTATTAACTAATTAATAACTTTTTATAAATATAAATTTTAAGGTTAAATTTGAACACGTTAAGATTCGCTACGGCATTTGAAGTTTAAACTCATCGAGAGCGACCTCTGTCGGTTGTGTTTAATTACTTTCGCTGAATGAATAAATATAGCTGATGAAAGTATATTTTCACTTGCGTCATCCATTTCACTGGAGTTTGCTTTCTTTCGTATCATTATATAGCCACCAAATTTTTATGACGGCCATATAATTCTTATTATTTAGAATAGATTGATCAAAGATGACGTATGAAAACATTTATACATGTCGCATTACGGTAAACTCTGCAACATGTAGCTGAAGGAAGATATCGAGGAAAATTATACGAGAAGGGTGCGTGAATATTACAATATTTTTAAGCAATTTTAGTATTTTATATATAATAATTAATGTAATAAAATTTTACGACGCATTTATATATTGCTGCAGATAAGTTGGTTAATTGCGTGCAGTAAGCGTGTTGTTTCGTCATCTCTATTAGTAGATCGAAGTTTGAAACTGCGATACCTGATACGTCACGGTGCGTTTTATATTGGGAACTTAAAAATACCAGAGTTCTTTTATTTTTTGAAGACTAGGTAAACTTCAGCAAATTATGGCGGATAGATTTTTACTAGTCTCTTTCCTAGTAGACATTTGAATCTAAGAACTAGGAATTAAAAATTGTTAATAAATAGCCTGTGCTGAAACGCTTTTTAGTCCATGTTTTCAACATTGAATAGAATGACCATAACCTCAGAACATTGGAATAGTGATTTCACCATTCCTCGAGCAGTAAATTTAATAATACTTGCATAATTGGATGTCTTTTCAAAGATATTATCTAATTGACTATAGAATTTTGTTATGTTTCTGACATTAATGAAGATGAATGCGATTTTATAATATTTAAACTAAAAAATTAATATAGGAGAAAATTTATATTTTATTCTAAGAAATGGTTAAAGACGTGAAATAATAATTTTATAAAGTTTATGAGTTAATAAAGTTTATCGGGTAGATAAAAATCAATTATTCTTTATTAACGATTAAATAAAATACGATTTCTATTATGGTTTACTAGGAGAAATAAATAATAGTGAGGTTTCAAGAGAAATGCTTTCTAATTTTTTCATGGAATTTTATATTTTTATTTCATTTACATCTCATTAGCACTGTAATTAAAAAACAATGAAATTTTCAATAATCGTAAATCTACATAATTTGTAAAGTCTAATTCCACAATAAGATTTAGTCATACACTGAAATGACTGTTATAAGCGTGTAACCGTAACGCTATACAACGCTGGTTAAAGCAAAATGCAAAAACTTTGTTTGCGTTTTTTTAAATATATAACACTACAAAAAATTATAGAAATTATAGAATTGCAACGTTGCTGCACGTTGCAATAAATATCTCACAAATATGTATGATACGACATGTTCTACGTTGTCAAAACAATGTCACATCGTATTAAAACATTCCGTGATATAGTAATGTATTCAGTGATCGACAATTAAGGGGATGTGATACTCAATATTTAACAAATAAAACTAAATAAAACAAATTGTCAACAAAAATAATGTTGCGTTAAAAAATGGTATTGGAAGGAAATTTGACTATTTGTCTGCTTCAAATGTTGCAATTCTGGTAAATTTCTTTCCAATGCCATTTTTTAACGCAACTATATATTTGATTAAAATTTCACACAGTGATAGATAATAGCCAAAGGAAGGTCAATGATGTCTTTATTTTCCACAATTTGTTTTATTTATTTAATCAAAATCATTTTTTCATCTCTATTGACTCGATCAGTAAATATTGAGTATCGCATCCCCTTAATTATCGAATTAAACCTTAATTTGATAGTTTCATCAAGGCAATAAGGAACGTTCACTTGTTTTTTCAATCACTTCAATAATCTTTTTGCACATACTCAATCATCGACATACAGGTAGAGTGATACTTAATCTCCACAGGATGACGAAACTTATATGTGCAGCAATTACGACAATCTGCTGCAGTAATGCAAAAGAAGATGTGTTTATTACATTCTACTCATTGCAGTAACCACTAGACGGAGAGAAAAGTTTTCTAAAAAATATGTAAATGATCTGGATAAAAATTATAGTATTTTATGTTCAACATGTAAGTAATTTGTATTTATTTTTTTTCTGTCTATGTAGCATTTATGATTCATAATTTTCACAATCATTCTTAAAATCCGTGGAATATATACTGATCAGAATCTTCTAATTTATGCAAAGAAAGTTGTTTCTTCTCACTTACATCAGCTTAACATTGGATTCGACGCTAGCGCTGTTCTTACCAAAGTAAATTAAAAGTATTTAAGTGGACTTTAAGTACTTGTATTAAATACATTTAATATATCCAATTACTTTCAAATTTTTCTTATTCACATAATTAGTTCGTTAATTTTATCCTCCATTGTGTTATATATTTGTGTTGAATAAATAATTACAGTACCTGAAAAGGTCTGCAATCCACACATATGAGACGTTGTACAACTATCTAAATAAATAATATTTATTTATTATTATCCTCAATATCGGTACCTTAATATAATTACATAAGTATTTGAAAATATAATTTTTCTTGACTGTTTCGACTTTCATTTACACGTTGGATAATGCGTACATATTTCGTGGCACAAAGTATTCTACTCGTATCATCATAAATTAATCTAAGTTATTGTGCTATTTCTTAATACAAGTTTATATTTTTTACAAAATTTTTAGAATTCCAATATTAATCTATGAGGATGATTGTAAGTCTCAGCTGAATTTTTTTACTTTCTGATAATTAATATTTTATTTTTCATAGTTATTGGATTGTAGAATTGAAATAATTTTGTAAGAATTGATTATTAGTTCGATTAATTAATAAAAAATTATTAAATGTGAATCGAATGTCACTGAATTTAAATATTGTAAATTTGTCTCAATATGTATTCTGGATTTGATCTCAACTACAGTTATTTTTTGCATTCATTCGTAATATTATTTTATATCAAAAAATAATTTTTAAAAAATTCGAATTATGAGTATTCTTTCATAAAATGAACAGAATATTATCAAATTAGAATATACAATGAATATCATTATAATTATTATTAGTTATTTAAAATTATATTTATTTTACAACAAATTTTATTATCAAAATAAATTCTAGAATTGTCACTTTTTCTCAAACAAGTTTCAGTTACGTCAAGTACATATTGCTTATGTTGGATGACTCATATTTTTCTTAGCCGTATGTCTTCATTTCGCTTTGACGCTTCGATTTCAGAACGCGTAAGTTCAACCGAGAAAATGATAAGTCGCGTGATACTCTCATATGGGCATAATCGATCGAACAATTCTTTTAGCAAACATTTTCTTTATTCGTTTAATATTTACACCATACTTTTATTAATTATTCCAAGATTTATTTCGAAATTCGGCGATTTTTATTGTAAAATTTCGCAAAACAAAATATGTAAGATCGTAATGTTTTACTTTATAATAAGTTATTTTTCGCTACATCAAATCAAAGAATATTTGAAAATATTAAACATTTCAACATTGCCGAGGTGTACGTCAAATTTGATTTTAGTATGCAGGTTTATAGAATCCGTTGGTATTGACTGTAAATCCGATTCGGTACTTGCAGCCGTATATGTCGACAACTTCTGATGCAATAAACTGCACACGCAGCGTCATGTACTTTATGTTTCAATTTTCGAATGTGGAATATGGCCATACTTAATTAAAAGTTAATGGAAAACTATACTGCATTGTTCATTTTAATTATTTTACGATAATTATTATCGTATTCGTAGTTCTCTTTTTTAATTTAAATATGTAATTGTATTTTGTTAGAACAAATTTTTAATACATTGGTAAAATTTAAACAAGTAATGAATAATAATAAATAGAAAGTGCAGAATTACTTCTATGTTGAATATCAATCTAAAATTTAAGCATAAATCTAAAATAGCTAATTAATTGTGTGCGTGATTAATTTGATGTTCAAAGTATTATTTTAGAAACTACGACTGTAAACGTATTAATACTCATTCTTTATTTTCCTTTAATTTGTAAATAGAACGATGACTTAGCACAAGAAACATGAATTTTTTATATATAATATAATTTTTTAACAAATTATTGACATTACAATTCTATCGATCGTCTCGTTAGTAATTTCGCTAATGACAAGGTGTTTCAGTACCTAACTTCGCAATATGATAACTGTACCACAAATATTTATGTTTCGACCTATCGTTTTCTCGGTGTCACAGCATTTCGACTACATTTACAGACTGTATCTAATTGGTCAATAACATTTGTTTCATTGAAAATTGTTAATTTGATAACAAAGCTAAGATATATTTTGGTTTGTAATTACAATTTTAATGAATCACGATTTTATAATTGCAATTAAATTTAATATAAAATAATGTATAAAAGCATTATTTATAGTACAAATACTTTTCCTTTTTTTGTTTCGTTATTAACATGATTCTAATCATTCAAATGTAAAAATATAGATTTATAATAATTTTCTCCGCCAGATTTCGTTATTAAAACTGGTATCTCGGATGCTACGATTTAAGGTGAGTCTGTATAGATTACAAATTTCTATATTTGATCTTTCAAATAAAGTTTTTAATTTGTATTTGAATTTTGTATAGCCACGTACAATTGTTGCACATTATAGAATGTGCCTTAACTCATACGTAAAAAAATATGCAAATTGAAAGATAAATTTGAAATTTGAAAAATCAATTAATATCGGTAAGGTTGTATACTAAATGAATTACGTACGGCGTTTCCATCAAGGGGAGGTATACTCGATAGTTATCGACTATGCCAAAAAAGATAATTATTATTTTTATATCAAATAATAAGCCATTCTATAAAGTAAGAATAAGTAAGTAAGTAATAAGTTTCAATACGACAACGACACCCTAAAAAATTTTAACACCGAAAAATCACTGAAAATTGTACATTTCGATGCTATAAAGCAACAATGGACGGTTGCGTCCGACAAAACGTAATATTATTATTTTTCACGAAACAGATTCTACGTACTAGAAATTAAAAGTACTGCGTAAAAGCCGCGTGAGAAGTATGTGCGGGAACGAAAGAGCAAACGAGATAATATAAAGAGAGTTGTTCCAAATGGATGCAATAAAATTAAATCTAAGAAAATTATAAAAAGACAGCCGGACACATAACTACGATATAGAACAAAAATACCTAAGATAAGAAAGGGGCCGCAACGAATGGTCATGCAAGAGTTTTAAATCGAAGTATTCATATTCTAAGAAGAAAAAATTTACGAGTGGCAGTTACCAGAAATGGAAGTGCACGAACGTCGGAAAAAGGCAATAATTTAAAGTTTCGAAGATAAGCAGTCCTTGCACGAGCAAGCCGCATTGAAATCGATGGTGTCAAATTACGCGTACTCAGTGCTAGTGTTATGTTGACAATTTCCCTATACTTTAGCCAAAGATAAGACAGAAGAGAAGAGTGAAATCAACTAAATCCTTTGTAGGCAAAGGCAAAGGCGTCGCTTTTTATCCGAATTATTCTGTGGACAAAGCTCTGTCATTCGGTTCTTTAATTTCATCTCTTTCGAGTCAAATAACGCGGTCTTTTGGAAACTTAAAAGCCTTGCTTCAACCAGGAAAATTCATCAGCTACCGTATCGTAGTACATCTGGATATCATCGACATTCAACCTTCTGTACGCATACGCAGCCAAGAGTCCCAGTAAGACACCGTACCGCAGCATTACCTGCATTCGAGGCAGCTTGTATTTACATCGTCAATACACTTGCATTTAATAAGATATATTTCTTTTAGCCATCTGTTATTTGTATTATCGAAACAAACCTGATATTTTAATTTTAAACTTATTTTAAACTGGTTTTTATACAAGCACCACTGGGGAATGTATTTTATACTTTCACTAAGTGCTTTCTTAACAAAGACACCGTATGACCTCCGTCGCTGATTAGCACTGATTTGGGAGCATAAAAAGAGCGACGTTAAAATAATAAAAAAAAAAAGGTTTTTATAATAATAAATGCAAGTTTGGACTGACAAGGCGACACTTTGGTTGGAAGTTCTCGCAAAAGTATTAGTAATTTATGTAGCGATTAGTAAAATAATAACACGCTTTTCAGAAGGAATTACAATCTGAAAACTAGATAGTAAGCATTGCTAGTATTTTCCAAGCACTTAGGTAGGTGCTATTATTAGAGCAAATCATAAACGGGGTGCCGTATTCAATATTTATCCTCCATACTTTACCGACAAACACGATAATTGTCAATAAATCTGCAAATAAAATTGCAAAAATGAGAGATAAGGCGCACATGCGTTTAACAATAATCTAACTGTGTGCTGAATTTGAAAATAAAGTCGTACCAAAAATGTGAACCTAACCCGAATAGGATCACAGATTTGACATTTTTGGTAAGAACTTTTTTGCAACAGTGTAAGTAAAATTTGATATTAGTCAGCGATGTTAGGGAGTAAAATGATACTTTTTTAAACACTATTGATTAAAAGTCAATTTTACAACTGCCGGGAATAAAATCTGAAATTTTTTATTTTTTGTAATAAAATTTTGTTTCAAAGAACGAAAATTCCAACCCCCGGCTGGGGCTTCGACCCCTGCATCCTCACCATGGCTTGCAGCTAAGTATTTGCTGCCGTTTCCCCCTTCCCCCCGCTTTGTCATCCAATATAATAGTAAATTTGTATTCCAACATAATGAATTTATATTCTTCGTTTATTTATATTTTCATGAAATGTTCCTCACACTGTTGCAAAAAATAGCGTATATCCAACGCGGGGGTACGATTTTTTCCTTGTTCTGTTTGGCAAGATAGGCAGTAAGAGTAAAAATTATATTATAATGATTAAAAATAGCTGTTGTAAAGAGTATCCGAGAGTATATTGCATCGTGAATTTTTTACCGTGGCAATGTTAATTATAAGGATAGCCCACGCATCTATACTCGGTGCTGGTGAGTCTTTTGATACATTTTAATAATCTAGTACATGGATCTATAGACCGTAAATGGCAATTACGAAATTTCTTAATAATAAGAAGTAGTTGAATACAGTGTCTATTTATAGTGCGAAAACTGTAATTACTATTTCATACCCACATGGGCGAACCGCACATGTAGCGGACACTGCCTCTGTATTTATCATACATTATAGTCCGCGTTAGTTGAAAAAATGCAGAGTTCAAACGATTCGTGTGGAGTATACCTGAAGTTATTTCTGTAACGTACGTACGCGTGAAACGAGAACACACATGTACTTGAGCTACGATAACAATATCACAATCTACCTATGAAAACAACAGGGAAAAGAAAAATAATGTAGTAGTGCAATTTAGGACAGTGTTACGAGTTGCGAGGATCATTTTTCTTTGAGATAAAAAATTGTATCTCAACTCATTCATATGCTGCATTGGAAGAAACCAAATTTATAAAAATGCGGATGTTAAGTTAGGTAATAATAGTATATTATAAAGTTCACAGTCACATTCTGTCGTACGAACAATCTCGTGCAAGGTATAAAAATAAAAACATTTTGAGGTTAGTCTGCTTAAATATCACTTTGATATAGCGAATAATTGTAACTCTTTTAATGCGCCAAATTGCAATATCTTGTTTCGAGTAAGACACTTTTTATAAACAAAATCAACGTATATACATAAGCAGCTTTTCTTATCAGTCTGGGAATTTATATATAGAAATATTTTATCTAATCAAATCATTACTCAAGATCAGACTAAAATGAATACAAATTTGATTTAACGGAATTCTCGAGTGAATTATAAGATCCATATAAGACAAATAAAGTTTTATTTCATGATGGATCACACCGAAGAGATTTAAAAAAAAAGATATTCGTCTAGCAATCTTGAAGTTGATATATTTGAGTTTTGGCGTATTTAAAATATGACTATTGATAGAAAAATTTTCAATAACATTTATAAATTTATAAAAACTTTTTTTCTATCAGGTACAGTTTTTGTGGACTATGGTGAATTCTTTTGCTTTAGTCAAAAATGATTATTTAAAACTTGGTAAAATCCACATTGACTCTACATAGAATCCTTATGGCTTCGTCAATGAACACATCTAGGCCTGTGTACTTTTGTTACGGGAATCATAAATCCCACGCATTTTCTGTCTGGATCTTACTGGACCATTGTGAAAACGGGTTGTACTGAATATTTTTACCGCTTAATGGAACATCTTTAAGGCCATTTGAACCGACTCTCGAATGTTCGTTCAATCCACGCGGAGGCAAAGATGCACTTCACGTCTGCAAAACGAAAAGCAAAATTGTAAGCGTTAAGTATTCCATGTGGACGCCAAATGCGTATTTTACTTTTTAAATACGAAAATAACCAATACGTGATATATGCGTATTAGCGTGCACTTATTTATTTTTATGCGAACAATCACAATACCTAATGTAAATGAATGCAAAAATGTTTCTTTCTGAAGATATTCGTTTCTTATACAATGTTATCTAAAAGGAAATGTTTAAACAAAAATTTTAAATATAACCTTACTAATACTAACTCTTTCAAAATTATTAGCATGTGAATGGTAAACGTTGATTGTGATGGTCTTCTATTTTTGAAACTAAAATAATTTAAATTTGAGCGATTATTACTATTTATATAAAAAAAAGTACATAAATTCTGTACAAAATTCAATAGAAAGGGAAATATTCTATTTCGTTTACAACAATAATGGTGTGACATTTGGGTACGAAATTACTGTATATAAAGTATTCCGAATGTTTTGCACGACTATCCGCTTGAAATATAAAATAGGTTGGGCATTTCAATGAAACGTATTCGCATAATTTCATAAAATTGTCTTCCAAGGTAAAATATTAACTTAACAATCAAATATTTGCGATGAAAAATATACGAAGAAAAAATAAAATTGAAATTACTCAGTTGTTCACATAAATTATATGTATATACACATATATATTTCCTTTAAAATTATAAAATTTATTTAAGAAAATGTAATTTAATGGGATTATATTAAATCGTATTCACCAAAGCGTTAAGAAGAAAGGCAAACAAAGGCTCCCTTTTACATTTAAATCTCAGACGACAAAATGATTTCTTTTCTTTCTAAAGCATTAGGGATCTCAGACGTGACCTGCGCAATATTATGAGAACGTTTTTACAGTACGTATTTTTTTACGTCTTTCTCAAAGTCCAGAGCCACAGTTGAACGAACTGCGTACACAACATCGGAAATAAAATGAAAATTGCGTATGTCTGTGTTAACATCTACGGAATACTTACACACATACACACTGTTTTTAATATCATTATAGGATAAAAATCAATTTTTTTCTTTTTTTATGTTTTCTTAATATATTATTTTCATGTTTATATTTCTGCTGCACGCTATTTGTAGTACATTTTTATTTGACAATACAGTGCGCGTGAAATTGGATTATGCGCATTTTACAAAATTTTTACAAAATTTTCGTAATACGATTGAACGCGTACGGTGTTCAAAATTAGCGTTCGAACTGTAGCTAAGTAGTCGGTTGTAAAAATTTACGCAATCTTACGAAACAGGGTGACTTCACCAGTGAATCATCAAATAAGAAGACCTTATAAGTTTCTTACACTTAATAATACTGGAAGAGAAAAACTCAATTCTCATACTATATATGTTGTGTTAATTATTGTAATTTATATAAATAGAAAATATAGTCGAGAAACAATGAATTAACAGAAACGTTTCAATTATATTCGGACTGACAAAACCTTAAATTTGTCTTACGCCTTTCTACTAAAAATAAAAAAGTTAAGAATGTTTGACTGAATAGTAGCTATAGGTATTAAAAAGGTGCTATAAATTAAAAAGTATTTATAACTTAGAAATTAAAAACATTTTAAATGTGTTTTGGTGTTAGAAGATGAATCATGCCTTTAGGATTGATCAATAAAATGAACATAATCTGACAAAAATTGAAGAAATCTGTTTATAAGCGAAAAACCGCCATTCGAATAATATGTATATAAAATAACAAGTACTATACGAACGATGTATGAAAAAGCCAATTTATGAAATTGATCGCGGTTCACAAAGTTTCTAAAATATTGCTGCATTTTGGGCGTTAACTGCTTTGGGAAAAAAGCTTAAAATCTTTGAATTTAAGAAATGTCAGAAAAATGCGAGACGAATCATTTCATTATCTACCAAAAATTAGATTTACTAGGAACCCTAGTAGAAATTCAACATTTGAAGGTTAAATAAAACTCTAATTTTGCCATTTATTGGGCATTTATTTAAAAAACGTTACATTTATAGTCAGATTTCTACTAGGGAAGTATATATACCTTTTATCAACATATTATACCTACGAAATTACTTAAATATTTTTTATTACTACCAGAGTGTATGCACATTTAGTTTTTGGTGTTGTAATTTCTGAATAAACCTACTTTGTTACGGCTACATGGTATCCGCCAGTTTATATAAATTTGTTTCTATAGTCACGAGAAAATGTATTTTAATGTATAATAAATCAAATTAAGCGGTAAATCATAAATTTTTGGCACAACTAATTGCTAGATTGCGTGCAACAAAATAATTATACGCTCAATAGACTATTTCTTAAACAAGCATTTATTCACTGCAATTTTCCATTATTCTTTAGTAGTATAATAATTAATCGATTTGAAATTAAGTTTTAATAAATTATTTAATATATAAAATTTTTCTGAACGTTACCTTTCGGAATCATGTACTTGTTAGATTTTAGTTTAGAAAACTGTAAAATTTGTATAGAGTTCATCAAACCTAGCATACTTCCATTGCAATTACTTAATTCTACAAAATGTTACTCTAATATAATATTATTAATTATTGGTTTCAAATTTGTGTTACAATTAAAATCTCTCAATATACATTTCTCAAATGTATATTTTTTATCAGTCTATACGGTTATGGATATATGTAACATTAAGTGCGATGATGTTGGCTAGATTAATATTCAAATTATTAATATTCAAATTATTAAATCAGATATTTTATAATTTAGACCTTTGGTTATTTTTAAGATTTTGTACAAAATAATATGAATTACAATGATCTTAAGAAATTCGTGTTTTGTTTATTAATATTTCATACAATTTACGTATTTATCTTACAGTGTAAGAATATAATGTTCATTTAAATTGTAAACACATTAAGAGAACAGTGTGTCAATACTCTTTTTCTGCGTGTTACTTCGCTTGATGACGAAATTGGGTTCAAATTTCCTATTCGTTCGTTGATTACAAATTTTCAGGCAATGCGAACAAACGTTACCAGTTACTACACACATAAAATATTAATTTCTCTTTTCCATAAACAAGTTTTTTTGGTCGTTTACCTATTTAATTCATAAATAAACATAAATGTTTTTTAGTGTAAAGTTGAATAATTATGCGTACTTAATCTTCTGGACGTATTTAGCACACAGGCACGCAATGCGTTTATAAATAATATATTTATAATTCGAGATATTGAGATAACTAATTACGTTTAATTGTAATGCAGAAATAAAATATATTTCTTTAATTTTAGTTATATACTTGTGCGGTCATGAAAACCACGTGTTTCAGGCCGCCGACCTTGACGACTCACGTACTTGGCAGATGTCTTACGTCTACTATGTATATATATAACATTCACGTATATGGCAATACCAACTTAAAAGGTGACGATAAGCTTTGTACTTAAAAGAAATCAGCGCGTTACGTCAAGAACTCAAATGGTACATTTTTTCTTAACAAATATCTTTTTGGCAACAGCGTTGAGAAAAAAAACGTGAGATGTTAGCCTTGACTAAATTGAATAGCAAGGTTTATTCTATGTTTTACTATTGCTTGCAGTTATAATAATGTTACAATACGTAGGTCAATATTATTACATATTCAGTTATATGGTAATTTAATTCTTATATAATAAGGAGAAACAGTTGCAAATACTACTATTTTCAAGAATATCGACTATTTCTGTATACTAATGCAGTTTACTTATTGTTTACAAAATTTTAGGAAATATATATATTTTTTTAACGAATATTAACAAACCATTTCTAACAATATTTACTACATTTTCCAGCTTTTTAAACAAAATAATACTGTTAGAAAAATTATAGTTTTGTTTATATTTTCCATAATTAACAGCTACAGTTTACTTAATTGCATAAATTTTAAGGATTTTGTTTACCTATAAAGAAAATATGTGGTAAATAAAGACTGGATAAACATTATATCTCAATTTAAGTTGAAGCAACAAATTCATTAAATTTATATTATTTTAACTATGAAAAAAGAAAACAGAAATATTAATGTAAATATAACAAAATGTATATCATAACGACGGGAAATAATCGTCAAAACATTTAAGCTTTCAAATTTATGCGAATGTTGTTAAATTTTCGTTTAAGAGAATATTATATTACATTCATTATTATTTACAGTAAATTGTACTTCTTTTGATTTCGTCTACAATTTGAAATACATCATTTAATAAAACATTTGCAGCAAAAATTTCCATATTAAACGTTGTAAGAACTCGTAAAAATTTTAGTTGGCGTCACTGATTATTAAAAATGTAGTAAAATATACTAAAAATACGTGAAGTATAGTAAACGCAACAATAAATAACCGTCACATTATTCAACTGAATGTTCTAGTAATAAATTAGTAACCTTCGACAGATTTATTTTTTACCGAGGTAATAGATTGTTAAATAAGAATATTTGTAAATTATTGCTGTTAGTCAAGTACATCATTCTGCGACTAAATCCATTTAATAAGAAATAATGGAGAAAAGTTTTTTTAATTTTTTTTTATCAAATAATGAACGCACTTTTAATTAGCGGACGTAAAAAAACAATGGTATCATTGTTACACAAATTTTATGCAGTTTCTTTCTACTTTTAACGAGCAACTCCTCTTAAATTACGTTTTCTCTAGCTCAACAGTTATAATGTGCAGTACAAAAAGCACGTATTAATATTTCATCTATATTTGGAAAAACTGTGTTTTAGTGCGTTGTTCTAATGGTTTTGAAAGTGTGATAAAAACAAGCTTGACATAACGTAGAGTTAATAGTACCATCGGGGTCATTGATCGCATCATTATCATTTGGTGCAGTATACACCACGATACTATTGATTTTTTAATAAGTATATACAGTACTTAAATTAACCAAAGTTCAATGTAAATATTCGAGAAGATATTGATGAAAATTAAATAATTCAGTAGCAAATAGAATTTACGAGACGAGTGAAATCCAAACATTTGCAAAGTACTCGTCGGGAATGCACCGAGAACGAACGAGACACTATTCATTTGATACAAGTAAAGAAAAATAACGTATTGTTCGAGTGACACGTAAATATGTATGATTTTGGGAAACCAATGAATTAACTGGAGAAAATGGATCATCAGCCTCAATAGAAATTAGGCTATTGTCGATTAATAACGCTAAATGTGTATATAGTGCCACGCATGCGTGAAACGCTGAAATTACAGCTCATTTCCACACCCGACGCACACACACACACGCACACACATACTCGCACTCGCCATGCACACGGACGCGTACAGAAGTGGACATAATAGCACTAAAGTCTTTACGACATCCCCAGTAACAATAAACTACGGACTGCAATAGTAACAAGCAAACATAAACTTGTTGGAGTTGCATATATGTACGTTCAAAGTCCGAGCGTGTTAAAACTTTATAATAATATAAAATACATACACTGAGAAAAATATCGTTATGAAAATTAATTAAAATCCACAGTTGAATTTTTTAGTTGCTTCGAGCTAATTTCCCAGGAACATAGTAAAAAAATTTTCAACCGTTTTAAATAAATAATTTGGATGAAATAAGTTTAGAAAGTAATTTCTGGTAACTTTACTTATATTTTTTGGTAATGTAGTTATAATTATTAATATACGTACGGTTATCGTTGCTTTAAGCAAGAAATGTATAACTTTAATTTCTAATGTTTACAACTAGATATAAGTAGTATGCAGTAGAAGTTTACGATATTCTAAAATTTTTATAGAAAAAGTTAGTCGTACCCATAGCCAGTGTCAGTGAATATAAGTAGCGTAAAATTAAAGAAATGTCATTATTAATTTTTTTATGCAAGAAATATGAGTCTTTTTTTAAAGTGGAAGATAAATCTACATATAATATAATCTGTTTTGCATACTAGAATATAAAAAATAACACATTGTTTTTATTGTATTACAATATGTCACACGAATGTGTTTCAAAGTCAAAGTCGTGCGTGTTACTTATAAATAACGCGTTTAAATCGTATAATGAGTAGACGACAAATATACGGAATTATGTTTACGGCTCACGAAACGCCTAATAATTGCAGAATGAGAATTGTATTCAAATGACAAAATCAGTGAATAATTGGATTTTACGCGTCAGACACTATAATACATGCATAGCAAAAATTATATTAAATAGCGCTGTCTTTAATAAATCCAAGTAAACAACGATTCATGCAAATAAGACAGCCTTTTCAAGTAAAATGTCTGTCAATTTAAGCAATGCGACAATATTTTGAGTTTTTATTACTATTTATTTTTACTAATATTGATAGAGTATTTTTAATTGCGAGCATAAGCGTAGACAATCCTTTAAACACTTTTATTTCTGAGTATTCCAAAAGGGGTATACATTCATCGAGACGTTTAATACTTCGTGTGAATTTTTTGAAATTCTATATTTAATAATTTAAGAATATAATTTATGTTGTTTATTATATAAAAAATTTTTTTTCAAAATATCATTTATTCATCAGATGATACCATATTATAGAGTTATGAAAAGGTCAGAATTTTTAACGTGATGATTATATTTATAATAGTAGGTAGCTAAAATGTAGTTAATATTCTAAATGTTCTTCTTAGTGTACACCTACGCAGTTACACCATTTATATAACGTCCATACATCTCTATCATTTTCTACTTTATGAAAATAATCGTAGAAATTTACTACAATATATGTATATGCGTGTGTGATGCGTACATCAGGACTAGTACAAATGAACAAGTAATGGAAACAAAATACCACTTGCTGTTTCTAAATCTTCTATTTTCCGGTAGGTACCTTTGCGAATACTTTGAAACTCAGTTCGACATTTTCCCATCCTGCGAAAATCAATCCCCGAAACTATCTCTTTACGGAAGCAATTGGATTTGCTACGCTTCACTTCGTACAGAACCAACTTATCTCGCACGATCAAATATCACATATTTCGATCGATCTAAACACACAAGCGCGCGTGCACACACACGCATTTTGTTATTAGATTACCAGTTTTAATTAAGAAACTACAAAGCAAACAGGTTTCACCAAGAGGTTTAAAATTAAAAATTCCGAATTAGAAACGGCAAAAGGACAACTTGAACGTATATGGAGTGGTGGGTGCAGTACACGTCGTTTAAACAAAATAAAAGAATAAATAAAGGTATACGTTGAAACGACATCCGGTGGAAGGAAGCTCAAGATGAAGCGAGCTTCAAAAGCTGTGGAGAAGAGAAAATCCTTTCATCTCTATCATTTTTCACCTTGGACACGTTAAACCGACACTACGCTTCTATATCGACACGTTCTTTTTTTCCTTTTTCGCTTACTCACAAAGTGCTTCACCGTGTTCTTCCATCTTCCTTCTTTTTTTTTTCTTTTTAACGCTCCATCAAGTTTCACTTTCGATGTCTCCTTTCATATCGAATTAGTCGATATAATTTCAAAGCCTGTGTTTCTCCTCCCCCTCGATCATTAATTCAAGTGAAAAGAAAAAAGTCTAACGAGCTTGACAGAATTTATGTTGATGAAATTACTACGAGTACCACGGTGGTTCCCAAACACATCGCGTCGGAAAAAAAAGCTTTTTGTCTTTTATTAATCTTAGTTAAAGTAAAGACACGGTTTACTTTAAGGCAAAGAGACACCTTCCACAACAACGCCGATACTTTTCCTCCAGTCACCGTTCGACTACTGTTTCTTTAGGAAAGAACAAATAATTCACTCTTTCGTTAAGCTCGGCTTTCTTAAAGGAAATAGCGCACGAGCAACAGATTTAAAGAACAGTTGGAAACCATGCACGCTGTTAAAAACCCGAGTGTTTCATATTGCAATTACGAAATGATCGTTAAAATAATCTGCAAGAGTGAACAAACTGCAGAAAAGACGTGCCCGAATGGAAACGTTTTCGAGATATTTTAATGATACCCCATTATGTTGAAAATTCTTATTATTCATATATATATACATATACATATACGAGCACTGCAATCTCTGATCGTTACGAGTGCAAGCTCTGCTAAAAGAAAAGCTTTCGTACATTACGGTAAAGTGCGAATTTAACGAAAAACGCATCGTGTCGATAAAGTGACAGAAATGAATATGCGATGCTCGCACAGCACGCGTATATACACACACATACACACACACACATATATATTTAATAAATGTATTGTATATATGTATATTTATTTAGTAAATGAATTTCATAGAACATAACGGAAGATAATTGGGAGGTCGTAGCGATCAATACCACAAACGTTACGGTACTAAGCAATACGCACCGAGACAAATACAGATCGGTTTTGATAACAGCGTCCTCTCTAATCAATACCATATATCTACCGCAGTTTGGGACAACCCATATCAATATACACGTATACGCATATCTAAATGCACGCCCGGAGCTTAATTATCCTCTATTCAAAAATGTCTACTCCCACATGTACGAATATATGCATATATATATATATATATATACATATCTTAAACAATCTCATCCATCAGAAATGAAAAGTGACGTGCACGTCCAATAAATCATGTATTAAACGCGATAATTGAGTCGAAATTATAATGCAAACTTCTCGAGACAGAGTTCCGAATCTGTTGAACTATATAAAAGTCTAATCAATCAATCAATCTTTCTACTTGGAAGATCGCATGTGCCAACTCAGCAGACGCTTCATGTCGGATTCTTCGAGTTTTCACGTATAGCTGCTTTATCTCGTCTCGCGATGCGTACCCTTAAGGGAATTGAATACCCTTTTAACATGATCGCATTCATCCAAGAAAGAGAGCGAGAGAGAGAGAGAGAGAGGCAGCATCAGTTCTGCATGAAGATATGTATGTTTTATAGCTTTTCCCACTGGTTCTGAACATCGATTTCGGATACTACGACTTTCTGCTTCCTACTGATGCTAATCTAATATCGAGTAAGTGTATAGGTGTGTATAGGATACATGCCTGTGCATGTGCGCGGGTGTACGTGTGTACGTGTGTATATGTATGTGTGTGTATACACCCACATTGTGTCTGGATTTCAAACGTTTGCTTCTTCGCCATTATCCGAAAATAAAATGAAATATTTTATATGTCGATGGAATACAATGCCTTATATACATACATTCGTATTTGAATAAGACATTTTTAGGGATCTTATATCTTTGTAAACTTTGACGTTTCCTCTATAATGCAGTATTGCATTTGAGCCTTTTAATGTGCGAGCTCTTCGATTACGCGGTTAAGCACACACGCGCACACACGCATGTTCTATTTTTGTAATTGTAATTTGCGATTTACTCTAGTTTATTTTCCTTTAACAATTCTGCGTATAGCTCGCTCGATTCGTGCAACAAAAGCTCGACGTCTAATTTACTATTCGAAACAAACGACTCTATCTATCGGGTCTTCGTAACGTCAGAATTTCGTATTATTGCGAGTGATATCAATATGCAATTTCTCTAGAAATATCAAAAGCGCGTCTAATACGAAATAGGGTCTTTACACTTTCGAGACATGATTACATTGTTGCAATGTAAATAAATATTGCATCAACTATATATCTGATAAATTGATTTTTAAAAAAATTATTTCATTTTTAATTATCGAGATATACCGCTTAATCTCGACAGTAACGCCGTGCGTATATACATATATACACGAATTTGAGATTAACACATTTTCGTTCGAGTAGGTGGATAAAGTATACACGAGTACAGGAAAAGTGTGCAAATTATCTGGAGACTTGTTTGCTTATCGAGGGTAACCCACTATTACATTTTGATGTAAAACCCGTTGCGCACGATTGAGATACCGTGATTCTACAGAGAGGAAACGAGACGTGATTTTTTTTACTCTCTCCCCGTTTTTCTTTTTATTCCAACAATTAATGCTACCTGTACAGTGTTTCGTCCAACTGTAAAAATTTAAATAAATTATATTTATTAACAAAATACATCGTTTATGTTATATTAATAAATTCCTTCTATTAAAAAATGATGACTTAAATCAATGTTTATTAATAGTTGAGTATATTGTTATTTATGCTTGGAAGTTAAAAATATAAAATCCATTAATTATCTAAAGGTCAATAATGAAAAGTTAATATTGAAGAAATATATGATTTAACGTCAATTCGAATTGCGAGGTTAATATTAAATATACGCACCGATTCTATAAAACAAATATATCTTTGTAATATTGGCTTGAAATATTCAACCGTTTCCTAACAAAGTAAACTAAGTTTTGCTAAATTCGAATAGTAATAAATGTAAAGATACTCACTTGTGTGTAACAATTGTACAAAGAGTATTATATAAGCGTGAAGAAACATTTTTCCTTTTAGATGATATCTGCAACAGAATTATTAAAATATGTTTAGATATATATAGTCATGTTTTACGCAAAGACAAAGTTTAAATTATGGTTGCAGGTGTAAAATAATTTATTTAATTGAAAATATACGTTTAATAAGTTAAATAATAATAAAAAAAATATTGTCGATCCTGCCAGGATTCGAACCTGGAATCTTCTGATCCGTAGTCAGACGCGTTATCCGTTGCGCCACAGGACCGCGTTGCGTCCCAATTTCAAAGATACATATAAAATAAATTTATAATTCTTTTATATCTGAAATATTTTTAATAATGTAATATTGAACGATAAAACTGAATTATACCTCATAACGCATGAGATTATTAATATAGTGTATCGATATATTAAAAAATAGATTTATACTTAAACATTAATTTGTAAAAAAGAATTGTTGAAAAAATTATATAATATATTTGTTTAATATATAGTAACTAAAGATTAATATTAAAATGCAATTAATCGTTGTACTGCGAGTCACAAAGTTAGGAGAGATCAAAAGATGGTGGTTGATCAATAGGTACACTTGGAGCGCTTCTCTTCATAATTTGGGCTTTGTCTATCTTTTAAAAGTAAGTTATAATTAGGTAATTAAACCTTATCTTTGTGCTTCTCTCGTTTTATCTTCAGACTTCAAAACAATTTAGAATCTTAACATTTACACTTACTATTAAATAGACACATATATAATTTTAATTTTATCTCAAAGTGTTTTTTTTTTTTTAAATATCGAAACGCGTTTATAGTTAAAGATTAAAATACTGGTAATATTTCTAATATACAAATTATAAATTCTGCGATTTAGAAAAATAAAATTGAAATAGTACTTACATACAGCCATAATTATATCCTTTGTAAAAAGGTGAAACATAAAGTGGAAATTAAAAACTGAAACTGCAGTACGGTTTTATTTTCTGGCTTCAACGTTTGCATTATAATGTGCGTATATATAAAAGCTACTCGCGAATCTGGCATTATACTTTCGAGGTATACTATATTTCAATTTTATTCGTTTAATAATTTAAACCTGGTCCTATTCTCGTTCGTTGGTAATTTATGATCCGGCAGTACATAGTCTTAATTAAAGATGTTAAATTTATTGTTCATCCGGATGTAACGTGCGCAACTATACGGCGTATTATCGATTATTATAAATTAGTTAGTTATTAATTTTGAGCAGGTCGGTGTCTCGCACGGGTTGATAAACATCCCTTGATAAACAAAGCTCGTATAACGTTGAATTTTCGGGTGTAGGTGAGTACAGGTTAAACGACAATATTAATTAAATTTTAATATAAAATTTTAATTTTGTCAAGCCAAGTTAGAAGGATAAAAATGTGTTTGTGAAAAGTGAAAAGGCGAAATTAATATAAACCTCGAGGATTTACCTCGCTCGCTAAGCTCGCTCTCTCTCGGTATTAGCTTTTAAGTAAAAGATAACAGACTGCAAAATTTAATTCCACGAAAGGTGTACATCTATATATATTTATGCTCATTATCATGGAAATAAAAATTTGCGAGACACACAAAATTTTTAATAATTCTGTTGAGAAAAAAGGTAATAAATACGTGTCAATAGCATGGTTCGCTATAGACGTGTTGTGTATCGTATACTTAAAGTATATAACCTAATATCAAAGCCATTGAATACTCGGGAACCCATATCTTAAAGAAATCATTTTCTCATAACCGACCACCTGGGTGCATTTGCTTTCTTTTTCTCACTATTTGTATGGATGAATAATACAAAAGGTGTTCGAGGGAAACACGAACTCGAAGGAAGGGTTGATCACTGGACCTAGAATTATACCTTAATACTTACTATGTACATGAATTAATTATGCTCCTTTAAGATCTTTATAATCAGTACATTTCGTATCTACAAACTTCAAATTAAAATAAACAAAATTTTTTCAAGAAAAACGGTGTAGTTATATTAACCGCGCTGTTTTATATAAAACAAGTAAAAAATTACAAATAAATTCAGGAAGGATGTTAATATAAATAACGCGGGGGCAATATATATTGCCGGCATTTCTTTAGTAGAGAAAAGTCTGAGCGAATAATAAGTTTCGATAATTTGCGGATTTATCAATATCACACAAGTACTGCAATATTACAGTGATATTTCACACCGCGTACATATTAGATGCGTATGTGTTATACGCGTATACACACACCGACAAGATTAATCACGTCGACTGGGAAAGTTTTCCCAAGATTTGTTGATACTATATCTACATCATTTCGTCTAGTAGCTTGAACCAATTACTCCTTTAGGAAGGTAGATATTATTGTTGCCTTTAATTAAGCATCTTAAGGGTAGTCCGAAGGGTGAGCTATATACAGAGCCAACATCTCGCGTTATATTCGAGACCCAACGATTCTGGTGGTGGTGATGGTGGTGGTATAGTAGTGCTATCCTCGGGAGGGTCGAAATAATACACAACATTGATTACGGTAATTAAAAATAAATTAACTTTCTAGTACATAAAAATCCTATTAGCACAGTGATTGTTCATGCGTTACGTAATATATACGACTTGTGATGCTGTTAAACGATATAATAGTCTATCACTCTCTTCTGTTACTTTTTTTTCTTTTGTATATATACCGTTTGCGCTATATGTTTAATTATTCATAACGTCCGATGTTAACGTGCGCCGACAGTTTTATGTGACAATTACAAAAGGAAACTATTTTTCTGCAATAGGAGAAGCGTACTCGATATCGTCGTTCCAGGTGGTCTCCTCTGCGACACGCGCTCGATATCTCGGATCCAAGGGAGTAAGCTTCTATACTTGTACTCGGTCGTGGAAAAAAAAACTCATCTATACGAGACGCACCAATTCCTCGGTGATCGATCACGATAGTGATCAATTTTTTTTTATTTTTAGCTTTCTTTTCCGTTTCTCGGATAGTAATTGTTCGACTAATCGATTATCGATTACAGCGGATTTCTAATTATTGTTGTTGTTGTTTGATCGCATATATCATTTCTATTTGCAATAAATATATATTGTCGTTTATAAAATCATAAATGTATATACATATATTGTCATTTATAAATAAACAAATATTTAAAAAAAGTTATTTTAATAAAGATAATCGATTATAGATATATAGATTGGTTAAACAATCGTAGTTACCGTTTTTACTATTAGTGTGTTATACAGTTTATAATTTTTATCAATTCTTAGAAACGTTTTTGGGGACTTTTGTCACCAGAATCCAGTTCTGTATATAGTATTATACATAATCTAACAAATTTTAATCTAAGTCCATTGAATAGTAACAAGTAAAACTGTAAAATTGTGATCCACAATTTAATAAATCTTTGTAAGAATATATATCTCTGTAAGTATATATATTATGTACACGAGAATCACGGTTTCACACTATTCTTTGTTATTATCGATTAACACCAAAATTTGACAGATTATTTGTAATACATACAAAATTAAACTCTAGAGCTAAAAATTCCAAAAATTTTTTTAATTATTGATAAAAATTTGAAACTGTCAAATCTTATGTCGGTAAAAACACTATAGTTTAGAACCATCTAATTATGAGTATCAAGCGTCAAATTAATTACTTTTTTAAAGTTATTTGTATTAATTACAGTATCTATCTCTTCGAGTTTATGAAAAAAAGTGTCAAAAACATTTTTGGTATGAATATCGTGAATCATCCTTTATAAGAATTGAACTAGCATAATCAGCCAATTTAGAAAAGAATGAGCTTAAAATCTCAAGAATTTTCGCCTCGTAATAAGACTTATTTAATAAGAATTTCATATTTTTAAATTTAAATTAGGAATCTGATCATTTCATATTTTACATTTAAATTAGGAATCTGATCGTTTTAAGCTTGAAAAATCGTTTCGATAGTTAAGACTAACAAGGAGATGCCACACTTTCTGGAAAACGGATCCTTACCAAAACTCTAGGATGTCTTTTCTACTATAAAAATATCAAAAAAGCCGGAGTTTTAGAGTCCAATACCCTTTTACGATAGATGTAAGCAAATAACGAAAAATCTCGCCAAAAACTCTTGACTTTAATTGCTTATAACTCGGAAACAATTAAAGATGTACATTCAAACCATGATTTTAAAATATAGCTGAAATCGTATAGATTGGATTTTAAATGAAGCTTAAATATCTTGATTTGGTTAAATCTAATGACAAAAATAAAATTTAGACAAACTTTTATGAAAAATTCAGCATTATAATTTCATGAGTTCTTGAGACCAAAATTTCGTCTAATTTTTTTTTATGATTTAATCGTCTAATTCTTATATCTTCCATAATTTTTGATCAAATTAAGATATTTTAGCATGCTTTTTTTTAAATGTAACTATTATTATTCGTTATTTGCTTATGTCTATCGCAAAAAGGGCATTGAACTGTAAAATTCCGGCTTTATTAATACTTTTATAGTAGAAATCACATCCTATACAGTTTGGTAAGGATCCGTTATCCAGAGGGTGTGGCTTCTCCTTGTCAGTTAATTTATCTATAGATAATTATTATAAAAAATATTTTTATATATTTCGAGGATATATATTTTAGAAAGTACCGCATTAATATTCAAAAAAAGTTTCATTACTAATCCGAAACTTTTTTATTCGTTTTTCAACATTTTCCATAATTTTCATAATTTTTATTTCAAATAGCATCCCGGCTCTTAAAAATTATAAAACCTCAGAATAATATGAAAAATGACTAGTAAGTAATTTGTGTTATGATGTAACACTTTTTGACCCACTCTCTTAGTATTTAATGAATTTAATATAATATCAAAAGATTCAAATATATAATAATGTTTCTAGACATTTATGAGTAATAAACTTAAATATTCCTATATAGTGTCGGTTTGTTGTCTAATAGCTAATCGAATAACCTACAAATGATTTACATTTGCAGTTGACGAAGAAAAATGCGATAGATTCGCCTTTTTAACTTAAAAATTTTAAATAGCTATTTTATGGGTTAGAACTAGATTTAAAGGAAATATATATGTCAATAAACTAAAAAATAGTTTCAGACTTGACAAATGTTGGATTTCATTCCAATAGATATAGTTAGAAAAATTGAGATAAAAGGTCTAATCGGTAGGCCGGAAATGTTAATTGAACACGTTATACGCCCAATTCACGCCCACTTTTCGCCTTTTCCATTAAAACAATCTATTATTATTATCTATTAAATACGATATACGATACCTAGCAGGACGTTACATATCACCGAGATCAATTGAAAAATTGGTAAGAAAGAAATCGATCTTTTGATTAAGAATTAAACGAGTCGTAAATTTTTATTTCCCAAGGGTCTCTTAACTTTGTCCTCTCGTTGGATTATTTAACATTGCCTCGAAATCGGTAAACACGAGGCACAGACTAAAGTTCATCTATATACGGTTTATTGCGAGATCAAATTATACAATCAATAATTCGTTTTATTTCTTCAGATAAGGGTTATTTCACATTTCTACCGTATCTATGCAAAGTGTATACATGTACGTATACGTCTATACGTGTATGTACGCTCGAGTGTTCGGAACGAGCGAATAACGAGCAAGAAACGAATGACTGTCGTAAATCGAACGTGACTTGTATCCATTCCGGTCCCCAAGTAGAAACCAATGCACTTTTTCGGGAACCCCCGAGCAATGAACCACACGTACGTATCCAATATAATCAAACTCGATACACACACACGCGCACACCCAAAGAATCTCTACTAGCCTTAGTAATATAAATGTAGTAAAAGCTTATCGAATGTTAAATTTAATACATTTCATTGCAACATCAATTTTCTACTATTTTTCTTTCACTCTTTTCTCCAGGTATTTTAAATAAAATATATCTTCGGCGTTCCGCTATTTATAGCTGCCCAGGATTTGCATAGTAAATTAAGCTTAGGTCCAAATGATCGAATAGAAATCTACTACTTTCTTCTCTCTTCGATTTAGAAAAGTGAAAAAAAAAACAAAATTCAAACGTAGATTTTACTCGAATGTGCTGTTTTCGTTATTAGCATATACTGCGCAAAAACCCTATTCTAGTAAGTTCAACCAAATATTTGATTGAATTAAATGTTATTAATTTTAACTAAGATAACTTGATTAAACTAGAAATCAGGAATGTTTACATTATAAGGTTAGTTAAAACCGTTTTTTGCTATTAATTATATTTACTTATTTATTAAATGCTTGGATCTCCACTATGAAAATACCAATTAAATTACAAAAATTTTATTTCTATAAATATATTTCTTTTAACTAACTAATCCTTCTTCTGTAAAATTATTGATGAGAATAGTTTACCGACGCTATCAACAGGTGTCGCCACTATCACATTTTGGAAACGTAAAATATTATTTTACACTCTCGTAAAATAGAAACAAATCTAGTGTCTTTTTGGTACAATAACAATTAATAACAAATTAATATAAATTAATAAATATTTAAAAAATCAAATTATTTGTTATTTGAATTGTTTTTAAATTTCGACAAATCAAATTTTTCGTACGGTACACCTATCTGTATGTTTTCAATAGGAGCGACACCCAGGGTTTTCAATGGGGTCTCGCAACGTTTCAGAGGTATCGGTCACAAACATCTGCTCTACCTTTCAGAGACGCTATTATAAATTTCAGTGGGAATTTTGACCTGCGTCCGATTTTAAATACATCCCTGGCTTTTTTCGTACTACGAAAGGTTCACGATGACAGTATATACACAGCTAGAGATGAAAGTATATATATATATATATATATATATAAGCACTAGATTCTAAATTTTTTTCTCTTAAAAAGACTTTCTTTTGGAATAATACAAAAGATACTTACACCTCCTGACGTTCTATTTTTTAAATTTACTGGAAGGCCAAAATAAGTTTTAAGTAAATCATTACAAGTAATTTTTAACTCTTATAAATATTCGCAAATATTAAAATTCCTGTAATTAAAGAAATTTTTATTAACTAAAAAATAATAGAAGAAAAATATTTTATTCTATGCTGCATAAATGTTAAATGAAAAAATGCATATATACATATATATAATTAATTTTAATATTTTAGTAATGTATTCAGTGTACTATAACTTTCACAAATATATATCAGAAATAATAATTGCAAATATTTTCGTACGAGGAAACTTTGTATGAAAAAATATAAAAACATTATGCTTATCGCAATTCTAGAAACAATTATTTTAACTTTAATGCATTATAAAATTTTTAATGAATTATAAACATATCATAAAACAATTACACGATTGAAAAAATATTATTTTCCAAAATTTTAATGTTTTTTGTTTAACTATGCAGTTAATAATGCGATATCAAAAATAAAAAAAATATTAACGATCCTGCCAGGATTCGAACCTGGAATCTTCTGATCCGTAGTCAGACGCGTTATCCGTTGCGCCACAGGACCGTAATACGTGGCAATTTTCTGTGACTCGTCTCCACCGGTGGATAATAATAATGAAATTTTTAAATTTAAAAATATAAAATATTTATACATTTTTCCAAATTCTATGAATTTTAAAATATAGGTTAAAATTTTTTATTGCAATTGAAGTTTCGTAAAATTGTTAAACAAACACTTTATCCTAGATAGTGCAAAATTTGCATTTTGCAATAGTGTAATAAGAGTAAGTAACAAATAATTTTTAGATTAGAAAGAAATATTCGGATAATTAAATACCACGTATCAGATAAATTTATATATTTATCAAACCTTCCGCGTAAATCTATTTTTAATGTGTAACGAAAAAAACTTTGATAAATACTCTTTTGATAAAATCTATTGACGTATACGAATTATAAATATTTAGCTGTTCTAAATTTTATTTTTACGGAACTCTATAAATAAATTCTATTTATAGGTGTACGAAATAAATCGCGAAAACTGTTTTCGAAAATTGGAAATGAAAATGTATACGTATACACTGTAAGTATATAATTAAATTAATGGAACATACCGCAATTTGTATTGCGAATCGCTATTTATACAGTTGAATATGATAATATTTGTACTCTAACAGTACTTGTACATTTATATACATTATTCCTCGACTAAGCATTTACAATTTTACCATTTCATAAATTATTTCTTAAGAAAATTTATATTTAACTTAATGGTCTTTATAATATATAGATACTCAAACGTAAATAAATTGCATTTTCTTTGAAAAATTTACTATAATAATGTATTTAACTTATTTGCAATAAATTTTGAAATTTCCTGGTTGCCAAAATTTGCAACATTCTCTTTTTGCGTATGCTAAAAATATTAAAACAATCTTTCTTAACCGAGAAATCGTGAATAACCTTGTTTTTTTTACTTTTTAATTGAAATAAGTAATATTTCATTACGTTAAGTAAAATACTGTAGGTAATTATTTAGGTAAATTACGTACCTTATCAGTGAGTGAAGTAACATTTTGTTAATTGTATGAGAATCGATTCAAATTGATCCCTGATGTTGTTTGATTGAAAAGCCTCCCTTATCTTTACCTTTTTATCAAATTGATTCTGAAAACATATTGTACATGTATGTGATAAATATACCGACGTATCGCTCTCACTGTCATTACTACTAATAGTATACAAATTTTAATTGATATAATTATGCATAAATTAAAGGGACGTATACCTTCAAAAAATAACATAAATGAAAATTTTAAATTAGAATCTGAAAATATTCGTACGGGGCGTTTAAATTATAAAAAAGAACAAGTCAATAAAAAAATTTTATTTATTGATAAAAAATATTGGAAATGTACAGTGCCACAGACAGTTAAAAAAATGCAGCAAACAATATTTTTTTTAAAAGTGAATCAATATCTTCTAATAAATAAACATCCACATTTTTGGTGTAACAGCACATTAAGCGCGTTCAACATTTCAAATATTTATTTAGTATTCACGAATTTTGTATAATTAATATAACTTTAGTGTTTAAAATCTCATCGACAAAACCAAACATGTTAATCAATGGAAAAATAACTATAATAATCAAATTATTATTAAATAATTGTAATATTTTATCAAGAAATATATTCAACGATAAATGTAGGATTTTAATATGTGTGGAACATTCGTTATGAAAAATGATGTTTATAAATTAATTGTATAAAAAAATTTACGAGTAATTGTTCGTTAACACTGATAAAATATATTTTCTTTGTAATTTATTTCGTTTCTTTGTTACAGTTTTTGTGTAAAAAATACAAATTGAATTTCCACCTCTAACATCTGCCCAAAATTCCTGTACTTCAAAATTGTTTTTTTTAATAAAATTCTTCGTTAAAACTGCTTCTATTTTCTAACTATATATATATATTATAACTTACAAAATAGTAATTAAATTAAAAATTTTGTAGAATTATTGCTGATAGAAATAGATTATATTCATTAACTACGAAATAGACATATAAAATAGAAATAAGTGTACATTGCATCGAAATTTTTTCTTGTGGTAAAAATTTTTCTTCACTGTATTCGCTTATTTATTCAAATAAAATAAGATGTTTCATGTAAAGTTTATCAACTTACAATCTACGGTTATAAGCTATTGAAAACAACATTAAATATGTTTTGACAAATCGATCCCGGAATTAAAAAATCAAACGCTTACGTATTGAAAAGTATTATTATTTTATAGGTGACTTCTCAGATTTTTTAAACAAAGTTGGAAATTCAAACTCGTAATTTAAAATGTTCCAAGCTATGTTCTTTATATTTAAAAAAATTAGACTTTTACAGTGCAAACATCTCTTTAATGATTAATAATTTTCATAGCTATATTCTAAGATTGTGGTTCTTTTAAATATATCATTTCCATCAGAGATAATGTAATAAACATATCGAAATTTAAAAACAATGTTTTGTAATTCAACAAACAACAATTTATTATTTAATATCTTCCCTGGTGGAAATTAGAATATTTTAACTGGTTTGGAAACTAAAACATAGATTTGAGAAATGGGAAAAAGTGTGTATATTATTAATTCAAAAAAACTAAGAAAAATTCAGCTAGGTATGTACATGAAATATAAAAAACTATTTTAAATGATTGAAAAATGTCTATTAAGGGTCATTAATAAATACTTATGTTTCATAGTAAATTAATGGCTATTTTTATAAGTTTTTTATAAATTGTAAATATACTATTTATTAATCAAGGCAAAAGCTTACTTACAATTTGATAGACTGTGCTTTGAAATTGTCATTTATAACGTATATAATTTTAATACGTTATTAATTTGAAAATATTCTTTTTATTGACAAATCATTTACATGTAAAATCGGTACGGAACTATCAAATTTTTCAAAAATATTGCAAAGATATTTTATTCATATTGAATTTCCTTAAATTCCAGCATTGTCGTGCCTTATTTTTAAATATATGTATATATTATCGACTCCGCCCTCTGGACAGATTTTCATATTCATCGATCCGAATTTTTCAGCGGATTCCAGAGCCTTCGAATATCTCTTATATTATGCATGAATTTAATTTTTTAATTACAAAAGCCATTCCGACATTCAAACAATATTGACTTCGTATACGTGTGTATATGTGTATACACACGTATATCGTATAATAATAATAATAATAACAACAGTTTATTATGTAAAATGTGTATTTTATGCATACGCGATTATTAAAAAAATTAGCTGAAAAAGGTTCGTAAATACAGTAATAAAAAATAACTGATTAAGGTATTAGGTCCTCAATAACGTAGTTTTGTTTACATATATATATTTATTATTACTCTAACTCCGTCTTGTACTCTTCATTCCTATGCTAATTTAAATCAATTTAACTTTGCTCGTCAGCTCCAATTCACATCCATAAATGAATATTGATTTAATAAGGGTCTAAATACTTGTTTCTAACATTATAACAGTCTTAAAAATAATAAACGATGCATTATTAATGCGTATATTCAACATAATAATACAGTTTCTTTTTTAATTTTTTTATTCAATATTATGTCGGATAATTAATTTAATTGTAATCTAGGATAACTAGTGTCACGAACTGTCATTCTAGTATGTACGAAATATTATATAAAAATTAAGGTTAAAGTGTAAAATTCCGAGAGACGCACTGTAAAAATTCTCACGACCTGTTAAGTTTACGTTTTCAGGGTTGTGCTTATTAAAACAATGTAGCGCGAATGTTACCATTCAAGGCTATTCCAAAAATTCAGTCAGTATAGCATGATTATTTGTACGTATTTCGCAAATAATTAAAAAATATTTTTAGATAGATTTTATATTAATTAATTATTCATATCAATAATTAAAATCTTGATTACCCGCATTTAGTTTTTTTATGAATTTTTAAACCTCATTCAACATGTTTTTTTATATGTTTTCTTTTATTTATTTAATCAGAAATATTTATAAAGGTAAATTCTATAGAGGCAAACAGTAGTATTTGTACATAGATCCGATATACATTAATTCACTTAAATCTAAAACTACAAACTAATTATTTTTAGACTAAATATATATATTTTTATAATTTGTGTAATACATTTCCTATTGTATTTTAACAAAGGATGGCAAATATAGTAATAAGAAATTTATCATTTTGTGCAATATAGGGGTTTTAATTTACGAGGGCCATAGCAGTAGCTCGGTTCGTCCCTTAAGGTGGCTGCAGCGTTGAGTAGCGTATCTAACAAAGGCTCTCGGTTGTCCTTACAGAGATATAATGATTTATATTAAACACAATATACACGAGGTTATATTTAATTGTTTATTAACAGTAAGTAAAACATTTAATACAAATCTAAAGTTAAAAAGACGAAACTACATTTTGTTTTTTCCTTTGTGAAGTACCCATTCTTTGTACGGTACTGGAGTTAGACTTGGCAATGTTTAAGGTTCAATGTTAGACTCAGAAAATGATCATTTTTCATATTTGTATATAAATAAATAAATCAATGTTTGAAAAAATCCTAAAGAGTCAGACCCTTATGCATCTTTTAAACAATATACTCAAATTTTTACGGATTTTAAAAGTTTGACTTTTTTTATTAATAATGACCGATAAAAAATGATTATTATTATTCAGCCATTAAAAAAACTATTTTTTCTGTAAAAATGAGAACGTTAGGCCCTTTCTTTACATTTCAAAGTTCGAGCTGAGTTCATATTCGACAATAATTATGGGCAATTAAAAAAAATAGAGTTTCCACCACACAAAATCGAAGGTTAGCGCCACAGCTATTGATGTAACGATTAATCATATATTATTTAGCTGATAGAAAAGTCAGTGTTTTTGATGAAAAGTGATAAATGCGAATCAATGCTCAGAAAAAACGCCCAAGTCACTTACTAAGAGAGGCCACGGCCTTCGGATCACGGATCTTAACCAAACTCTGGGATATGTTTTGTAATATAAAAATATGAAGAAATCCAAATTTTTAGACCCTAACGCTGCGATTTATCAAAGTTATAGGCCACTAAAGCAAATTGTGAAGAAAAAGTACTTTCACTTTGATCGCTTATAACTCAAAAACAAATAGAGATAGACACTTGAAATAAAAACCATAAGAAAGTTGAGATCAAGTAGACACGATTTAAAAAAAAGTAAGCTCAAATCGGTCAATTTGCTTTAAAGTTATGGAGAAAATAAGAAATTGTAGAAATTTTAGCCAAACAAATCATCTCCATAACTTTGAAGCAAATTGACCGATTTGAGCTTACTTTTTTTTAAATCGTGTCTACTTGATCTCAACTTTCTTATGGTTTTTAATTCAAGTGTCTATCTCTATTTGTTTTCGAGTTATAAGCAATCAAAGTGAAAGTACTTTTTCTTCACAATTTGCTTTAGTGGCCTATAACTTTGATAAATCGCAGCGTTAGGGTCTAAAAATTTGGATTTCTTCATATTTTTATATTACAAAACATATCCCAGAGTTTGGTTAAGATCCGTGATCCGAAGGCCATGGCCTCTCCTAGTTAGTATACATATTACTTTTCGTCAAAAATATTGATTTTTCGATCAGCTAAGTAATATGTAATTAATCGTTACCAATATAGCTCTATAATTATTTAAAATAAACTTATCAATAATTATTGTCAAATATGAACTTAGCCCACCTGACGGTAGCGCTACTTCTGCTCGCAAAATTTCGAGTGGTGGATTTGTGAAGTTCTGAGACTCCCCGTACACACTCGCTTCTGTATTATGAGTATAGACAAATTTATTTATTGCTTACAAGTGAAAATACCCTACAATATTTTTACTACAATAGAAGAAAAGAAAGGGCAGTTTATGAAGAAAAAGGTGAAAAATTGATTAAGCTTGTAGTAGAAAAGTCAAAGGTTCACTTGTTGTATTAACAATCATATTATCAACGTTATTTAAATTAAAATTGTATCATGGTTACCGCTTGTCCCATTAAAGGGATGTCGAACTTGCTATGTTACCATTAGAGTTATTTACCGACCGAGAAGTACTGTTATTACATAAATTAATGTTTTATATTAAAATTGAAAAAAAAGTACGAGAATAATGCATTTCGTTGCGATACAGTTTATAATTGTGCAAATTTTCAATGTGCTTGATGTAATAGTTTATGAGATTAGTTGTTTTAAAATTTTTTAATGAAGGGCAATATTCTTATGACTTTACAATATTTATTCGTGTAAAAACAGTGCTTCTCAGTCGATAATGAGTCTAATGGTAACCTAACAAGTTTCACAATGTCAAATTGACATCCCCATAAGCCTATATAAAAATGACAATTGCTTAATATTTTTTTCTGAATGATTTGGTTCAGGACTTTGCTGTTTTTTGGTAGTTATGGATTATGCGATAATTTAAAAATATACAGTAATTTTCGTACGTGTTTTCATTTTTTATAAAATTCACTCGAGCCACCTTAAAATTTGAATTTTTTTTAAAACATAATCAGTATAATTTATGTAAACTAGAAATAATAATATTAGTGGGTATATCGCTTGAAAGATTATAAAGACGCATTGTACATATTCGCAACTTTTTTGCAAATACTACAGTCTACAAAAATGATTGCGATCATGCGTCACCGCTTAATTTTGTAGGCATATTATTGTATAAAAATTATCAAATTTTATTTGAGAATTCGTTTTACAGTTAGCGCACAGTACTTTTCGCAGATACACATTTCATCGTGCAATTAAAGAGAAAAAAACGTATTAGAGGCAAAGTAGGTAAATTAGACTGTGACGTTTTAAAGTAAACGTCAGAGAAAAGAATAATGAAGAAATTGGAGTGTTAATTCGATAATTTGAGTAACGAATGACTTGTTTACTTCACTTACTGTAACAGAGCACTCTAGGTAATTAATTCATGAATAGAAAGGAGCACACGTGCGCAAGTTACTTTGCACTTCTATAAGGAAAAAAGTAGCAAAATTAAATTTTAAATTTAAAAAATTAGGTGCTCTCTGGATGCACTTTAAAGTGTCGTGTATTAAGGGGAAGTCCAAACTAATTAAAAATTTACACTTTGTGAACTCATCATTTTTGAATTTTTATTTATAGTAACAATATATTGCAATTATTCGAACAACACATCACATTTTGTATATTCATAAATTAACACGCTTCTAAATTCGGATTGATTACGGTCATTCATTTAATACATTAACAATTCCAACTTATTCTAACGTATAAAAGTGAACTGTATACATTTTAAAACAATCGATCTTGATTTAAACTACTGTGTTTTTGTTATTATATATTAAAAATCCTATAATTCTAAGCATGGGAGTTTTGAATGTTCGATGTTGGTTTTTACATCAGCTTAATTCTGATGTTCTCCAAAAATAATATCATAAATCAAAATAACGACTTGCTTTCTTAAATACGTAGAGAAGGATTTTAAATGATCCTTATAAAAAAAACTGATTCGAGGATGTTGTGAAGCCAAGTGAAACAACTATGTGATTGGTTTACGATTTGCGCATGCGTCTAAAACATTGTAGATTAGATTTGGCAGCGCGGGAAAAACGTAATGTATGAATGTTCTTGACAAAATCGAAGTATAATAAATCATGAATAAATATATTATTTAAAATTGTTGTTTTAAGTAAATAAGACAGCGTAATATTACAAATAATGACTGTTAAAAAACGCAAGAGCGCGCGGAGTGCGCATGGTTAATTCTAGTTATTAATATATTAGATATAGTAATTTTATGAGACATAGTTAAATATGAAGAAAATTCACATTAAACGATTAAACTGCTGCATGCGTTACGATGCTCTTCTTGTATTTACATCCACAATACGATTTACACTATTTATTATCATATTCGTTATTTTATCTTTAATGTATTCAATGTATTTCTATATTCCTACTTTTCGGTTTGCCTGATCACCAAATTTATTTTCGTGTTTTGTAAAAAAGCCCGACCAGTACGTTCTCCATTATATAAAATATTTCCAAGTTTTATAGTGTGAATTTTTAGAGTACATCAATATTATGAAATTGCGTTCCGTAAACCGACCTTTTTTATGACGAATTTCGGTTCTTCAAAATCAATATGCGTTAATAAGTCAAATTTCATTAAAAGTATATATATGTTTCTACGTACACAAAACGCATAATCGCGAAGAGTATGGATTCAGCCTCGGATTTATCCTTGATAAAAGAATTATGACGCTTTCAAATCAATACTCGGACAAATTTTACCTCTAAATAGAACGTTCTCGAAAAAGTGCAACATAAAACTGCAGAATTTGCAGCTGTGAAATAAAATGATTAAACTTGAAATTTATACTATAAATAAAGTATATCTCATCCATGTAACCCTAAGCATAGTAAATACAACTCCAAATATTTGTTAATTGTATACAAAATACATATATATCTGTACGCATATAGACATACCGACAGAAGTTGTGAAGAAATGTTGTTAAAAATGATTAAAAAATCTTTGAAATGCATTCCCCTTAGTGCCTACCCTTGCATATATAGTTCGAGTTTAATGCAGCAATTATATTTAACGAGAATAGTAAGGATGCTTCAGCGTTAACAAGAAACTACAAACAGCCTTGGTTTGGCTGTTAAAGGTAAAGAGATCAACACGGGGTAGGTATAGTTATATACGAGCTGACGCGTCACGCGCGCCCGCGTATATATACGAAGGGAGTCAGTAATAGAGGTAATAAAAACCAGAGGAAGTTGAGGAAGGACCAACCATACACTCAATCGAGTTAGGGTATATCAGCCAAAATTAACCAAAAAGGAAGAAAAAAAAAGTTTTCACAAATGGAGAAAGTCGGAAACAAATCTCGTTTTCCTAATGCTACGCAAATAAAATGGCATATCAACATGATGATGAGATACTCATGGGTACCTACGTAGATGTAGATATGTAAATATATGCCTTCTGCATGAATATAATTGTGAATAAATATTCGGTACATTTAGTTAGTTTCTACCGAGTGATCGATACGCAGACCAAAAAAAAACCACCACAAATTTTAACGACGTAAATAAAGTACTGCAAAAAAAAACATTGACGTCGATAAAAGTAAATACAACAGTCACGGTACATGCTCTCAAATTATGTATCAGAGATACTTATGTAAAATATCTTCTTTTCGACTGACGTTGCATTAACATAATTCTGTAGTCAATGACGATGCAGATAATGCGCTTAAACAATTAAATAAAAAAAAATGGGGAGGTCAAGTACAACGTGTAATATTCCCACTTGTACACGGATAAATTGTACAACGTAAGTACTTTACAACTTAAGCACGAAACAATTCGTGTATACGATAAGTACGGAAAATACTATCCGATTGAATGTAGATTGGATCGTTCAGTCAGATTACATCACCCTTATACGCAGGCACACGCAACCAAAGTATAGCGAAGAGGGAGAAAAAGAGAGTTTGAAAAATTCGAACAATTGAACGTAGAAAATTTGTCGTCCAAATTCCATGCGTATTCTCGGAACAGAGAATTCTTTGTCGTCCCTTCTTAACGGGTGGTTCACTGCGCATTCAAATTTTTAAGAGAAGTCAGTTTTCAGGTATTTCGCTTTGTATGTATATACATCTATAGATTATTTCGGAAAATATTTGACGACCTTGCGCTGAATGACGCAAAAGAGTCTATGGGATTCTTTTTGCTACGGTATGTCCGAAATCCAATTTCACGCACATTGTTGTGTAAAAATCCATTATTCACCCGAGAATGTGTAAAACTGGTTTTCGATGCAAAAAATGTCCATTTCCTTTGATAGCAGAGGAGAAAAATGAGTTGGTCATTTGCGTCCAAAATTATCTTTGAGTCTGCGGTAAAGGAACGCGTGAGAGCCACTTTTAGATTATGAAGATCCATCTGATCCAATTTAAGCATACTCACGATCGTTTCGAACATGTTTGCGCATTTATCCATGATTAAGTAGTTCCGATAACTCGAAGATGTATTTTCTTGCGAACAAAAATACAATGGATAAATCTGAATTCCCGCATTTGAAACGCAACTAATCCTATTATACAAATGTTAATTCATTGGTATAGATATGAAAAATAATAAAATTTCATAATTACAAAGTTGGAGATACAGTCGGTCGTAAATTATTTAACTTAAAATCTGTAAGTACTTTATCGAAATTGTTGAGAAAAAAAATGCTAGACCACCATTTGGCAAGGTTCAAAGGCGCGTTATCATCCTCATAGGGCTATAACTATGCATCAATATAACGTAATGTGTATAAAAGAAGTATGTAAACATTATGTTAAATTGATGCACAGTATATACACCCTGATATGAAAACGTTAGAGCATGATCGTAACGTTGCCAAATATTTCGACGCTCTCTGCGACGAAATCAATACTCAAACTATACTATTTTAAGTATATAATTATTAACGTTATGAGGCTAAGGTTTTTAAAAATTGGATTAAAGTTTTTAAAAAATAATATATTTTATATAATTAACTATATGTATTGTGCAAGCGTTTAAAATATTTCTTAATTTTTAAATAAATAGTATACTAGTATAATTATGTGTTAGATAATTTATTTATTTAACTCACAACTATTTTAATTTTAATTATGATATTTCATATCAAAATTTTTTAGTACAATGCAGTTACTACAGGTTATCTCACGAACTATTTCCTGAAATAAGTTGAAATTTCAACAGTAGTAATGAAACAAGATTCTAATCCACTTCATCGAATAAAATGAAACTTTAACAGTAATAGTTAGATGCGATTCATGTGTCTGTAGCAGAATTAGAAACTATATTTAAAATGCTTATTATAAAAATGTACATTTGTTATCTTTTACACAATTTTTTAACTGTGCGTTTTTAATATTTATCGATCTTCCCGAGTCAAAGGTAAGGAGACAAAAGAAGAAAAATTAACACATTTAAGAAACAAGAAAACACATTTAACACATGAAAGAAAATTTTTTTAAGGGAATGGGGTAATCAGAAAATGGTCATTTTTAATATTTTTTTATAAACAAAAGAATACATGTTTGAAAAAATCCTGAAGTATATTCAAACTTTTTTATATTTTAGAATCTGTAATTTAATTCTGATTTTTGCATTGAAAATTCATGCCTTTTTAATTACTGACCGAAAATTGTTTACTCAATTATCATTAAAAATTTTTTTTTAATCAAAATGTCATGCCCTCGCTTTTGTTTTAAACTACCCATATGAATTTTTTCAGATTTTCTATTCAATATTTCCAATAGAATTCTTATGTTGAAAAGTGTAGATTCCTGTAACTTTGATCCGATATCCCGTTAATGTTTCTTTCTTCACCTCCTTATCTTTGACTTGGGAAGATCGATAAATCCTAATAATTTAAAAATTTTTTAGTTGTTTGCGACATTCTAAAATTTTGTTCCGTTTAAGTGAATAGCTTATTTAGTTGTACTTTAACTGTTAAATATCTCGGGTTATTCGATGAAGTGATACCTAAAATGCCGTGCAGTAAGTACAGTAAACTCACAATTAATGAAAATACGTTATGAATGGAAATAATATTATAATATTAGTTGAAAGTTGACAAAAATAAAATTGGTTTGAAAAATAAGAAATTATTTGCAGTTATTTTCAAGCAAGTTCAATCGAACAGTCAACATTATTCTAATTTAAACATTCGACCCGCGTAACAAGTAGTATTTAAATTTTTAAATTCGAAATTCGTAGGAGTATAACTAATGTTAATATATACGAATACTATTATATTATACGGATTCAACATATTCTATTTTGCCCCTTCCATTACTATGTACCAACAATAGTTTTGGCCCTCGTATGCATTTTGACATGGTGCTTGAAATCAGAACAAGCAGGTTACCACTTCAAGTGGAAGTAAAGTAATGTATTACATAGGTACGCACACACGCGCGCGTTATATTTTATTAATTACTTAGCTGTATACATACATAATCCATTTGTTATTATTCAAATGTGTATAGCATTAATTATTCAAGTATTATACATCGACATTGAATTGCACTTTGGTCATGTCGAAGAAAAATGGCCGTATACACTCCGTCGATTGCGAGACGTACGAAGTATGTCTGTCGAACAATGGTCTTAAACTCTTTGCACAATGTCGTTGACAAATTTGAATAATTTACAACGCTAAAACTACGACCTCAAAAATGATTATTTCGTTTAACTCGGTCATCGATTATTTTACAAAACCCAATGGTTTAGTCCAACAAACTATTGATTTCCTCCCTTTAGATAAATATTCAATAGTTTTCTTGTATCTATGCATGCGTTCTTCGAGTAATATTTTATGTATCTATATTGAAAAAATATTAATTATATTTCCTCGTCCACGAAATTATAATTTACAGAAAGAATATTACATCGATTTTACTAGACAAATTTAGACATTTTCATGAAGATCGCCCATCCTTTCCAGGTTGTATCTTATATCAAGAAAAAAAATTGCTTAGTTTTATAACAATCACTTTTTTGTATATGTAAGTTTTTAAGAGGATGCACAGACTGCTTATGTTAATATCGTAATAAATTACAGACTAAAAGACAATCGTGTTTTCGAGAAATCCCTTACCAAAAAATATTTGTTATATTACACCTGCTTCATATTTTTAGAAAGAGATTTCTCGAAAACGCAATTGTCTTTTAGTCGAACATTTGTTAAAGAGATATATTGTTTATAAACAATAGTAAGTTTATTCTACTTTTTAAAATGCTATCAAATTTTATAAATTATAATTCTTTGTTTAACTTAGTTTATAAGTAGGGAGGATTAAAGTTAACTTTGGCATCCCATCTACTGCACCAACCTCGTAAAACTGTGTCCAATTGTAGGTTACACATTGTAATAAAAAATAAAGCTTACATAATTTTATTTAAATTGTAATATCAATTACTAAGTTATGACGAAACAATACTTCTCAGTTGATAAATGACTCGGATGGTAACGTAACGAGATTAATATCCCCTTAAGATGGTGCTAAAGTCAACTCTTATCCTCTCTACCTTACCGACAAACGCAATATTTGGCAATAATTCTGCAAATAAAAGAGTGTGAAAAATAAGAGGAGAGGCCTTTGTATATCAATAATCTAACTGTGTGCTGAATTTTAAACTGAAAAATTAACCTCAACAATATCATAATTAACAACATAACCTCAACAAGGTGAAAAAATTTAATATTTTTGGTAAGACTTTTCTCGAAAACGCAATACTACTTTAGTCTAAAATTTAACACACAGACAAAATTTATTATTTCACATACTGTTTTACTTTTTACTAGCTAATTATCAATAAAAATTAAGTATCGAACCCACTTGAGTCTCGTTACTTACACTTTCGTCAATTAGCAATAAACAAGTAAATTAAATGATAAATAGTAACACGCAATAACTGACACAATACAAAAAGGTCAAGAACTCTTGCGAAAAAGCAGTAAGTCATTATCGTTGACGGAAAAAATAATTCAAATTTTCATGATGCGCCAAACCGAATACACTCGAAAACGAAGTGCGAACATCTAAATTCATTGAAAATAATGTTTTTTAAAAAAGATCCAATCAAAATTTTTAATATATTAATTTATAAATCATTCAAATCATTGAAACAATGGATACTATTAGTAATATACATGTTAATAATTTGACATTTTCGTAAGTAACGTATAGTAGACTCGTCGTTTTAGTCGTAAACAGCGGGGCAATGAATAGTTAATTCACTGCATTTCACAATACTTATTTAGAATTTTACATAAAGATAAAGTAGATCAAAGATCATACCGCTTAAGTTATTGAAAATGAAATACTGTATAGCTAGGTATTGTGAACTATTTAAAATAATTGAGAAACTATGCAAATAAATTGTTCTTGTGTAAATAACTGTCAAGATTATTAAATTGAATAACAAATGAAGTTGATGGGCTTAATTTAAATAATTAAGTCTGAAAGCAATAGCACTCGAGAGTACGTTCTCTGCATGTATTTCCCATGCAGTCAAAATGTATCACATATACCCTAATTCGAGCCGAGTAATATTCTGAAAATTGGGATTATAAATTCATCCTACGTCCGACCTGTTATTAACGACAGAGTTGCCACTATTATCACATAAAATTCCAAAGGTCGTGACACTCATAAAGACGCGAGTGAACGAAGGCGTATAAAAATCAGGAATAACAACGAAATTAACATTTATACTCCAAAAGTATTAATATTTAAACCTGTAAGTTTAGAATTCAGCAAACATTTGTCATTACAAAACAAAATCCTACAATAGGAATGACATTCCATTTTTTGCACCCCTTATCTCACGTTTCATAACTATTTATTCCAGTAAAAATCAAAGCTATTGTTTAGCCTTTAACGTACATTAAATTTTAATGATCTAAAAAAGTGGTATTATCTAACCTGTAAAAGTGCTATTAAAAATCGTGAAGATAAAAGTATCATAAAATCACGTATATATTTTCGCAAACACTGGAACTAAAATAAAAATGAGTCGTAAGTGAGACAAACACTTTAAAAAGCGAACTGATTTTTTTAAATGTACTGCTCACGGAAAGTTTTAGACAAAATTTAATAATCTTTCGTTTCAAAATACTAACGATATAGACCAAAAAGCGATTGTATAGCAATTTTTACTATATTAATTCTGAGGTTGGCATTATTTCTATCATGGCACTGCAATTATTGATTTACTTTCGATTAGTACATTTAACTAACCTATCGATATTTCGCATTCACGATATAAGAAAAGGGACGAAATCTATTCGAGCGAGTGTGCATCGTCAGAGCGTATATACCTATCCTCGTCTTTAATCGTAAAACGGTGTCTCGAGCGGGTTTCTCCTTTTTTCTTTCCTTCGGGCTTATTTGGAAATGTTTCGAATATGTACCCAGAGATATGGGTTTTCCCCTATATATAAGAGAAGAGTATGGGCAGTACCATGTGACGCCGGTGCCATCGGAACCCCCCCAGGTATGCATGAGAGACTTTCGACGACCAGCACGATATATATTAATTTTATATAGTCCATTACCACGCGTCAGCGTTTTTCCCCAGATACCCCTTTTATAATAATAATACTTATAATAATAATATTTGTTTCAAAAATAAACATTTTTTATTAATAATCATCGAGTTTGCTCATACGATTGAGAAATTGTAATATTTTTTTTTAAATCATAGTAATTGCAGTTTCTATCTTACTTCAGCGTATATAGTGTGCCCAGAATAATTTTAAAACAATTATCTAATAAACAACTTTTATTTGTATTATTACAGTAAATGTATATTATCAGAAGTAGTTGTTTTTGTAAATTAGACAGAACAAGTAGAAGAAGTTATTTAAATATGTTATGATTTTTATATTTCGTTAAATAAATATTCTTACGTCGCGGATTTTTTTAAACAATGCATTATTTAAAATTAATGAATAATATTTTTTATTAAAAATTGATAAGATTTTGTATGGATGTATATTATAACTATTAATCATTAATAAAGTTGCACTTACTGAAGTTGCAGTCACTTGCGATCTCCAAGGAAAAATGAAATTATTCATTAAACATTATACCATTAAAAAGAAAGAAGGGATGCTTTTTTTAACTCTAATTTCAACTTCAATAATACCTATGATAAATCGTTTGGTTTAGCTTGCGCAAGGGGTTGTCGAAATCAATGTGGTTCCATCTGCGTCACACTTTGCACTCGTACTTGTATTTGTAATTCCGCTTACCTTGCATATTTTCCACTACATTTGTCTTTCTTAAATTGAAATATGTCAAATTCACGCAACAATACTGATACCCTACTTATTTTTTGTTCAAACCAACTTTTGTGCTTACCTTCAATATATCGTTACAAGATTTGCAAAACAAAATGTATCGCATTTACAAAAGACTTTAAATACGATAGCTAATCGAAATGTGAATGGTAATTTTTTTTGTTTTATTATAAAAACTACAAGTACGAACATCAAAATAACCAAATTATTTTTCCAGATCCTCGAAAGCAGTAAACTTAATAATTCCTATTGGGAATGTGGCTCTCCCGTATATCAAGAGATATTACTAGACCCAATATGGTGGCGCATCGTACGAAAAATATATAAAAAGGACAGGAAAAATGGTAGTTTTTATTTTGCTATTATAATTTTTGTCAAAACCACTTTTTTCAAATCTCACTTCACGGATAAAATAAAATAAGTAAAATAGTGAAAACTTGTTTTTTAAATGTAAATTGTTAAACCAACGCAATACATTTACTTAAATAAATAAATCCAAGCAGTGTGACGACGCACCGTATTATAAGGTTATAAAAAACTAAATTATTGAATCTATAAGTAATAGTCACATTTTGCGAATATTTTAATACATTGATAATATGTAACACAAATAAATAATTTAATTGTAAGACTAAAACTTCCTTATATATATCTATAATTTATGAATTATTCAATAGCCATTATTGATAATTATAAATATTAGCGATATTCCGTACTAGATAAATTAACGCTTCGAAATAGTCGACCTGGTCAATCATTTTCAGATGCAAAACGTGCGATGAAAAATCGTTGTCCTATACCTATACATGTCTGTCGGTTTGAGCTATTTTGTTTTTTCCTTGTTCAAGCTTTAGAGTATATTTCATTGTATCTCTCCATCCAAAAAACTCGAAGTTTTTTCTAAACTAATTGCTGAAAAATAGCATTAAATATATGTATCACAACTTTTTTTTTAAGGAGAAACAGATTTTTAATAATTTTGAAATACAATCTAATAACTCACTAATCAATAGCTTGTTATACTATTTACACTTGTACAATACTTATATATTTTTACAAAATGATATATAACTAAAGAAATAACTCAAAAACCTTTACAAATTTTTTGATTATTAGTTTTTAAGTTGTTAGGGTTTTAGGTTGGGTTATTGGCTTATTCACTTATTTCTTGAGATATTATATTTTATAAAAATAGAACACATATTATATTGTTGAGACAGGGGAAAATTATAAACCTTTTGATGTAATATTTATAATTTTATATCTTTAAAATTAGAAGGTCTAGTTTAATACATTATGGGTATTTGCATTATTGGGTTATTGGATATATTAATAAAAAATAAAATTGTTTAACATTATTTTATTATTTTATGTAACTTACTTAAAAGGTATATATGTTTTGGAAAACAAGAGGAGTAAAACAAAAAAATTCCTGTATTTCAATCAATTACAATTTTACTAAAACTGAAAAAATAATGAATATTATTGGTTAAAATTTAGTATATAAATAGATTATTGATATCTAAAGGCAACAAAATAAGAGTTAATTAATCCTCTTTCTTAATCACATTCAATTTTGCAAAATTTTTGGGCCGGTATGATAAGGGATACAAATTTGGAACCCTTATAAAGTATTCGGTTATAACAGATTTTTGTGATACTTGTGATATTTAACAAAATATACGCAATTCAATTTTACTATTACATTCTTACTTGGAAAAATTTTTAATAGTACTATTATGAGGCAGAATTATAGATTAAAATTTAATCTGCGTTTACTAGCTGTACAATAGTTTAAAACTTGACAAAATTTAATTGTTATCCCAATAAGTTTCTAGCCAATAAAAAAAAAGCGTCGTAAATAGGTAAACAAGAATATATTTCTCACCCATTGTATTAAAATAATCTACTTATTTCTTAGTGAAACACTATTATTTCGCAACAATTGTGATATTTTTAATATAATTCATTATTATTGAGATACCAAAGCTGACCAAGGTCGATTGGATAATCAATTATCTACTATTGCCAGAAGTACTTACATAAAATTAAATATAACGCAGAGTAAGTGAAGATTACACGTGATTGTGAAATTCTACGCGTTAGAATTGAAAACTATGTAACGTTATGATACGATTCAGTTTGTATTTGAAAAAGAATTGTAAGATGTATGTAGTATTTGACGCATCTAACATCAAAATTTTGAGTATATATTTAAATAAATAAATTATTTATTATTGTGTATTATTTACTTCAGAATCATGTATTAAATATACTTTGAAAAATGTTTCGTTGTTGCGCTTAAGTTTCAGAAGATGTCAGAGGTTACACGGTAACTATTTAAAATATTACAGTAGAAAAATCATAATCTTGTTTTTATAAACAACTTATGAATATGATTATATTTATACGAAACACGATATTTCTATTCTTACGGTACATAATATAATCCATACTCAATTATTATAAATGCATAAGCTTCGATCCTCCTGTGCTCTAGTTACATTTCTGTCTGACATCCGTGGCTGATTAATTAAATTCCCCTTTAAAATTATACATTGCGGATCATTTTCAAAAACCTCACAGTATCAACTAACAGCCATAAAATTACATAATTTAATAAATTTGAAATTTGATTTGTTATCGAGTTCATGGGTACAGGATCAGAATCGTGAATAGGTATTAAGGTCATGGATAAGATCAGAAGTGGAGAAGCATCTAGAAAAAAACCCAGCAGCCAAACATGATATCTAATTTATAAAATTGTAAATTTAGTTGATGGCTGGTACTTTAAAGTTTTTGTAAATTCGATTAAAAATACATTGGCGGTAGCTAAATCTAGTAACTGATATGTCGGACAGAAATAGAACCGAACCACTGATTAAATAAGAACTTTGGGAGCACGATGACGGTAAAATATAAAGTCATCTAAATTTTGAACCGCAATGGATTTAATTTTCGTTATTAGTAATTGGTGATTGTTATTAAAACATTCTTAGTCTATCTCTTATTTATATTAAGCCAATGTGTTTCAGAATAGGATGCACAAGCGATTCCAAAGCGAATAGGAACGATGAAGAATATAAAATGACACGAGAATGAAGCAAGGAAATGCTGCATATTTAAATTTGAGATTGTTAAGGTTCATTATAAAAAATAGTACCAACTATAATTTGTCGAGAAAATATTATTAAAATAATACAAAAAAGACAATAAAATGGCAGAACAATTTGGTAGAAATCTGGCTATAAAGGTAACGTTTCTTTAACGGGATCTAAATCTCAAAAATTAGAGAAATGATTTATTTTTTATTACACGAGGAATTTAATATATCGAAATAATGTTCTATCTATAATGGTACTGCGCTTCCTTTGAAGATATTCTGTGAATTTTTAAAAACATTTTTATTGATAAATCAGCGAGATTTTTGGGCAGCCGTTAATCATTGCTTTACAGTTATATATTACCGACCACAAATAGTTATTTACGTATAATTAAGGAGGTGGCATACCCGGTAGGTTACCGACTGAGGAAAAAAAAATTATTGTATTTATTTTCAAAAACACGCACTTTTATGTAAAACCCGAATACAGAAGCACTAGATAATTAAATAATAAGTCATTCTACAAAGTTTCAAGTCAATACAACAAAGACACCCTAAAAAATTTCTGCACCGAAAATGTATGATATTCCGTGTTTTTTTGGTGCAGAAATTTTTTAGGGTGTCTTTGTTGTATTGATCTGGAACTTTGTAGAATTATTTATCATTTAATTATCTAGTGCTTCTGTATTCGGGTTTTGTATAAAAATGCGTATTTTTTTAAATAAATGTAATAGTTACCTTTTTTGGCTCGGTCGGTAATCCACCGGGTAAGCCACCCCCTTAATGTATAATTAATTATTTCGTGAAAATCTCGCAGTCACGGTATACTATTTATTTTGAACAGTATCTGTGTATTTTTCAGATTTTTTTATAATTAGGTTTTAAAATTTTTGTTATTTTCTCGGTAGGTCTCTGCAATTTGGTGACACCCCCTTAAGGGGGCTGTGAGTGTACAATCCATATCAAAAGTTAATTTTATTATTTAATAAAGTTGGTTTTACTATAAATCTACTGTAATTCTGTAAAATATACTGTTTTGTAGTAAATAATGATGTTATAATCAAGAAAATATTTTGATGAAATGGCAAAAAACGAGATGTTATCCAACTTTTTGAAGGAGACTGTACCTCGATATAGATATACTAATAATGTTAACTTTAAACTTTGAACGCCTAATACTTAAAATCGAATAACGCTTGCCTTTTGGAGTTTTAAAACTATGTAAAATTTACCTATAAGAATTTTTTAACTGAATTTTGTAGTAACTCGAATATTGTCATGACTCCCTTAACCCAAAAAATGGCCAAGTGTTATAAAATACCGTAGAAATCCGCAATTAATGACCAAAATTAAAGGTTTATATTTAACCTTCAAATAGTAAATTTGTACTAGGGAAATTCCCGTACGTAACTACAAAATGACGTCATCATAGGAAACACTACATTAGGAATAAACGGTACTCCTAACAATAGTTGAACTGAGCAAAGCAAAACACGAAAACAACCTTTACAAAGCAGGATAAAACCTGCCTTGCAGGAATTTGCAGGTTAGAACATGTTCGGTTGGTATCGAGTTCCTATTGGCCGAGGTACCGGGGACGCACTTAGGATCTATTTATAGCACGCAGGTATAAAGAACAGCGCATCAAGTACTGCGCAGATCCAGAGTCCATCTCGTTCTAGCTTATTGTCTCGTAATAAACACGGCGCCGGGCGCAGAAGCGATCGGCGTCCTGGGAGCCGAGGTGGGGGTAACTCGCGCGGGAGAGAAGGAAAGAATACCGAGAGCGCGAACCAGTCGAGCTCCAGCTACAGCCGGTGAAACGAGCGTCGCGTATATATATATATATACGAATATATAGATATATATACATATGTGTGCGCGTACATGTATATATATTTTTAGAGTACAAGAGTGAGAGAGAGAGAGAGGGTGTGGGAGGGAGGGAGGGTAAGAGAGTACAAGAGAGATAGAGATAGATAGAGAAAAAGAGAGAGAGAGAGAGAGATAAATCGACTGCTCGGTAATATATTACCGAGCGGTATATAATAGTACATACGATTCGTACCTGTGGTTAAAACATCCAAGAGAGGTATTGTCTTTCCTCTGTAATCGGCAGTGACATTATAAAAAAAAAGTTTCACATACATTAACCACCGTTTAAGATATACATATAGAAATAGAGCGGTATATGTATATCTTGTCATCATCGTCCTTGTCGTCGTCGTTACCTTTACTATCCTCTTTGTTGCATACATTCGCGCGACTTATTTGTTTTGTTTTTTAACAAAGCTGATCGCGCTCGGGCGCGCGCGCGTTCGCTACCCGAGTTAAGAGTGGCGCGCAAAATACATAAACGCATCTTCACCTAATATTTCACCCGCATCTATCGGACTTGTGCGTGCGTGAAGTTTTTTTGGATGATAGCGAAAGGCCTCTCGTCAAACTGGACTTTTTTTTCAATCTATATACGTTAACTGGTAAGTTATTATATCGTAGTTGCACTATATAAACTGTCTCTTTTTTTTTATTTTTATATATTATACATATATGTGTTTACGTATATCTCTATCCTATTTTTTTTTCATTTTACTTTGTAGATTTACCGTATCGACGATGTAATCCGTCGATATGTATGTATATATATATATATACACCTCTATATGTGTGCGAATTTGGTTTCCCGTTTAATTTTTATAATACTTATATGTGTGTGTTCGAGAGTGCAAGTGTCGAACATTTTTTAAATTTTCTTTTACTTCGGTACTTCGTGATTTGTCGAAAAACTTAATGTGAAGGTCTGCCAATATTATGCACTCGGCGACGCTCCTGGAATGAAAATCGAGACGGCGTTTGGTTGCGAAAAAATCTTACTGCACCGGCTTAACATAACAAAAATTAAACTAACGAAACCGAGTGAAATTTTAAAAATAGTGATATTAAACAGTGTTTAAAAAAACAGTGATTTTAACAAAAAAATTAAATATTTTATTATAGCAAAATAACAATTTTTTGGTGAAAAAACTTGGATAACTGTTAAACACCGGCAAACAAAAATCGATAAATAATATTTAAAAATTTTCCGTGACCCGATATATTTAAAATTGTTCGTTTTACCCGTGCGCCGGGTATACATTTCAGTGCTTTACCGAACCATTGCGAAATAGAACGACGAACGCGAAGGTCACTTGAGGCTCAAATTATTGAGCGTCTCTCAGCAAACTCGAAAGATCCATTTCAAAAACTAAAAGACGTACGTGTTTTATCGAATTTCATTAAATATTTGTCCACGGATATTTGATTATTTATCAAAACTGCGTTCTAGCTTCCGAAAACTAAAATGGCGTCGAGCTTGATCAAAATTTAAGAATTATTATTTCTTTTTTTACCAAAAGCTAGTTTCTTTTACATTCAAATGGACTAAAAATTGATTATTTATTATTGGTTAATTTATTCTTCGGACAAAAAATTGAAACGACCGATTATTCAACAATCGTTGAAAAAAGTGAATTTTTCTCATTAATTATTGTTTTTGAATAACGAAGCCTTTGTTAAAATATAATTAATTTATTATTTAGCATATTCTTTCGCATAGTTATTAATGATAATTCCACTTCTGCATAAACAGGTGCATACTAAGTATGTGTAATGATAAAAATGAATTATTCTTGATTCAGGTGTTTGCATAATTTTATACTAATGCAATGCTGAAATTTTTACGTTAGGGGTGAATACTTATGTTTTCGTAATATGAAACTTTTGTACGGTTGAACTTCTATAACGCAATGGAATAATATTAATGTTAAATTATTTTACGTTGAAATTGAAGATTAGAAATTGTTGATTTCTAACAAATGTTAAATAAATTCAAGATTACGTGTGCAAACTTTGGTTGATTAAAAATTGATTATCAATAACAATTTTAATTAACTTTAATAAAAATAAATGTTATAACTTTACAAAAAAATAAAATAGAATGTAATAAATTATATAAATTAACTATCTTGAGAGTATATGCCAATATTTTAACAAAATTGAAAAACTTTAATTACTGAAGTGTTATCCTACTATGTATTTGGCGTTAAAATATTTATACAAATCTAAATTTAAAAAATTTCATAAAAGAATTGAATACCTTGACGCTTCTATCGCGATGAGATAAAAGAAAATTCAATTTTTATGTTAACTTACCTTAATAAATTAAAAATATTAAATATTAATAAATACTTAAGATTTTTATCCAAATGTTTAAAAAAAATTAATTTCATAATCTATTTCGCTAAATCGTCACCGCAATTATTACATATTAGAACGAACGTTAAATTATCGCAAATATAAATAATCAAATGTATCATTCATCACGCATATCTTCCCTTTTTTCTATTTGTTTATCTCTTATTTAAATGTCTCTCACTCTAAATCTACCCTACACTTTTTTTTCGACTACTGATTTTATTCATCTATATAATTTTTATTGAATGCATTAAAAAATTGATATTAGTTAAGCGAATGACAAGTCCGCTGTAAATCTTTGGGCCGGTCAGTGCTTCGCGTAACGTAAAACTTCACTTTAGCGCATTATCATACAAAAATTTACAGTAGCATTGTCATTTGTTTAACCGACATCAATTTCCGAATGCATTCGTATAGTATTACTGTTCATCAAATATAGCATTAAACCGGGTTTGTCATTAAAATTTGACAGGTCGTTGAAGTCATGAAAGTTGATGTTGGAGTGCCCATTTAATACGCTTATTTATTGCATCCACAAATGAGAGTCATATACCGTCATGTGGTTTTGTGACGTCAACTTTTGCACTTCGGCGTCCTTTCAAGTCATAAAACGTCCTTGAATCTGTATAAATAAATTTTCTTCAATTTGCAAATGTACATACGTAATATAATTATTTTAACTTATAATAATATTTATATCGAGCTATTGACCAAAAGAATTGTACATATTACTTTTCAAACGAATAGACATTTATATTTTTACGTTTAAAGTTTAAACTTGTACGTTAACTTTAAAAAAACGAACTGTTGTTTATAATAAATAACGATTTGAAAGTAGTAATAAAGTAATAAAATTTGATAAAGTTATAATTATTAACATGTAACGAGTCACCCAAGCTATCGGGTTTATGCAATTTTCAATTTTCTTTTTTCAGAATAAATCGAGATAAAATGGCACCAGAACACAGTGCACATACAGGATGCTTTTGGTTAGATTCGAACAGACATTCACCCAGGATATTTAATAAAAATTTGACCAAACTTGACATTTCAACGGTGAACACAAAAGTGGATTTCATGAGATCATTAAATCTCTTTTGCACAAGAAACACTAAAGAATTTCACGCCAAACTCAATTGGGACGTAGTGGTCCCTAAAGATAAAGAAAATTTACGTTTGAAAAAATGTTCAGTTGTTATAGACAATGCGAAGTTACAAAAGTGCGATACGTGCGGGGAATCAATAACGAACAAAACGAACATGAAGAGTCACAAAAGTTTGCACCTCCGATTAACGAGAAAAGACTACGAGAACAACAATGACACCATAATGAGCGAGCACAAGTGCGATAACAACAATCATCTGGAACAAGGGAATTTGATCGAGTGCAACAACAACACGATGAGAAGTCTGGAAAAAGTTAAGCCAAACAAGAAAAACGTCTACCGAAGGAGAAGCAAAGACGTAACGAAATTAACGTTAAAAATTGGGGGCGAGGTAATATCGAAAGTGTATTGCAAAAAGAAATACTTGAACAAAGTGTGCTCGAAAGACCAGAAATTAGCGGAAGTGCATCAACACGAGAATTGCGAGAGCTGTCACGAAATAAAAACTCTACTTCGCGATAAGACGATGGGCGCAGATAAATTAACCGAGGAAACCGATCGAAATGTCGCTCGGCTTCGCAAAATGGCGGCCGCGCTCGTGGAGCACGAGATCAAACGGAAAGCAATGCGAACCGAAGAAACGCAAGATTTCATCAACCCCGAAATGTCGGATAATTTAAGAAACGATGACGCTGTTGTTCCTGTAGCTGATAACGATTTAATTCAATCCAATAACGATGCCGAAGAAGACGACATTCAAGAAGTGTTGCGAATAGCTCCGTCGCATAAAAGGAAAGCACTTTCCACGATTAAAAATTACGAAGTGATTACGATTGACGATGATATGTGTGATAGTTTCGAAGACGATTGCGTTATTGTCGATGAACGATTGTCGCATCAAAACGATTTGAGCGATAACGAAAACACTTACTCTTTCGATGTGTCGAACAGAGACGATGCGAGTCCAGATGTAATTAATTTAATTAACCCGCCCACCTCTACGGAAAAACGAAAATCAATGTCGAATGTCCTTATCGAATGTGATAGTACGGTTAAAAAATCGAGAATTGATAACACTTTGAATTTGCAATACAATGACATTGAGAACGTTGATGTTAACCGAATACATAAAGAAAATAAGCAATATCACGGGCCGATCATTAAACTCAGTCAATTTGCGTTACCGTTGAGACTGATTAATTTTTAAAAAAAATAAAAACATTTTTCAACTATTCAAATTCCACGTACGTTTTTTTTTTTTTTTTTTTTAATATTACGTTCCACAATAAAAAAAGAAAAGACTGTTCTCGAAATAATCGCATAAAAGGTATTGCACTATTGAATCGCGTTTTCAATAGACCATACATGCGTAAAATAATCGTGATTAGTATGCGTGGGCAAGGTTGAATGTGTGTTTTTTAATGAGCGAGTATGTTTTATATTGTATAGAAAGATAGAAAAAAAGTAATAGGAGAGGAACAAAAACAAAGGAACGCGCGAAAAATTAGGTAAACACGATGTTAAATATTTATAAGGATAAGAGTATTACAAGCAAATTCACGATTAGTTTTTCTTTTACGCATTAAGAGTTAACGAAAACAAAAAGTTTTTATTTCAATTACATGCTCCGATGGCGTGATATCTTACTTTAGAGTTTTTGTAAAACTCGATGGATTTTCGTATAGCGAAAGAATTTACGTATCTAATAAGTTATACCACGATTCGCTTAATTTAACATTTCGATAAAACACATTTCTCCTACGTTATTTACGAGTTTTATTACGGATAAAACACGATTTTAAATAGTACGGTTTTGTTTTAAACGAAATATTTATATAAAATATATAAATACGTTTTGGAAGTTATAACGTCTACAGAAATACAAAAATAAGCAACGCAATCATCTTGCTTTAAATATTAAATTCTCATTGTGCCATTGCCATCTATATATTTTTTTCGTTCGATTAATTATGATGTAACAATTTTAATTTACTAAATTGTTTTCAGTATTAAAAAAAAGATTTAACTTACTTAAGTATACGTATTATACTTTAATTTTATGTACAATATGAATTGTATTTCAATACATCGTTTATATTGTTGACGAAATCAATTTATACAGTATTGAAATCAATGTTAAATGAATAATTTCGTAGCTCACATATTTCTAGTTAATAGTATTTTATTTTCTATTCGATTATTTAATAATTCTGCACGATGTTTACAGAATGTGTACCACCACACGAACTATGATTATTAATTTTGTTACTGCGATCGATTGAAATGTCCTTGATACTTTAATATTTTTATATATTTAGGCATTATAACTTGATGAAGATGTTTAAATTTCTAAGATATAAATTTTATACTATATATCTATACACAGTAAACATTTAATGACATGGTAACATCCATTTAAAACGGTACTAAGTAGATGTCATAGTGAAAGAAAAGATCAGTAAATTCAGGAACATTTAAAATTGTTATAATTTCTGATAGGATTACATAGAAAAATTTCAAGGTTTTGCGAGTCCGAATGATTTACTGACTGTAAATATGTAATAAATCTAATCAACATTTACAACGAGTAAAGATGTCATTTTATTTTGTACTTACCTAACTTTAAATTATACGTAGATGATTGTGTAATGCCCATTCAATTAGTGATTTGCAAAATTAACAAGTCCATACTGATTTTCAAATTTACTACAAGTCAATTTTAAGTGAACTACTCACTATACAATATTTGATTAATGAAAAAAAAAAATAATTATTTTTGTTGAACAAACATCTATGAAAATATGTTTATTTTTTTATTTTCTTATTTAACAGGTAACATGCAAAGTAACTTATATAATAAGTAAGATAATAGATAAATTAAAATGTCACTGTCATAATGATTATGTTTTAAAAGTGTCATGCCTATAAAATTTAAATTCTATTATCAGATTAGCATATTTCTTATACTAAAATCTAAAGATAAAAATAAAATTATAAAGCCAAACGCTTCTTTTTGCAAGATTATATGCACGACTATAACAAATTCTAACAGTAAATCATTTTGGTTACTTAAAAATAATCATTAGTGAAAGCATACAGCTTAAATCTGGATTTAAAGAAAATTGAGTACTACATTGTTCCTATTTTTGCAACAAATTGACATGTTACACTATTTCCTTTAAAAATTTATTTTGTAGTACATAACGTTTTTGTAAAAGAGTATTAGGGTTTATGAATGTTTTTTCGCGTATGTGAAAAATCAGTTTAAAGTCAATAGAATTACACTTTGATCAGGAAAAGCTTTCATCTTCTATAATTCAAAACGCTTTGGTTTTCAGAATTAAAGTTACAATTTTTTATTTTGCTAAATTTTTTGTTTGTATACATCATTTTTAATATAATATAAATAATGATTTGTGATGGATTGATTGATATGACAATGCGCTAATAGTAAATAGCGTTTAAAATATTTACATAAATTTCAGAATGTTTATTTGTTTTTAATAATTGAACAATTTAATACTTACATACTTTACTTGAAATAGTTGTATATTCAATAGATATTATTCTATTATAAATTTGTTTAAACCAGTAATGTATTATTAATTTAACAGTAAACAGTACTTCTATATGTGTTCAATTTTGTGTGTGCGTAAAAAGAGCATATTTAAGCATATTTCTTTAAAGTCAGTATTTTGCTTAAATAGTTTAATTATATAATTTGATATTTCGCTTGTTGAAACTTACAACTTACTTAATTATTTAATTATTTCAAATAAAATCACACATATGATCTACGTATCACAGTGTGATTAAGTATCCAAAAATTATTCACACTTAGAACAATAATTTTTTATAACACTTGCTATTTGAAATTATTAAAAAATACCAACCAATTTTTCAACAGATTTATTATCTTATTTTTGATATTATATTAAAAAGTGATTTAATTTTTATTTGAATTATAAATAAGTGTTCAAGGATCCATCTATCGTACCGCAGGTAAGTAAAATATCAATAACATCTGCATATTTTATAAAACGCTTGTCTACAGCAATAAATAAAAATATTGCAACTTACATTGCGGGCAAAGAAAAAGTTGTGAGCTATTAGATTATAGATAATGTGATGGAATAAAATATTGATAATACATGGTAAGCATAATGACAATATATATTATGAAGTATTACAAATTTGCATTTACAGAGGAATTAACGTCAACCCGTTTAAATATATCGTCGTGCTTACGAAGAGTAACACGTTTATATTTAATAAAGCAATCCAATGTGCTAGTCTTCGTAAGTCACGACAATATATTGTTATTCATTATTCATCGTGATTTAACGAAAATTTCGATAAAAATCAATATTTGTTTATTTATTACATATTTTCCTTATTATTCCTAAAAAATTAATGTGCAGTGTCTTTATTAAAGAAATTTTTGTTAATATTTATTTACTATTTTGTAAAAGTTACGTTGACAATGAAAAATTTAATGTACACTGCATTTTAAGTAAATTATGAACATATGAATGTATGTATGCATGCGCAAGCTAAATCAAATCTAATCGAGTCCATTCGGAGAAGATATGCTCATAACCATTTAATCAAACTGGCAATTTTTTTATCTAGACATTTAAAAGAACGCCTTATTATCTTCTGTTGCAACGGGTATTCTGAATTATCTTACGCCAATTTTAGGTTACAACAAACAATGATACGTTGTAAAGTATTATTTTGTCTCAGATTATTCAATTCGAGTTGAAAAAATAAAACGTAAAAAATATTCACAAATATCAGGTAAATTTTCCTTTATTAATCTCACTTTATTTTTGCAGAAAACATTGTAATGTAAATAAATAATATTTTTTTTACTTGGTATCTTATGCAAATTTCAAAAGTTATGTAAACCTTTTGACATTTACTTTTATTCCAGCACGTAGGAAAATTCACGAATTAAAAAGAACACCGAGTGTTTAAGTGAAATATTAAAACAATTTTTCCCAAGCTCTCGGAACTGTATTTATATAAAGCTGCACAACAGAAAAAATGTTATATTAAAGCATTTATTGCATCACAATAAAGTGCAATTTTCAACCCTCTTGTTTTTATATATTAATCGGTATCTTTAAAAAAATTCCATGTTTCATATTGCATACCAAAATATAAAATATCTTTCTTAATTCTTATAAAAAATTAAGCCTTTTCATTCATAAAATAGAAACAAAGCTCGTTTTTTAATAAATTGATCAATGTAGGTTTTACTATGCATATCCGAAATAATCAAATAAGCTGATCAAGTTCAATTTGACCCTCTATTTGATCCGCAAAATCAAAAGGAATCGTAGATCGCATATAGCCATTTACAAAAATAAGCTAAGATGCCACGAACCTATAAATATAAATCTTGGGTGTTGAAACATCGCGTAAGCAAGCTTATAATATCAGTTTAAATGTATTTTCAAAAATCTCTTGTTTTTTTAAAAAATTTTCTATTATTGATATTTTTGTGCTTTTGTAGTTTGTCTGGTCATCTAAATTAATAATTATTTGCCTGAAGATTAAGATTATAAAAATTTTGAACATAATTCTGAGATAAACGCATAATTTGTATTTTTTACATTATCTATATTGTTGAAAAAACAATAGTATATACCAATATTTATAGAATTGTGAGATCCTGAGAGCACGAAGGTTAGAAAAAAGATTTAAATGTTCGGAACTTTCAAATTAAAACTTGCAATACATACTTTGATAAAGGATATAATTTTTTACTATGTAACTTTAACAATAAAATTTTAAATACTTGGTAATAATTATTGTATAGTTTTCCTTCTATGAAGACGATTTTAATGTAAGAATATTTCATTTCAGTTAAAAACTCATTTGTTTAAGTTAAATTCATCCAATATAATTTTGCCATTAATTTAATATAATTTACTACTTTTCCTGATCTTCAATTTTCTAAATACGATTTATTAATTTCTAAAAATAGTATTTCGTGTTTGGAAGTATGAAATTGGTAAATTCAAAATCGCTTAACATTCTATTTTTTAGCTACGCGTTGTTAAAAAATATAGTGTTGGTAAATGTACGTAGAGCTAAGCTCAAATCCTTCAAGCACTTAATCCTATACCATTATAGGTTTCAGTGTGCACCATTAAGTAATAAATTGTCTACGATCCAACTTTTACCCATAAGAGGATTTCCTGGGTTTTTCCCTTCCTTTCCGCTTTTTTGTTTCAGCGTACCTGCGTACCAAGACATTTCTCTGGAATTTTCAGAACTACATGCTGTACAATGTTTTTTATACAAAAAAGTGAATTATTGTGATACTTTTGTTAGTAAAAATTACAAATTGTACGATATTGTTCAATGTAATTTATTATTTAGCAAATAAATGTTTAATAATCATTAATTATATATGAAATTAATTGTACACGAAAATTGAAATTAAATAAAAAGTATAGTATTATTATTGAAATAAATGTATTAAAAAATGAAGATTATTATTTATTAAAAATGTGTTAAATTCCTATTTAAAAAGAGACACTTCGAAATCTATCGATGTAAATTATTGACGATGAATAATTACAAATGAAATTATTAAATTAATACTTAAATAATTTGTAAAAATAGTATTATATCGTTAAATCTAATTAAGTTGAAGCAAGTTAAGATCGCAAACTAAATGAGAAAGGTGATAAAAATTTACCCGGTCCGGAATTTGAACTTGTTAAGTACACGTTATCTTTGTTATTCTAGGTCTCTACCGTATATCATTCCGCTACATTCGCCGTTCCGAACCAGAATAAAGCGATGGTTCGGGATATATTGAAAGCGCTAAAAAGCAAAATATGCCCGAAACGACAAAGTTATTTTCAATAGTTTAGTATATATTTTTTTAATTTATCGTGAATTTTGTAAATCATTTAAAAATTCGTTAGTTACTGCTTATTTCATAAGGTTGTGCTATTAACTCTTTTAAACTTGGACATATCTGTTTTTTAAGATCGTTGGTATTTTAAAAGAGAAATGTGAATAAATACTAATTGTTTACTAATCGGTCAGTTCTAAGGTCCAATTAATGATCTTATCACAAATTTTACATAAGTATAAAGTTTTTAAAATAAAAATATTAAATTAAATTAAAAATCTCGTATAAAATTTAATGGGATTGATAATTACCGTGTTTTTAAATTAAGATAATATCTTACAGGTAAAATTGAACTTCATTTGATAAGCAACCGAATGGAAGAAAAAGTGCCAAATTTTGGCCTTCCGATATACAACACTTCATTTCATCTTTTCTATTAGAAGTTTAAAATACCAATTTTTGTCGTTTTATTTAAAATATGCTGTTTTGTTTAGAAATCGCAAAAACCGGTCTGTTAATTATTTAAACAAAGCGATAGTTTTACTAATATCTCATTCACGAACAAACATAACCTCTAATTTTTCTATCAAGAAGATCGATCGTTCTAATAATACACATATGGGACATTTCACGTCTACTGGTCTGGCCAACATTTAACAATACACCAAATTTTTTGTAAAGGTTGGAGATGTTTTCCAGAAGACAGCTACGAATTTTTAAGTGTTAGTAACAATTTCTTCAAATGTTATTCTAACCCCAAAAAGTGAATAATTTCAATTTTTTATAGCTATTTTTTAAGCTATTTATCTGAAAACCTATCAAATTGCATTATATCACATCAAATATAACTTTGCTTCTAATATTCTGTAGAATTTAACTATCCGGACCAAAATTCTTAATTTCAAAAACAAGCGTACATAAGCTCTGTGACAATACTGATAATTGAAATAAGGGGGCCACGCCACAATTAAATTTTTCATGTTAAAATTTAAAGATACCTTGCATGAACTGCTTTCTAATGGTTTGAAGGATTTTATTGATTTACACTCCAGTAAAAGGTTCTTTAAAAACAAAGAATTTGTCAAAAAATCAAAATAATGCCAATTGTCACATAATTTAAATTTTAATATTATTATTCTAACTATTTTTTAAGATCTGATGCACTTATAGATATTGTTATTTACTATTTTGTAAGCTTTTCTATTTAAGAGGTTGACAATTCGTTCAATTTAAAAACACGTAATAAGTAGAAACCGTTGAACAAGACAATTAAAAACAATTAAAATCTTTCATCAAACTGCATTAGTTAGTAAGCTGTTAAATTGAAATACACAGTTGTTTATTTCATAAATTGTATCGTCATAGTCCTTTAACTTTTTTAAGAACAATGTGTATAATTTTAGTTGTAAAATGGATTTGCGCATTCAGATTTCTTCTCGGAAAGCCAGCGGAATATCAATTGCTGATACGAGTCTACACAGAAAAATAAGGTAATAACCACCAGATTTTGATGACAGATTCCCACAGGGATAACTTTTTGGAAATTCTTCGATTTTTAATAACTTTTTATAAAAGTGTATACCAATAACATTCCTCAAACCATTAGGAAGTAGTTGATGCTAGGTATTTTTTAAACTTTTACATAAAAATAAATTTAAGCGTGGCTGCCTTATTTCAAACATCAATATTGTCATGTAGTTTGTATTCTACAGAATATTTAAAGAAAAAGTTATATTTGATGTGATATAATGCAATTTGATAGGTTTTCAGATAAATAGTTTTTAAAAAAATTGAAATTTCTCACATTTTGGGGTTAGAATAACACTTGAAGAAATTGTTTCTAACACAAAAAAATTTTTGCTGTCTTCTGGAAAATATTTCCAGCCTTTACAAAAAATTTGGTGTATTGTTAAATTTTGGCTATACCAGTTTATGTGAAATTGCCCATTTATAGTTTTTTATTTTTGGACACTCTTTTGTAAAAAAATTTTTATTCTTTGAATAGCTTGTTCTTTTTGTTGTGGTTTACTTAATCAAAGACACTTTCGAAATGTTAAAAGTAGCTCATAATTTGACAAGTAACATTAAACTGCTGTTATCAGTCAAGTAAATGGATGAATATATAATATATTAGGATAGGTCGCTTCATCACAAGGAATAAACTGGAAACTTTTTTTTACCTAGTTTTATTAAAAATGCCCATTACATTACGGTAAGTCTATAAGAATTTTGAAGTTCATTGTTCGTGGGATGTCGGTATATAATAATATACATATTTTCAGGTTATGTTTGTTTGATAAATACTAAGAAAAGGCCAAAAATTCATTCAACTTAGAAGATTAACTAGCAATTTTACTATAAAATTCTGAAATTCAAATTTCTACAAGGATCTTTTGAGAAAATTTTGAAATTTGTGGAAATACAAATATTTTAGTCAACTGTGATTAGTAATTTAGCAGTATTTTTTGGTACAGATGTATACTCGAAACATTATAATTAATTCTTTACAGCCATATACACTAATAACTCAAACTATCACATTAGATATAGTTCTGGCGTTGAAATTTTTACCCGGATAATGTTTATGGAATTGTGCCTTTCATAATTATTTTATGATTTAATTTTATTTATCTTCCATTAATTATACTATGCGGTATAATTTATTTTGTTTAAATAATTATAATCAAGCAATTTTTTCTCCACTGAGAGAATCCATATGGTATTCATGTGCAATTAATATGGTGTCATCTGGAGAGCATGTGGAACACATGTGGGTCCCATCTGTGACCTATTTTACTAAACGTAAATCCACGTGGTCCACGCGTGTTAACCGAGTTAATTTGTTGGTTATTAATTTTCAAATTCGTGTTGGTTAGAATTTATTCAGGGAACATAGGCATTTTGCATTTCCACCTGGTGCTCTCATCAGTACTGAATCGAGGTTCTAAAGCTTATTACGGTTGATCTTATATATTTGTTCATAATACAAAGTATCGATTCAGTGAAAATTTAAATAACATTCAAGTTTGACAAGAAATTGTTTAAAACCCTTGTTGCACACGAAAATTTCTATCGCATTTGTATCATTTTACTTTTATAATTTTACATCCGTGTGTAACGTAAATTTGCGTTATTTAAACTTTTTATTAAAATTCGATCAGTCAGTGGCGACTAGTCACGCTTTAGAGATTATCGCTTTAATCAATTTTAATGAAACAAAAAAAGGGTAAAACTTTTAAATTTAGTTTAAAAAGTTTTAAAACGGATCTAAACTTTATACTCCATGCTAATAGAATTAAGAAGATAATACCCATATATTGGTTAAAACGCAATTTAAAACTATATTACATTCCGTTTGCAATAAGAATATTTTTCTAATATAGTAATAATATATAAGGTTTGTTTTTTGTTAAAAACAACGAAATTTTGTTAATCAACAATTTGTTTTATATCGGAACATATATGCAGTAAAACACAGTAAGCTTTTCTACGAGAACAAGGGAAGTCTTTGTGTTCTTTTCATCCATCGTTATCACCGTACTTCGGCAACTATTAGGACCTAAAGAAAAGGTTCGTTACTTTTTTTTTCTGCGAGTAGCAATTTTCTTACCTATTCTATAGACCTTCACATAGACGATTCATCGAGTAATAGGATTCGCTAGAAATTTCTAAACGATTCTCTCTAAGGAATCAAAAGAGAATTATTATACGTTTGTTGTTAAGAACATTGTTACGTAGTTTATTTAAACAAATTGCGTATCTGTGCGAAAATTAAGAAAAAGTGACGATAAGAGCTCGATATAACACTCGGTCGAAAGTCGTGGGAAGATATGAAAATAAATCAATACCAAAATCTACCCCGGTTTCAAAAGGTTTGAATCGATTTTATTTGTCAGGGTCTTTCAAAAGCTTTTCAAAAGATTTCCATTAGGGGTAGAGCCCAACATTGAAACGGCTATCTTACTTCCGATAGTACAAAGTAAAAGCATTCGAATGTAAGAAGTCCGAACTCTATGCGATTTTACCTTAAATGTAAAATATTTATCCGATAAATTTTTGAAAATTAATATTTTTTTTTTAATTAAATAATTATTAATCGTAGTATTTTGAAATATCTATGTTACAGTAACGGAAGAACACAAAATTCATAATAATATTTAAAAATTAAGTCAAACATTAGAATTAATTATAAATGCGTATATAAAATTAAAATAAATCATTGTCATCTCGCATTCGGTTGATTAAACGTTTTACTCCAAAGTTAAAATTCTAAGCACACCTAAAGTTTATTTGTAAAATATGATTGTACCTTCCACTAAATTGAACCCACCCTAATAGAGATAAGCGGATTAAATCTAAATGCTAATATTTTCTGTGTCGTATACTTTCTCTCTTTTTTCATATTAATTAGCATCAACAATTAACGTTTATACATCATTTCTCGCCACGTAAATTCAACTGTTAATTCGTTACTTGTATTTGTAAAACAATTGATGAACAACCTATTCTTTGTAAAATACATTTAATATTATAAAAGGGATAACGAGAAAAATACATTTTATATACAGATTAATATCTGCAGAAGAAAATTCTATTTCCGTTTTAAAATGTCCTCTCCGTGCAGACTGAGATAAGTATCTTTCTTTCCTGAATAGAATTAATTTTCTTTTTACCCAAATGTATTGTTTCAAGTGTTTGCTGTTAATCAATATTTACTTATGTTGTAATAATCGATTTATCGATTACCACTCTATTCTTTCTTTTTCAACCTTTTTATCACAGAGAGAAATAGATAAAATAATATCTGTTTCAATCGTACCTTTTTAATATAATACACATTTTGTTTTAAATAAATAATATTACAGGCTTTAATTATAGCTAAAGCAAAAAAGAATTGTAAAAGTATTTGCGATTAAATTAACCTAATTTACATTTAATCGCTAAAAAAATTTAGAGAATAAACGAAAAGCTACTATAGAATATTATATATTTTACGTATTTCTAAACGTAAATATAATCCGACACTGATGTGAATAAAATCGAAATATTGAGAAGCAGTAAAAATACGTAAATAAAATAATAATGTAAAAGCAATTTATAATATATATTTATATGTATATGTTTATATATTATTATAAGTAAACACTCGACAGTATTCCGAAACTTGGTGTATTTAGTTTAGTCTCTCATATCACTGCAGTCGCACACGGAAATTACACTCGAGTAGTTTTCTAGACATAGGGAATAGGGATCCTCCATTTCCCTCTATCCCGAGCTGTATCCTTTACCTTCCGTTTCTTGTTATTTTGGAAGTTCTTGTAAAACGAAGATATAAATAAATAAAAGATTATTTAATCATTTAATTAGTAATTCAATTCTATTTATTATTTAAATATAAAAACTACAAATAATATGTGAAACATTAAAATTGATTTAAGTTAAATATTTTGATTCAAAACTATAATTAGCGATGGAGAAATTTGCTTAAATTCAGTCATGAAAATGTCTTCTAATGGTATATATTTAGAAGATTAATCCACATACATGTTTTCTTGTTACATTAAAATTAACACGCATTATAATTAACAACGTGTGATTTGTAATTACAATCGGCAATCTTCCAATTATTATTAAGTTTTATAAAAAAAAAAGAATTGCAATAGTTCAGAATAAGATTTAATCATAACTAGTACAAATCGTATTTAAAACATCTAGTAAAACGTTGTAAAATAATTTTCGAATTTTCCCACTAACGATTATTAAAAAACTACAATAAATATTAAACAACAACTCAACGTAAAAAATATTTGATTTTACCGCTTAGATTAAATTTATTAGGCAACATAATGTGCATAATTGATTTTAGCATTTAGTGCTAGAGCCAGCTGAAAATTTAATAATGATTTCAATAAATATCGGTGAAATGATTTTCAATTTAATTTCCTCATATTTAATTACTTTTCTTTTACCAATACCTTTTGATATTTCGCACTGTAACAGAAATTAACAGTTAACTTATTTATCTGAATTCTCGTGTGTAAATAACAAATTAAACAATTATTTAAAATTTCATAAAATCTGGGTAAATATTTGAAAGAGCGATTATGAGTAATATAAGAATTCATTAAAGCTTTTTGATCGTACGTGTGTAAACACAAAAAGATAGCTTCGGGCAATTTAGAAGGGGATTCATGCAATTTCATTCTCACACTGTTTTGCAAGCATCATATTTATATATATAGAGAGAGAGACACGACCTAAAAAATTAAAACATTTCTTAATCGTCTGGTACAAATCGACTATATATTACATTGCATTATCTTTAAATGCATATATATACAGGAAATAAATCTAATTAATATTTAGTAAATTAACAATTCGCATCTTCTAAATAATATTTTAAGCGTGGATATAAAAAATTAAATTTGTTTATTTAAATATATCTACTAGCATTGTTATACAAAGTAGAGTGAACAAAAATTTACGGGCGATGGGATTCAAACTCACGAGCCTGACAGCGCGTGTACCGTAACCGCATACGCACTTAGTCGCTGCAGTGGACGTGACAGTACACAATATTTTATTAAAGTTGAGATGAAGGTTTCAAGGGAAACCTACAGTTAGTCCCTCTTTTTATTGAATGAACACTTTTTTGTTTCATTCTCTGTCTGGTATAGGGGATATGATGTTAAAAATAATATTGTTATAATAATGCAGCCTTCGTTTTGGATTTGCATTACGTATATGTATTATTTCTAAAATAATTTGTTGCTTTATTGGTTTATAACAAAAAATACTTTTTAATTGTAATTTTTGTTCTTCCATACAATTCAGAGAGTATATATTAAAATATAATTTTATCTATATTGTTTGCAACATATTTTAATAATATGTTATCGATTTATGTATTTATTACTATTACTGTTAAAAACTTTAAGAAATTTGTCATTTAGATCGAGCTTACACGATTTATGATTAATCGTGACGACTAACAGGGACTGACTTACAGATGCGGGTTCTGGACTGTATTCAAACTTTATATAGATACTTTTTTTGAACTTATTTGTAAGTGTGATGGGAACTTACGTATTATACATTTCGCAGAGTGTTTTTTTCAAAAATTGAATGATGATAAGATACCATTTACACAAATAATCTTACAGATTATTAGAAAAAATGTTGAAACATTTCAAATATATTATTTCTAAGTATATAAGTGATTTAATAAATATAAGTTTCATTAAATTATTTAAACCTTACAAGTCTGTACATTTTTTTAAAGGGATGTCGGAGTCAGTAATTGGTCATATTATGTTACATTTTGTTTTAAAAAAACACGAATAAGTTTTTAAATACATTTTTGTAGATTTTGAAATTGATAATTTAATTACGATTTTCGGTTGAAAGATTACGCTTTTTTTTAACTAAAAATTACCGACCACAAAATGTTCATTCAATTATCATTAACAAATTTATTTTTACTTAAACAGTCAAAACATCAGGCCCTCTCTCATGTCTTAAGGCGATGTGATACCCAAATTACAGGAACCTACCTCTAAAATCCCAAAAATTTTAAAAACTAATGGAATTAAAAATCTGAAAAAATTTACAGATATTGTTGAAAGCAAATAGAATACCGTTACAGAGCGATTTTTTCAAAATAATTAATTTAAAATGAATTATATAGAAATAACCATTTTTTGGTCGGTAATATATAGCTAAAAGCAATGCTGCACGGCTGCTCAAAAATCTCGTTGATTTATTGATAAAAAAATTTGAAAAAATTCATAGACAATCTTTAATGTAAATACAACACCGTTACAGAGCGTTTTTTTTCGATAAAGTATACTGTTCGCTTAAGAAAAAATAAATAGTGGTTCTGTTTTAATGGGTTTACATCTCCTTAAGCTACGTCCATATATGAATTTTTCAGATTTTTAATTCAATATTTTCGATAAAATTTTTGTGTTGAAAATTGTAGATCCCGAATTTGGCTCCGAATTATTAGGCTGCCTGTAAAAATGAGTAGACATAAAGTAAAGAATAAAAAAAATAATTAAAAAACTTTGAGTCACCTTTCATTAGCAATGTGTAATTATAATGCATAAAATATACAATAATTCATTTTTCGATGGAAGAGTGAAAATATAATATAATGGAATAACTTAAAAATATGAGGGAAGAAAGATAAAATTCACCTGTCGATAATGCCGTTTGTACTGAAAAGATAGCTATCAATATTAATCGGTTGAAATGACAAACACAATGGAAACAAATCGTTTCTTCTTCACCAAAGGTTCACAGTCTATGATTTCAAATGGTAACGCGAAACTTTAAGGATGAATCGTGCGCATCGCCTCGAATATATATACTGGCCAGCTGCTGCTGCTGCTACTCGAAGCAAACTGATAAGCTTGGAGGGTGCTTGAAAACTCTGCAATGGTTTCTACTTCACTTTATGATCTCTCGCTCTCGTCGTTCTTCTGCCTGTGAAAATGATCTAAACCATATCGGATGTATAAACTCGGACAGAAGAGTAAGAAAATGCCGTCTCTCTTCTTAGAATATAATGAATCTGTGTCGATTCGAAAGATTAGTCGTTCGCCTAGTCTTTACGATGCTGGACCGTTTGTCTTCGTGAAAAAATATTCCGTTTATGGGCTTCCGAGCAACAATTTTTACGAGCGTAAAGCTGTCTATCGTTAATATTGCGCTTTGTAAAGATTGAGTTCAATAAAATTGTCGTATCGCTTTCTAGTTCAGTACGAGTGATCTTTCTAAATACCTTTACTAAACGTATACAAGTGAATTTTGACCTATATAAACCATAATTTTCGTTTGAAAACGTTTCCATCCATATTTTCCATTCTACACAGGTTGTCGATAAATATAATCATTATTAATTGAATCTATACTATGATTCTGTAGAAAAAAACTTGCACAAGTATGTAACTCGGGAAAATAAGAAATAAAAAGTAAGAACAAGAATAAATGTAAGAAATTTCATAATTGTTTCTATTTCTTATTTTAATTGCGCATCGAAATGGCTACTTTATTTCAAATGTTATTCTATCACCGGAATGCGTCCGATAGAAAATTCTTTAAACTTTATTACATCGGTTATTAAATTAATTCAAATGTGCATCATGATTTATTCTTTTTATTTTCATCTGTAATATAATGCGTATAAGTCTAATTTATATTTTATCAAATGTTTTCGGATGAACAAATATATATTGAAGTTATGTATAATTAATAATTTGTTCGAACAAGAATATATATATAGTCGTGCATGGAATTGATCAGAATCAATGTTTTCACAGCGGGTAGTAAGTCGTTACTAGGTTGTCTACGACACTCGCCAAGCGGTCAAAACCAATGATTTCCCTGTGTACTGCGCCGACATCGTAGCGACAACAGCCTTAATTAAACGAAGTAACTCGTCACACTAATTGAAAATACATGTTCGATAACAGAAGTTCCTAAGGTTGCCGTTGGCGAAATTGCTCCTCTGTTGCTGCCGATGCTGATGGTGCTTCCAATGCGTCTGTACGGTTGACTATGTGTGTATTTAGATAGTAAATAATAAGAAAACTCGGTTTTCAAATATTTCAGTGACATATAAGTTTGCTAGAGAAACATGTCGCAAGAAAATTATGGCGTAAGCGTCATTCACACGGAGAAAGATATCTGCGTGTTTAGAAAACATGAGAGTGATAACAATTCCAGTGGATTGCTTTAACGGATTTTCCGGTGTGTACACTAAAAGAAAAGACGAATGAAAATTACACATGTATGTATTCAAGGTTCAGTTATTTTCTCTCGACAATTTCAACGGAGTACTAAAATAAATATTTACCCTTCCTATCCTTACCGATGGAGCAATAATTGATTACAAAATATAGAATACTACAGTACAAGATTTTTTTTTCTTTAATTTGGTATATAATGTTAGATTACTGAAAAACCAAGATCTCTTTTTTCACGTATAATATACTTTTTTTATTAATCAATTATTTCGAAAAGGTACAGAATTGATTTTGAGAATTCTAACGGTGCGGCGTACGTGATTGTTACCGACCGAGTAAACTAAGTTAATTTTTCCATTTATTCAAAAAATCTACTATTTTATGAAAAATTCAAATTGCAGATGCATTAGATAATAAAATAATACGTCGCTGAGCATAGTTACAAGTCAAGAAATTAAAGACACCTTTAAAAAAGTTTATACGAAAAACTATATATTTTCGGTGAACACTACTTTTGGAAATATTGTTGAAATATAATGACAATTTGCAGAAGGGAAAATTATTCAATGATCTTCCATATTGCATAAAATAGTAAATTTTATACAATTAATGAAATAATTAACATTTTTTGCTCGGTCGGTAATAATTGAGTACGGCATATTAATAAATGAGAATTAGAATGAAATGTTTACTATACTGGATAGTAATATTTCTTACTCTATGTAAAAATAAGTAAAATACAAATTAAATACAAATTTAGTTTAATTAATGTTATATTCCTTAGGATATACCAACATTTTGAATCTGCGTACTGTTACCAAGTTCCAATGTTATCAAACCCACAGTTGTATCTTCAGCGTTTTGAATAAAACATAGATTTGGCAACACCGACGGTCAGATTGAATACAAAGTTGTCCATAAAATGGAAGTAGTTAACACAAGATCATCGAACCTCAACGAAGCGCAGTGTCGCCAGCGTTAAAAAAGCTGTCTGACTTTTAAATGTATACGTTACATCTAAATTCTCGCATAATTTTTTAAAATAAATAGATATGCTTTAAAACTTGATCACTGTATTCAACAATTTTTTAAGGACAGTAACAATACATAATTTGAATACGAACTAACAATCTACATGAAATGACATTACCACAGTTAGTATATTAAAACCGTAACAAGGTAAACGTAACGTTTGACATTGTCAAGTTTCATCTACCTAGTTGAATTGCCCGTGCATTATAATTTCCGTTATCGTTATAAAATACATAAACAATTCTACAAATCAACAATAACGTTGACAAAATAAAGGAAAAAAAAAACAATCTTCCCGAAATAATTTTCGGGAGAAGGTAATTTTCTGATTTAATGAGACGTAAATCCATGGGATGGCCAAGACATTTAAATGACAATATAAAAAAACACTGAGTGTGCAGATACACGGATGAGTGGTTTTAAGGGACTTTTCCGGTTTGAACGGCACTCGGTATCCGGTCTCGATAAAAGCCTCTATACCTTCACTGTGTCGGTAATTTCCTGTCGTTAGCCTCTGCGTCCTTTTACCTGTAACGTGTGTACACACATCTTTTGTATCTTCAAATTTGTAATATATAACGGATCTTTATTGTATTTCGAACATATTGAGAAATATATTGGAAACCTATATGGAATTATAAATTATTCATAGTTTTTAATGATAGGTTATGCATTGAATAATATTATACAAAAATATAAAACAAAAATTTAAATAAAAAATATCACACATGCACAAAAGTTTTGGATTTATTATTTATAAAAAAATTAATTTTAGCGATAATAAGGTAAACATTGATCTGTACTTAAGGGGACGAGCCAGTATTAAAATTGAAAAAAAGCTATTCAATATTAACAATTAATAATTTTTTTCATAACATTTGATAACATTTCTTAATTTTTTAAACAAATTATATTATATTTAACTTTTACTTAAAATTTTTTGACTAGTTTATGTCACATAACTATTTTAATTAATTATGAGACTCCGTACTCTCATTTTTTCAATATTGGACTTACTAGAAAAATTTTGTATTGGTTTTATGATCTTTTTAAGGAACTAAAAGGTTCCAATTGTTTATAAAATCGCACTCATTTTCAGAATTAGAAAAATAATTATAGTTCTTACGCATGTTTGCAATAAAATAGTTCTCTCACAGAATTCAAGGAATGCGTAGTAAATTTACAGTATAAATCTTAAATTTTAACCTGCAAATTTTCGTCAAGTTGGTATACCTGCGCGAGGATATCAGGTGTGCCACACGCAATTTGCCGAAATATAATAAAAGTTTCGAATGCAGACATATAGATATTGTCTAATCATACTAAAAGCAAAGTCTAACGCATTACTTTCACGAGAGTGAAAAAGTTTTTACTATATTAATGTTATACTTAACAACTTACTCCGAGTTTATCAACGGTTTTATTACGGTAGATTAAAGTTTCAAACTGCTAAGTTAAACACAAGAATATCGCATAGTTCGGTGTACTTATTTTAGTTAACCGTTGGTACATCGTATCTGTATACCGTTCGCGCCGTCTATTTTAGACAACGCGTTGAGTTCAAGTCTCTACCGTTATACTTTTACTGCGACGTTGCCAAATTACCGAATTGCCAACATTGCATTTTTAGGTTACGGCTACGAAAATGTCGCATTTCAAAATTATATTTTTAGAATGGATTTCGTAGGTATTCTAAGAATAATGTAAATTAAATACGTAAATTATTTATTTTATTGGCTGTATTTTCTTTTACCAATAATTCGCTTTTCTTGCAATAAATATTAGACGTATATAATGATTTTAAGAATGTTTTCGTACACGTCGCTGTTTTCACATGTCACACGCAACAGTTTAGCGTAATATGAATAAAAATTTAGAATATAAAATAAAATATAGTAAAAAAAACAAAAGATTTTGGAATAAAATATAAAAATCCTATTACAAGGAAATTTTGCCGATTTATATAAAAATTATGAAATGATAATATATTATGTTATTACAATATGGTTTATAATTTTAGTATACACTTTCTCGTTTAGATTAATATATTCTCTGCAAAAAAATACTTTAACATTACGTACACGTTATAAAATTACATTTAGCACATACGTCAGTGATTCGATTCCGACGATAATAGAGTTAATTTTAATGGAAGTGAAATTTCCGTAACAGAAATAACGCGGACGAAAAGTTTATATTTATAAAAACTGTTTATGCTAATTTTTAAAATATTTTCCAGGGTATGTAAATGTACCTTATGGAAATGTTCTCTTATTCAAATTTGAGAGTCCGAGCACGTAATCTAGTAATGCCATTATTTGGGTTACCAGCCGTGATGAAATTTTATTTCTTTATTTCCATTATTTTTTAATTAACATTTCAGGGATTAGCGATATTTATGCCGAAAGTGTGTGTAAGAATCGTACACGTTAATTATAAAAGTTATTTTTGTATATATATACAGTTTATCTCGATCCGCAGTACCCTCTCGTCGATTCAGGGTTACCGTTCGAAGAAATATATATTATTTTATAACAAACCTTTTTTTTTTGTTATTTTAATATTCATTAAGTGTTGCAAGTTCGCCTCTTTGTTATTCGAGTAAAGTATTCGCGTACACACCGAGAACTATTTTACTGCATTAGGAGGGCTCGCAATAATCTCTTAATTTATGTAAAATTAATTCTTTTGTAATAAAATAATAAAGCGCGTTACAACTTCTCATGGAAACAGACGGACTGCAACCTTTACGAACGAGACATTTTCTAATCGTGCGGGGCATTATTATTCTTAAAATATTAATATCTATACAAGGAAAATTTCTCCGCGGCAACGATTATGTTTTTTCTTCGAAAGTGATATATTTCTTATCTGACAACCAGTGAAGGAAACGATTGTTAGACAAGATAAAAATGTTTACTTTTGAATAATAAATATTACGAATGTAACAATTACATAGGGAGGACAAGTGTACAATTGAGAAAATGACTTATGACTGTCTTCATACCTAATGGAACGTTATCAGGAAGTAGTTTGAGTACATCCTGGGAGACCCGGCGTAGTTCGATGTCGCGTCTTTGACACCACCTAGTGGTCGCCTTCAAGTGCTCTTCGAGTACTCTTCCGGAAACGGGAAGACGCTTCCACAACGGTCTGCCTTACTGAACGCTCCGAGACAGCTAAATCGCCACTTTCAAATAATACAAATAGATATATACCTTTTATTCATATTCATCGTTAGATAACACTTTTACAAATTTTTGTTTCTCGTTTTATTTAAATTAACTATATACTAATAAATACATAATAATAACAAAAAAAAGAATTTATGGATCATTTTTTTAATTCCATCAAGAGAGGATATCGAAGCTATAGTGATTTTACCGACATATATATATATATATATATATATATATAGATTGGACAGTTTCTAATGTTCATCAATAATTAAGAAAAGATTTTTTTAAGTGATTTGTCAATTTTTCGTAATAAGCAAAACATTTTTTCTAACATAACCTTAAAAACCGTTGCTACGGTGCCAAAAATCTTTAAAAATTGTTTTAATTTGTTGATAAATATTAAAAACTATCGACACTAACTTTGACATCCACTGCATTAATTAGTCGAGATAACGAACGTTAATTTCTATTAATTAATACTTTAATTATTTATTTATTTATGTATACAAGGTGTTCAAAAAGTTCAAAACCTGTTAAATATATGTTTAATAATGATTTTAATCAAGTTGGTTAAGGTCATTGATACAGTAATTTATTTACTCAAATTTGATCTTATCAATGACCTTTTAGGTTATTTCGAGGTCAACGTAATTTTTTTAACAGGCGTCTGTTTCATAAAATCACGTTCGCACTTATATACTTATTTGGTATGCTCGAAATGGCCTCAAAGGTCATGCTAGGTAATTCCGGAACTTTTTGAACTCTCTGTTTAAAGAATGATAATAACAATAATAATAGTGGTAGACAATACATTATCCATACTTTCTTATGTCATTAATAGGTTATTGACTTAAAAAAATGGAGGTATCTAAAATAACGGCAAACTAGTGAGTTTCACTTTGAAAATTATCGTTGTAAATAAAAAAATGTTTAGAAAACTGTTCAAGTACAATGTAAGAGAAATCGCAAATAGTTTAAAATACAAGAGAAAAGTTTGCCACGTACTTATAAAATATTTTCCGATTCATGGTTCAAATGAGGCTAAAAATGTATTATTAAACGAAAAATAGCGTGCAGAAATTGGAACAATCAGGAAAAGAAAATAACAACTTCCAGACCATTTGAAAAGTGATTTATTTTATTTTAAGAAAAAGCAAACCGAAGTTTCAACAGTCGCGTGTACATGAAACTAAGGAACGATAGGTACAGATTGCAGGCTGTTGGACACATTCGGTCGCCAGATGTTTTATTATACCTTTCGAAATTTTGACCGGTTCATGAAAAAAAAAAAAAATGTGTATATAGGACGTACATGCATGAGAAATTTTGTTAACGATACCCGCACGTCACCGATACAACATACATTTTTGAAAAATTTCTTTTAGCATATTCATCAGTTCGAATGTAAATCTATGGAAAATAACTGAATATTATAATAAGAAATTGCCATCTGCTATATTCTTATATAGTATATACATTATGATGCGCATGTATATACATCTCATTGAGATATCTTTTTTTTTAACGGACGCTTTTTTTTTTTTAATCGACGAATTATTTAAATAAATTTGATTGTAGTAACGTTAAGACCAAGGCGCATACAGTGGTCATTACCGCGCTAGTTAGTTGTAATTTGGTAGCTTGTAATTATTTCAACGAGCGCAGCGTCTAGTGTCACACCGTTGCCCGCGTGTAATTACGGTAAACGAATATTTTTCTAATTGCAAATAATGAAATAATTAAGAATGTTACAACAACAATTTACAATGTTTAAAAGTGAAATAAAATAAGCGAATATCCAAATTAATTGCTTAATTACCATGATATTTACGAATTTCACCAGATCTTTCGTTTCGCTGCACTCAGTTACTTCCCCTTTCACTTAAAAGCTCAAGATTCCAGAGTAAATAATAAGCACGAATAAAGTACCTAAGGTACATGAAAGCATAAAGTGAAAAGTAATATAGCTTATTAGTTTAACTCTTCCCTGTGCTAGACTAACTTAAATTTAAGTGTAATTTACCGATTGTTATTAATAAATAAATTGCTACTTTTTTTAGCTATGACTTTGATTAAAATCATAGTGTTTTCATCGCACTTGGTACGGTTTTAGATTTATTTCGACATTTATTTAACCATGTTACAAATAATAATTACAAAAAAATATTATAACTGCCAGTCACGAAAATTCTTTAACCCAACGAAACATGATAATACATCTAGATTCAACATAACATAAATAAAGTTCATTTTACGTTACATAAAATTGTATTAAATATTTATGTAATATTTTTAATAGCGATAGTAATCTACTTTTTAAATTATTTTTGTTTTATCTTTCAAGATAATATTTTCATTATTTTATAGTTTATATAAAATACTATTTCTTAAAAAGAGAAAATTATTTACTTATTTAAACTTTTTTATTTCCTTGCTCCTTAAAAACGTAATGTATTTCTGCAAAACAACGTTCATTAAATAATAAAGAATGAATTTGTACATTTTTATACGTCCAATTAAACGTAGTTTTATTGTAAAATTTAAAAAAATTCCACATTTTTTTAAATGTAATTTAACAATTATTAATAAATAAAAAAACTTCAGATTTATTGAATTACACGTTAAATTTATCTATTAATTTCTCCATTGACGTCGTCTAGCAACAAATATATATATATATATATATTTTTAATCGCCCGCATGAGAGAGGAAAAAGTATTGTCATTTCTTTCCCTTCTTCTCTTTTCAAGAAAAGCTTTACAGACGCTTTCCTTACACGGAGATAAAAAAAGAGAATAAGAAGTAGGAAAAAGTCGCCGGACGTCTTCAATGGACAAACAAACAAGGAAAAATCTCGCGAGCTCCCTTAGAAATTGGTTCGAAAGGTATTCGTGCTATGAATGCATGTTGGGAAGGTTATATTAAAGCGAAGCGCTCTTATAGACCATTTTCGTACATTATTTATTTTTCTTTTTTTCTTTTTCACTTATTTCTAACTGAATGAAAACCCGTAAATATCGCGAAAAACGACAGGATTACAAAAAGAAAAATTTTTAGATTAAAAGCGGGAAAAAAATTTTTTTCGCTAATATTTCTTCTTCCTCCAGTTTCTCTTATTTTTCATAGAGCGCGTCCCCTTCGTCTTGTGTACACCTCTTGCGAAGCGCACCTACTCCCCCTTTTCTCTTTGGGTTCCTCGTCCACATTAACCATATTCCCTCTTCGAAATCCCGAATGAACGCTTATTACGAGGAAAGCAAATCCCCTCTCTTTTGCACATGCCATTTCTCTCACGAGTACACGCTGACATGCTTATCATCTTTTCTCTCTCGCATACTTTGTTATTCTCTATACATCTCGTATAACTACGACTCGCACATATATACAATCTTTTATCCTATATTTCCTATTTTTCCATTTTGTACAAGTGTCGCAGTCACATCTGCAACCCCAATAAAAATGAAGTATTGAGACTAATACCGAGATACATTTTATACATCATTTTCCGTAAGTTATTTTATTTAACGTTTTCTCCTATCGACCGCGACTTTTCATATATATATATACCTATATCTTGAATCTACCGGACAATCGAATAATAAGCAACGTCAATTGCACCTCATAAGGAAAGAGGATATTTTGCGAGCAGTGAACGTGCATTTTCTTCTTAACAAGTTTGTTGGTGCGTAAAATTTCCTAACTTTAAAAGTAAATTTTTTGTTTTATTTAGGCAACGCTTTTTCTTTCAACCTGGCTCTACCTCTCTTATATCTCCACCCCGTGTGCTCGCATTCTCGCCTTCCTCCCCTCTTTCTCTTTAATACTTTGTGCGAAGGTGATTTATGTATGTGCAACTTTTAAATCCTTTTTTTTTCGTTCAAAGGCTACAAATAAACATGCCAGATTTTTCCAAAGGTACGGCATGCCATTTCGCTTGAAATGTTATCATGACTATCGAGGCAATATTTTATACTCAGATCGATAACCCTTTTTTTCCACCGAATATTTCGGAATATATGTTTTAGAACAATATACATTTCCAACCAACGCGAAATTATTAATTTAGTGTATCGAATATTTGTTTCATTATTAGCCAATTGATAAATCGAGTGTGGTCTATTAAAGTAAAATAGTAAAAATTTAACTGTATTGAACAGTGATACCACTTATCGGTATTACGAGAAAAATTTAATTAGTGAAAATCAACAGTAGCGAATAACATAATTAACTAATAATATAGTGATAGTAGGAGCACTAATAAGATAAACCAAATTTCATTTTCAATGATAAATGACTTTTTATTAACAAAATATCTTAAATAGAAATTGTAACGTTTATTATGATACAAACTAATCATTTTTCATAATGAATGAAAATAGCTTATAATCAGCTATAAATTAGCTATTTTTAACATCAAAATATTAAAAATTGTCAATTTTCTACCGCGAAGTGTGTATTGAATATTTGCTCGTAAAATCATATTCATTTTAAAAATAGTAGACACTAACTTTTTAGAGTAGTGAGTATTTATGTTTTATAACTATCAAAATTGTTATTTTAAAACAAGTACAGTTCTTTTTATTATTTAAAAAAGTGAATAATTGCCAATTCAGCTAGTTGACTGATTTTTCATAAATACATATATATTAAATATTCTTAATGAAATAATAAATAATTACTTTTTTATTTTGATAAAGCATAGTTTTACAAAAAGTCTATTATACAATATTAAATTAAAAAGCTATAACATGTACTGACTTTTATATATATTTTATTAAGTATTATAAAATGCAATAAAACGAAGATCGAACGGGTAGCGTAAGTAATATGGCAACGGTTGTATAGGCTTATTATGTGTAACCTTATCTTTTTTTATTATCGGCGAGGTATGCTTTTGTTGCGTTTGAATTATGTCTAGTTAAAAAAGATATTCTAAAAGGAGTTTTACAACATCATTCTAAATGAAGACGACGCATTTTTATCTGTAGTATAGAAGAGCAGATATTTTCATGCATTTTAATCATCGGTTTATTAAAAATAAGTATAATTAATAGAAAAAAGAAAATTTTATGGATTAAAAGTAAAAAAAAATGAAAACTGATAAAACCATTTGGAGGAAAAGTTTTAGAGTTCATAAAAGCGTCCGCGAGTTAAATTATGGGATCCTTTGTGATTCGGTCAATTAAGTCAAGTTCTGGGATTTACTAACTGACGGTAAAGTAAATTGAATGAAAACAATAGAATCAATTTGCGCACAATTAATTAAATGTTGAAATATAATGTCATTATACGCGTAGACATATATATCTATAAAGGTAGAGTTGATAATCTCGAATCTGTTTCTTGAAACTTGGAGCTGTTTGTCTTATTATAAAAGCTATTCAAATCCCTTTCTCACTTAGAGTGTGAGCGAGTGTGTGCGTGCGTCTCATCTCGTTGTTTGTTTGTCTCTCTTAATTCATAAGGTAGCACAAGTGTAACCCTATAAGTAAATATCTCGTTGAAATAAGATCACGTGATTTTCCTCATCAGAATTCTGATCCATCCCCTCTAATGTATGTGTTAGGATTTAACCGATCCTTGAGAAAATGATTCTTGATATACGAGTAGACCCCGGTAAAAAAAAAGGATCCTCCTTGCATCCACTTGCGTTGCAGAACGTTTTAATCGATTAACCACTCTATTGAGATGGTGAATCTTTGATAAATTAATCTTGATAACGAATTGAGAAATTTCATTTCCATACATTTCTCACCACTTTGAAAAGTAAACTTATCACTTTCGAGTAACCGAGGTGCTTCCGTTGCATATCTAAAGTTATTTTTAAACAACGATCAAACTTTTCACTTGACAACTTTGATTCGTTTTTATTAGTTTGTTTGTTTATTATTTAGTTACCGGAATATCGCGAGGAGTAGCACTGTAGAGATAAACCAAGTTTTTGTTACTTCGAAAACTAGAAGCGAGAATACAATACTATTTTTTGTAACTGTGATGTTAAAATAAATGACAAATTAAATACAAGATCCAACTTATTTTTATTTTCGATAGGCTGGTATTACGCTCTTAAGGGGATGTAGGACTCAGAAAATGGTCATTTTTTTACATTTTACAAATTTTTCAAGACTTTGAAATCCATAATTTGATTACGATATTAGGGTTCAAAATTTATGCCTTTTTTGACTAGTAATTACCGACAAAAAATTATTTACTTAATTATTATTCAACAAATAATTTTTTCTTAAAAAAATCAAAATGCCAAATCCTTTCTAATGTTTTAAGCTATTCATATGAATTTTGTTCGATTTCTAATTCAATATTTTAAATATAATTTTTTGTTGAAAGGTGTAGATTCCTGTAATTTGGGTCCGACATCCCGTTAATAATGATAAACTTGATTATTAAACTTAAAATTAAACAAGATGAGAAATATTAATTAAATTTTTATTATTTATACGTTTAAGTAAATAAATAAATTTTCCGAGTATATTATTTTGTATGAAATTTTCTATATAATAATATAATATTTCGATTTTAGCTCAGACTGTCGTGCTTATCTTTTTGTTTGCTCCCTTCAGCAAGCGGTTATAAAGGAGAGATTTTCTTCGAAGCTCCGCTGTATTACGGTGGAAAGAGGATGGAAAGGGGTAGATTAATTCGGGACTCAAGAGCCCGTATCGTGAAAAAATATAGGAAATTCAAGAGAAAATCGAGTAAATACTAGGTTCTGAAATATTTTGTTTCTCGCCCCCTCCTCCCTCCTTTTTTTTAGCCGATGTATTATAAATTGAACCAAAAAAATTATAATAGTTATATTTAAAATTTCAATTCGAATCACGCACACTGTTTCGAAGGAGTCGTACGAAGCGCGATCGAACCGAAACTGAAGGGAAGGTGAGGTATGACAGGAAGGGAAAGTTAAGGAAATTCGGGGGTGGTACTGGTGTATAAATCACTTGAACTATTGGACTTGGGAGGGTTCCACACCTCTCTCTTTCTCTCTGGATCTCACTCTCTTTCCCTTTCCACTGTCTCAGGCTGTCGAAGCGAAACCGAATCTTAGCTGCGGATGAAATCCAAGTGTATTAACTAGTGTATTATATCCTAGGTGTCAATTCAGCTTTTATTCCTTCCTTTCCTTTTTTTACGATTACTACAAAGATTCAAACAATTTCTTTACCAGTTGGAAATTTTTCCTTTTTTTATATTTCTATCTGTGTATATATATATATATTTCACGCCATCGTATAACGCGAGAATAGATATCGTTTTTATCGACCGATCGGTCTGCCTCCAGAGTTTTACGATGCGCCTCAGTGAAAATCGAGATGAGAATCTACTTACGTGGATAATCCATAATTCTCTCTTTTTATATAATAAAATGTTAAATCCTCGTACGTATTTGTTTAAACAATAAAATTTTTTATTTTTCATATTACATAATAAATTTTTCATCATCTACTTATATATACATAAATAAATCATGCTCGAAATTAGATTTTTTTCCAATAAATATATAAATATAAATTTGCTAAAGCTCAAGGTAAAAATTCTTCGGTCTGCCTTGTGCTTATCCAACCGATTCAATTTGAGAGTTCCTGAATCTCTTATAAAAAAGGGTGAAGAATAAGATAGTTTTAAAATGACGTCGCATTGTAGTATACAAGAGTTTGAAAACCAGTACCACCGGCAGCAGCGGCAGAGCGGCATGAACATTTCAAAACTATCTATCTTCTTTAACGAGACTCTGGGAACTCTGAAATTGAATCGCGTGGAGAGCAACGCACTGCAGAACACAGAATGGACCGGAATTGTTGTACATACTTACTTAAACTTAGAAAAGTATTTCTATCACAAAAATCCTAACTTTCAAATCCGACAGATTTGAATTTCACGATTTTACAATATCTAATTGTCCCAACAATTCGACAAACTATACTCCCCCTTCCCACAAAGCAACAGTAAAATAATAATAATGTGATATTTGTTGTATTGTAAGGCTAAAGTATAAAAAGTTTTACCATCAGAAATACAATGTTTGATATACTCTCTTGTCGCTAATGTACTCGAGCGATAAAAAAAAAAGTTTGATCAATACTTTCGCTGTGTCGTTGAACACGGTATTGTTTTCGGCATTTAATAAATAGCAGACTTCGACGATAACATATGTAGCTGCTCACTCTCAGTCTGAGTTTATTTACATCGCGTATTGCCCGCGTACAAAGGGAGTCAAGGTATTATATAGACACGTGAAACTTTTTTTTTTATTTTTTCTGGATGTACATTTCAAACAATTGATAATATATATATAATATGGAATGATATTATAATGAAACTTTGTTATCAAATATTAACACAAAATCGTTAACGCAAAACTCTTTTTTACCTTGATGTATGAAATAATCAATATCAAATCGTCTTTAATTATTTAAGTGCTGAAAGTATTTCATTTCTTGTCAATGATTGCTTCATATTTTTAATAACTCTTATCTCAATTGTTATATGCACATTATCATCCTGATAATACCTATATTGAATCAATAATTTACGTCTCTTATTGTTCCTCCGATATCATTTATTTAATCTGTTACGAAAGTACAATCTCTACTTAGGGGAATTTTCAAACTGATAATAATAATAATAGAATTTAATTAATTTATCGAGTATATTTCAATGATTTAGTCAGAATGAAAACTTAATATTTCATTAATTAATTTGATAAATATGTAAAAATGCGCTATTACACAACTTTTATAGCAACAATACTGTTCAAGCGGGAATCAAAACATTTATAAAATTTTACCGAAAATGGTAAACAAGTCTGTAATTAATGTTAGAAAAACGGTTTCATCCAACTGCACAGACGCTTAATTTCCAGTAGGATATTAACCGAATTAATTTTCTTTGAAGCATAAATGGATCGTTTCGAGAAGCCGTAGGTGTAGAAGATTGTATTATAATTAGAAGCCCTACGACAATTCCGCGTATCAAAGTTGCATTGTTAAATATTCATAATAATCATTATAAATTTCTGAGTTTGAAAAACACTTAGAAAGGTTCCGTGTCGCAGGATATTTATCGTAACAATTTAAATTTAATTTTCATGCCTCGAAGGGTAGGACATGCATCCCTGTAATTTGGCTTGAGCTACCCTTTAAGAGTAAAATATAATTCCAAAGGGTAGCGAAGGAATGTATACAAGGATGCTTTTGTGTAGGTAGGAAAAATACCTAGGAGCAAAGCGACAAAAAATAAGGAGGGAGGGTCATTTAACAGGAAAATGTGGCGAAACTCGCGTGTATCCATCAGAAAGTACTACGGAAATATTTATTGCGACGCAGCCGTATATCCCACCTCGGAAAGCAGGAGCGATAGCTAAATTAGATAAGCGAAAACTCGCCCAGGGTAAGATGTATTACGGAAAAACGTTCATCGGAAAACGCTTAGTCGAATCCCTCGCAACAACAAAAAAATATTTACACGCGACTTAACCTCCCGTACAAAGACAAAAATATTTTTTACTGCAAAAAAAGGACAACTTGGATACATATATACCTATCTACGCAGAAATCTTGTAGTTGCGCGATAAGCGATAAGCGATTCGATCATTAAAGAATATATCTCAGTCAGTTACAGCGAGCGTTTGGAATTTATAATCCAACCTCGCCTTGGTTTTCCCTGAATTTAGCCTAGACCAAGAGTTGTCAAGTTAATTAGGAGTTTGCTTTATTTAAATTATCAACATTCCTAAAGGGGATTTGAATCCGTTTATATAAGGTGCGAAGTTGATTTTAGTAATCGCATATGTTCGCATCATAAAATCATAAAGTAATCAAGTCCCCTTCCTTCCTCGTACGCACGCACACACAAGCACGCACGCGCGCACGTACCGAGAAATGCTTTTGGGATTCTTATTCAGCAACCCTAAAACGTTATTCTCTCTCTCTTTCCTCTCTCTGGCAGCCGTTGTAAAATCTGAACTAACGAATAAATTTTACATCGTTAACGTATGTTTATACATCAGACACGTATTTCTTTTTTCAATTACGCCACTACGTTCCGATAAGGTGTATATTTTTTTTTATGAATTTTAAACGCTAAGAAAATAATGTAATATCTCTACACTTCTCTCCCCCTGTCCCTAGAGACTAAAATGATGCCTGACCATAAATCGGGTAGGAGTTGAAACAGAGGGAAGGATACACGGAACTAAGTGGCGCACATTATCCGTTGCCTCGACTATTAAACGCGCACTAACAAGGCTAAGCTTAAACTTTGAACTTTAAAATATATACGATATATAAATAATATGAAATTTAACAATTCGATTTGTTCGGTAACGCGATCAACGACTCGATAAGTCGTATATGATTTAAATACATTTTAAAGGTTAGGTTAAACGGATATTTCCCCCCTCCCCTCCCCTCCACCCTTTTTATTTATCAAGAATTTTATAGTTATATGCGAGTAAAGCTTTTTTAAAATTCTAATTATGAAGTTCTGTATTTTAATGTCGAATGTGATTTCCCTTGCTAAACATTTAAACGGGGATGCAAATATATCCAGTTAATTAGTACGCGTTCTGTCCTCGCGGAAACGAGATGCGCGAAGAGAGAACTTTCAGCGATCGAATACATGCGCAGTGATGCTTAAAAATATATTCCAACCATGCGCACAATGGATTGTATACATTTCGGATAAAATTTAAGTGAATCCTGATTTTCTTACCGTGAACCTCCGAATGGGATTAAAATTTAAATATTGTAGTAACTCTTATAATATAATTAAAAAATTCAAATTTTTCAACCTTGTAATTGCTGGATATTTAATCATAACAATTATTATGGAAATTTTTGCCGAAGGACGTATACAATACTGTCACCTGCATGCAAACTTAATCTGTTACTCTTTCAAGTCCCAAATAATTATTCATTATTCATTCGTTTCATTAATTATTTTGAAATATTCTAACCTATATAAGCTATACCGGCGAAAATTTTAAAAATGATTAACGAGTACAAATGAACATGGTAAATCCAAACGTGAAAGAATGATGTATTATAATATCTACTGCATTTTTTATTGTACTTTCAAGCACGGGAAATTTGAATTTTTGTTTTATCGACTCTGACGTTTCTTTAATAAAGTAAAAATAAATCAATGTTCGTATCTTTATAGATTATGTTATAAATCAGAAACTAAAAAATATTTTTCATTTACCGCGTCGTTTTTTATTTGATCGTTAACATGACGGAAAGAATCTGTCAACGGTCGTCGCGTATACACAAACTTTCCCGTTTATATAGTATTATGTATGCGTCTCGCAAAGAATATGATGATAAAGGATATACTTAAAAAAAGATAAATGATTGAACGTTGTACACATATTTTTCTTTATTCTGCATGAAAAATAGTAAACTTTTTCAATTAATTTACTGAGCATACAATATTTCTTCTAAAACGCAACTATGTGTGCAATTGATAAATTTAACAGTATATTCCATGCCCATGTATTTTCAATTGTTTTTATTTTCGATCACAACGTAGAAGAAATTTTTTTTTCTAAAAAGAACAGAATTTTCTACGAAAACGTAAATCTAATTATTTAATTGAATCGAAGTCACGATTGATCGACGAATAAAAAATTTTTATTGCAATAATTCTTATGAATATTTTAAAAGAAATCAGCACAAGGAAAATCTTTTTTTATAAAATATTACATAACTTGGTAAAATTTCAGTATCTTAAGGAACGTTGTCAAAAATTAAATGGGTAAAAATGAAAATAATTAATTTAATTGCAATTATAGTAGATCATATAAAATATCAAACCATCTCATTCGCTATAATAAAATTAAAGATAAATCAATAAAATTACTAATATTTTTCTCATGATAATGTGTAAACGAAATCGTGAAAAGGGCTAAAGGTTCAAACAAACGGTATAGCGTATAAATATTTTTAATGTTACATGATTTACATATCGATCATAACTCAAAATACATTTTGTATAAAGACACAACCCTAAAACGTTATTCTCTCTCTTTTCTCTCTCTGGCAGCCGTTGTAAAATCTGAACTAACGAATAAATTTTTACATCGTTAAGTATGTTTATACATCAGACACGTATTTCTTTTTTTCAATTACGCCACTACGTTCCGATAAGGTGTATATTTTTTTTTTAGCATTTTAAACGCTAAGAAAATAATGTAATATCTCTACACTTCTCTCCCCCCTGTCCCTAGAGACTAAAATGATGCCTGACCATAATCGGGTAGGAGTTGAAACAGAGGGAAGGATACACGGAACTAAGTGGCGCACATTATCCGTTGCCTCGACTATAAACGCGCACTAACAAGGCTAAGCTTAAACTTTGAACTTTAAAATATATACGATATATAAATAATATGAAAATTTAACAATTCGATTGTTCGGTAACGCGATCAACGACTCGATAAGTCGTATATGATTTAATACATTTTAAAGGTTAGGTTAAACGGATATTTCCCCCCTCCCCCCTCCCCCTCCACCCTTTTTATTTATCAAGAATTTTATAGTTATACGCGAGTAAAGCTTTTTTAAAATTCTAATTATGAAGTTCTGTATTTTAATGTCGAATGTGATTTCCCTTGCTAAACATTTAAACGGGGATGCAAATATCCAGTTACTTAGTACGCGTTCTGTCCTCGCGGAAACGAGATGCGCGAAGAGAGAACTTTCAGCGATCGAATACATGCGCAGTGATGCTTAAAAATATATTCCAACCATGCGCACAATGGATTGTATACATTTCGGATAAAATTTAAGTGAATCCTGATTTTCTTACCGTGAACCTCCGAATTTCATTCCAATTTACAAACCTTTTCTGAACATTAAAAATGTTTTTGGAATTTTAAGTAGACTAAGAAAAATTGGCCATTTTAGCTAGGTATAATAGCCATGAACAAGCTCCTAAAAATGATTTGGCTCAATTTGAGACAAAATGATAAACGTCGAAATATCTTTAAAAGTACTATTTATATAGCGTAAACAATCGTCTGTATCTATTACAAATGGTAAAACCGATCAAATTTCACAACACGCTTTAAGTTTTCTTTACAGGATTACCCGAAAAGTTGTTTCATATTTGATGAAGGTTATGTCCATCTAAGAAATGGTCAAGAAAGGTGTGAAAAAGCGTTTCATTCTGAGATAGAACCTGACCAGTTTCACTGGCCATTTCTTAGTTTTAAGCCCATTTTTCATATTTAAAATTCTACTAGGGAATGGGATTAAAATTTAAATATTGTAGTAACTCTTATAATATATAATTAAAAATTCAAATTTTCCGACCTTGTAATTGCTGGATATTTAATCATAACAATTATTATGGAAATTTTTGCCGCAGGACGTATACAATACTGTCACCTGCATGCAAACTTAATCTGTTACTCTTTCAAGTCCCAAATAATTATTCATTATTCATTCATTTCATTAATTATTTTGAAATATTCTAACCTATATAAGCTATACCGCGAAAATTTTAAAAATGATTAACGAGTACAAATGAACATGGTAAATCCAAACGTGAAAGAATGATGTATTATAATATCTACTGCATTTTTTATTGTACTTTCAAGCACGGGAAATTTGAATTTTTGTTTTATCGACTCTGACGTTTCCTTAATAAAGTAAAAATAAATCAATGTTCGTATCTTTATAGATTATGTTATAAATCAGAAACTAAAAAATATTTTTCATTTACCGCGTCGTTTTTTATTTGATCGTTAACATGACGGAAAGAATCTGTCAACGGTCGTCGCGTATACACAAACTTTCCCGTTTATATAGTATTATGTATGCGTCTCGCAAAGAATATGATGATAAAGGATATACTTAAAAAAGATAAATGATTGAACGTTGTACACATATTTTTCTTTATTCTGCATGAAAATAGTAAACTTTTTCAATTAATTTACTGAGCATACAATATTTCTTCTAAAACGCAACTATGTGTGCAATTGATAAATTTAACAGTATATTCCATGCCCATGTATTTTCAATTGTTTTTATTTTCGATCACAACGTAGAAGAAATTTTTTTTTCTAAAAAGAACAGAATTTTCTACGAAAACGTAAATTTAAATATTGTAGTAACTCTTATAATATATAATTAAAAATTCAAATTTTCCGACCTTGTAATTGCTGGATATTTAATCATAACAATTATTATGGAAATTTTTGCCGCAGGACGTATACAATACTGTCACCTGCATGCAAACTTAATCTGTTACTCTTTCAAGTCCCAAATAATTATTCATTATTCATTCATTCATTAATTATTTTGAAATATTCTAACCTATATAAGCTATACCGGCGAAAATTTTAAAAATGATTAACGAGTACAAATGAACATGGTAAATCCAAACGTGAAAGAATGATGTATTATAATATCTACTGCATTTTTTATTGTACTTTCAAGCACGGGAAATTTGAATTTTTGTTTTATCGACTCTGACGTTTCCTTAATAAAGTAAAAATAAATCAATGTTCGTATCTTTATAGATTATGTTATAAATCAGAAACTAAAAAATATTTTTCATTTACCGCGTCGTTTTTTATTTGATCGTTAACATGACGGAAAGAATCTGTCAACGGTCGTCGCGTATACACAAACTTTCCCGTTTATATAGTATTATGTATGCGTCTCGCAAAGAATATGATGATAAAGGATATACTTAAAAAAAGATAAATGATTGAACGTTGTACACATATTTTTCTTTATTCTGCATGAAAATAGTAAACTTTTTCAATTAATTTACTGAGCATACAATATTTCTTCTAAAACGCAACTATGTGTGCAATTGATAAATTTAACAGTATATTCCATGCCCATGTATTTTCAATTGTTTTTATTTTCGATCACAACGTAGAAGAAATTTTTTTTTCTAAAAAGAACAGAATTTTCTACGAAAACGTAAATCTAATTATTTAATTGAATCGAAGTCACGATTGATCGACGAATAAAAATTTTTATTGCAATAATTCTTATGAATATTTTAAAAGAAATCAGCACAAGGAAAATCTTTTTTTTATAAAATATTACATAACTTGGTAAAATTTCAGTATCTTAAGGAACGTTGTCAAAAATTAAATGGGTAAAAATGAAAATAATTAATTTAATTGCAATTATAGTAGATCATATAAAATATCAAACCATCTCATTCGCTATAAGAAAAATTAAAGATAAATCAATAGAATTACTAATATTTTTCTCATGATAATGTGTAAACGAAATCGTGAAAAGGGCTAAAGGTTCAAACAAACGGTATAGCGTATAAATATTTTTTATGTTACATGATTTACATATCGATCATAACTCAAAATACATTTTGTATAAAGACACACACAGGCACAACAATGTCATACACGATAATTTTCGAAATGCACATCTAATAGTCATCTCTAATTAATCATCATCATGATAAATCACACGATCGCATATCTGAAATAGCTAAATTCCGTTTGGAACAATATCAATTCGGTTCCAAACAGTTCATTTCTTTCCGATTTACTCGCTTGATAACGTCAGTTACTAACGATCATATATATATACAGACACATATACATATATATATTTATATATACACTTACTCTTAAAGAGAGATGTTCGCTATGCCATTCGGTAGGAACATTGCGAACGAAGCAGGAGCGCTACAAAAAACTGTAGTGAAATACAAACCAAATATTTAAGTTAAATGTAAACAACTATTATTATTGTGTAAACAAACTCGAATATATAGGCGCGTTAAGGAAAAAAGGGGAACGAATTTTATCTTTCATAATAACGTCCAAATTGACGTGAATTACGTTTTTCGCAATGATAATCGAACTAACGAAAGCGAAAAGAAAAAACTGAGGAAAAAACTTGTAAAATATCTGTGCTTAATAAAAAATGTATTAAATATTAATAATTACGTGAATATTTATTTATCGTATAAATTATAGTTTTATTGGTGTACGGAGTGATTGGCATTTCCCACGAAAACGTCAAAGTAATTCGCGAGTAAAATTCATTTAATTAGTCTGATACGACGAGATCGATAAATTCTTTGTAATATTATTATACGTATATATTAAAATTAATAAAAAAAATGACTAAAATATTATTTCTTAAATTCTGCGAAAGATTGTAAATTATAATATGGATACTAGTGTCGCACTGAACGAAAGTTGACTTAAACATTTGAAGACAATCCTATTATCATTAATTTCAGTACGATTTTGAGGAGAGTGACAGTACAACACGCCTTTGCGCATTAGGACAAACGTACAACGTCATGGTTCAACTCCCCGCGACTTTGCTCCCTCTACTCGTCAAGTTTCATTAAAATTAAACGTCAAAATGCATCAGAGGGTAAGCATTTAAAACTTCTCCAGTTACAGAGAGAATTCGAGGACTGCAAAATTTAATAATACATCGTTAAGAAAACGTAAAATGCCACTTCTATACAGCGTGAAAAGTCTCCACGTAAACTCGACTATTATTTTAAAAAACGTGTATCTGTTCATTCTGTATACAAAAAATAAATTAATATTTAAAGTCAAAATACCAGTATTTGGTCGGCTATAGAATATGTATAGAAATATTGACTAATTTTGTATAAAATATAGAGTTGCAGTGTTATAATTTATTTGTTAATGATATGTTAACGTTTTCATGTTATAAATCATAGTATATTTATTGATTATAAAATACAGAGTATGGTGGAATTCAACCATGAAACATCAAAAGAAACTTTTTTAGACAATTTATGTATAAAATACGTTAACTTATGCAAGTTGATATACTATAGTAAACTATATAGTAACTATACTAAATAATTAAATAAATTAAAATTTTATATATTGAAATAAAATATTTAAAATTTAAGCCACCGTACTAAACGACAATTGAAAAATAAAAGTAAATATGATATAGATGGTAATAATTTGAGTATGTGTAGCTAAGTGCAATTTGTTTTCTTGCTATTCCACAATGATGGACGTGTAGAAATAATGTACAGATTTCGAAAGACTAGTATTTAGAAATAAGTGGAATAAAAATAGCAAATTTCGTGTAAATAATGTAGAAATATAGCTTATGACCAATATTTATTTTTAATTCAAGTGTGTGACTTCGACGAAAACAAGGTTACGGAAATTGACATTTTACTCTAACTTTATATAAATTAATTAATTAACCTCTAATTTATATAATTATTTTTAACTATTTCAATAAATGTTTATTCATGTTTCGTAATACTTTGGGAATATCATATAATTTTGTCCACAATTAGAAGATCCAACATTAATTAGGAACATAATAATTTTACTGTAAATCCAACAATATGACACGTTATATATATTACGTTGTTTTACCTGAATCGTTCAACTTTGACATTTAGAAAACATTTGATTTATTAAACTTAATAATTACATTTTTCCATGGTTGATATGGAACAATATATTGTAAAATAATTTAATAAATTCAATATAATATTCAATTTAAAATTTTTATTAAAATAATTGTTTGAAATTAATAAATCTTCATTTAAAACGAGAAATTTTTATTGGTGTAGAAATATAATAAATTTGATTCTGCGAAATATTTGATTGAATTTACAAAATATTATTTTTAAAAAGAATGAAAGAGATCCACTGTAAGATTATAGTTTTGTCATTAGTTATGTACATGGACAAGAAAAAATTTGTTATAAAAACAGTGCAACGCATTAATAAAAATAATAGTTAATTGAAATGACGTCTACTTATGATACATCTTATTTATTAATACTTATATATTTAAATTAATTCTAATTAATATTTTACCAAATATTATCGCATGCTACGATTCCACAATTCAATAATTGCTTAAAATTGTATATTATAACTTTTATTCGCATATTTTTTGTTATTTGTCATTAGGCAACTAAGTTAATTTAGTAAAATTTTCGTCATCATTTAAAAAAACTTATTGTAATCTAGGATAAGAGTTGCAAGTCTATTTGACAATAAATAAATAAGTACATCAATTAATAAATAAATGTTTGATTAAAATCAACACTTTTGCTGTTTGATATATATGTTCCAAGATTTCTATTCAAAATAATTATCTCTCATTGAACACACCTGTTAAAACTTAAATATTCAACTGCAGCGAGATCGAATCGTGGAAGAATAAGTAAAGATTAAATTAAAATTCATTGAATTAAGATGAAATTGTAAATAGAAATTAGTCAGAATACAGTTAATCGGTTTATATTCGGTACCTAAAATTGGCGAGTCGGAGAGCTCGCGCAGACCTTGCGGAACGCGGGTGAATATGAAACCAATCTGAAAAAGCATCATACATGAAAATCGAATAATTAAAGAAGTAATATTCATTGTTCGGCCGAAGAAAGTTGGGAAAATTTGATCAGGAATTTTAAATTAAGTCGCAATCCGATTATAGCCGCTAGGATAAAAATTAATATTCGTGTACTATAATTCTACGCACACGCACACGCAGACCGACACACACACACACGCACGCACAGAGATATACCAATGGTAACAAATGAATAAATTATTCAACAATTCGATGAATATTCAGAATACAATTATAAAGGTTTATGTTAATGTGTACGTTTCTCGCTCGGTTTCTATCACCTATACGAAATATACCGGGGGAGGAAAAATTATTTATTGATTTTGAAAATATAAATATAATTCGATTATCATTATTAGAACCAGACAAGAGGATAATTTAATATTCTCTCTCTATCTCTCTATGTACATTGAATAATCGGATTATAAAGACATAAGATGTTCTATATAATTTGCGCGTAAAGAGGTGGAAAAAAAAATAATGGATAGCGGTCACAATGATGTTATTTGAAAAAGAAATAAAGTAATAGGCTATACCTAAGTAAACCAATTTCGAGAGATAGAAGCCTGTTATTATTATATTCCAAACAAAGCGAGTAGAATGCCATTTAATGGAATTAGTGTTCAAGGTATATATATACATACCGTTACTTAACTTTGTTAAGAAATTAAGCTTCTTTTTGTGTATAATAAAATTACCGAGATTCTTTAAATTATACATATACCGTTGGTTACGCGGTTGAAAAGTAAATTTATGTGAGAATGATGGACGATTGGTATAAGAAAATGAATTTTTTAAGGCAAACTTTATAAAATATAATAGAAAATAGTATGGTTGCGCTATGTCGCAGTGCGCATCGATTGAACCGCCAGACAGTCTTGAACGATTGACTGCAATCATCGGGTCAACGTACCCCTCGGTGTACACCGTACGGGATGCCATAAATTATCAAAATTTCACGCATAATTATAATAATATTTAATTCGACTTCTTAATCAATCTTGTTCAAAATAAACGTTTAGTCATACGGCTCTTCGGATCGTATTCTCATTATTTTTCTCTTACCCGACGCTTGGATAGATGGTAGGGAACGATTGCGCAAGCGCGCACACTTTTTATAAACTCGCTGACTCTTACGAACTTTTGATTAACTTCTTAATCGATTAACACGCTGTTTTACATTATCAAGTGATTTCGTATGAGGAATCTATTACAGTATCATCTAACGTTAATATACTAATTTTGGAATTATATATACGTTTATAAATTATGGATTGCGAATTCTTTCGACATATACATATAGGATATTAGCTTCTTGAGGATGTATTTCGAAAATCTATTATAGTACGTAAATGCGTAATATTATTTTAAGTAACGATCGATAACCTGATTTTTATGAGATTACAAATCATAATTTAATTCTTGACGCTTGACGCTACGCCGGTAAAACCGAATTAATTAGAAAAGCGTGGATAAAATTAATCATTGTTTATCAATAATTAATGAAAACGAAACCTCGATTGACGCACGCGAAAAAAGAAATTCTTTTCGTTTTTTCATTATCATCATATGCTTTTAGTGAGTAATCTAATCTTTCATTGCGTGTTAGCTACGTTTATTTATCTCTTCTTTTTCTTCTCAGGTATACTTCTTTCTTTTTTTTTTATTGGTAAGCAAAGATTTACTTACAGGCGGGTATAGGTTTGCGTGTCTTAAATCAGGAAATCGATAGGTTCGCGCGGTTTTCGTGTAATAAAAGACATCAAAGATAATTTAATTTATTGTACTTGTAGAGTAAGTGCGCACACTCACACGCATACGTATATACATATATACGTCCGAGTAAATTAAATTTTGATTCAAATTGCAATGTAATAACGCGAAATATTTGTATTCCGGTAAATTGAAGTTTCAAATTAAATTATTGCTATACTGACTAATTATTAAACTTGGAAATACTACATTATAGATCGATATAAAATTTATTTTACAATTTCTATGCAGGTACGTAAAAGTTCTTGGTTATTGCGATTACGGTCTTATAAGGGATGTTCATTGATTTATACCAGCCGTAGAACGATAAATTTATTAGGGTCGAAGAAGGCAGCCTTATATTTTTAAAAAAAATTGCAAGGCAAATGAACGTATGAGATGAAGTAGGCTACCTTTTTTTTTAATAAATTGAGTTATTGGGATGAAAATTAATAGATTGTCGAATAAATAAATAAGAATAATTGATTTTTGAAAGTATACAATTAAGTTTAACTTGGACGATGTGGAATTTACGTATGTGTAGAATTATGATGTCAAAGTGAAATTAGTTATGATACTAATACTACATTTCTATAAATAAAAAATTATTCTTTTACAGATAAACTTAAGTGAATTGCTATTGAAATTCCATTCTAACCGAGTCAAGTATTAAGAGTTAACATCGTAAGCTCAATTTTCTATTCGAATGAAAAATTATTGAATTCGAGTAAAATTTTCATTCGAAAGCTTCGAGTGATTTTTCACTTAAATTAATTGAGAGATTATAGAGCTAGAAGATATTCTGGTTGTAATTATAAACAATTTGTATCAGCTAGTAAGTAAAATTATTAAAATGGATATGATTTTGGTTATTGGATAGAAAAACTGTAATTTTTTAAATTAGATAATAAAAGAATATTACGTGATATCAAAGAAATTAATGGTAACTTTTTATTGTAAAAATATATTCAAAATTTACGCCGGTGATAAAATATTTTGCAAGTAATATTCGAGTTCTTGAGATAAACGTCATATTTTTTTTCCGAGGACAGGTTTTCTACTCGTAAAACTGGTGAAAATTGCCTTGCCATTTTCGATTCCAAAGAATACTCGTAAACCGCGATAAAAACCGCATCATCGATTAACAAAATCTATATATTTTCACCAGACATCTAAGTTTTCATGCCTTATAAACCGACTGTTGAATATTGTTCATTTTATCTACGACTGTACCATATACAACTTTTTTCGTGTCCGTGAAGGGATAAACGGAATTAAAATATCGTTAACCCTATATAGATTTCAATCATCTGCATAGGATGCTCGAGATTTTCATTAAAAATTTTGGGGTACGTTGTCAGATTTTAAATGAATGTCTTATTTCCATACCGCGTCTACATTATGCAGCTTACGGCTACAAATCAGGATTAGTACCGCAAGACGATTATATACGGGGTGATAAATAAGACTTAAATTTCGAATCCGACAATTTACCACACGTTTTTGAATGAAAACTATCATATTTTGACGATTGAAATTGTTAAAATATTCTACCGTACGATATCGAAATCAATGATATCGAAGTTTTATTATTTATGTTATATTATTATTTATTAATACCAGGGGTTGTTTCCGACATGGCGTTAGTTTAAAATCTATATTGCGTCTCGGGGTGTTCGAATAATATACATAGTTAAAGCGTTTTTTACTTTTTTCGAGAGCATAGCCGTAAAATAAGATTTTATGGATTTCTTTCCGCCCGTAAAAATGACCTTTATGGATTCGTACGCAAAGTAAAAAAAAATTCTTTATAAACCATTGTATATAGAACATTATTATAATATCCTGTTTACTATTATTCGCATATACATGCATGTCGGTGTGCGTCCATAATGCCAAGCAATATCACCGGGAATGCAACCGTATCAACGTTTCCCGATTACTATATAAATCGAAAAATAATGTTCAATCTACGGTCATAAATCTTTACGATTTAGTTACATGAAAACTATTTCAAACCGAGAGTGTACGATACAGGTATTATGCTAGGGACGCGAACGGCAAATCGATCGAGTAAATCGAAAAGAAAATATTATATTTGTATGAATCGTCTATAGGGAATACTTTTGTAAAAAGTATCCAAATGTATTGCATGAAATTTGCACTACCAGCATACATTTCGAAAGAAACCACCTGCCTGTCTGAAAAGAATTACTATCTAGCATTGTTATAATTGTCAATTTGATTCTTAATGTTTATTGCAATTTAAGAGAAAAATTAAGTAACCTTATAATTAATTTTTATTTATTTATTTTTTCTCTGGTAAGGTGGCGACAAATGTGAGTACTCGAATATTGGAAAAAAGTAACGTTTGGTTACGGAAGTATTATCGGTACTTCCCGAGTCAAGCATTAACTCTCTCTACTCCCTCTCGGTTGATTCCGTAAGTAGGTGTAGATATGGCAACGCCGCGGCAGAGATACTCGTTTGTCACGCGCATACATTTTGAGCTGGCGTAACGGCGTGAAAATGTAAATGTGCAAACTAAGACACAAATTTTGAGTATATTAAGGGAGGAAAATTTCTTCTGGCAAGGCGAAAGTGTCAATCGAAATGTGTACGAGAAAAGGCAGCAGCAAATGCAAACAGCTTGAAAGCTAAGAAACAATTACGCGTTACGTGTATGTGTTAATGTTTTAAAAATGTAATTTTACATACAAGCAATTTATCTAATATAATACATCCGGACCCTTTGAACTATTGAGTAGATTGAATTGTTCGAACTAATAAACTATGTTTTCACTTTCTCTATATATAATTTTTCAGTTGCGATAATGAAACTTCTAATATGTTATGGTAAATTTACTAAATGTCGGTTCTAATATTTGATAATTAAATTTTGCAACCTTATGTACACTGGCGATACGTTTAGGAGCTCCAAATGTTCTACAGATATACAACTTTTATGTTCTCCTTATAAATTGAAACTCTAATCGCAAGTTCTTCTTAAATTTAAAAAATTCTTTCCATTTGTGAACGTGACTGTGACATTACTAACTCGCTATACATCAACGCCATCTACGCATTGCTGAAACGTTTTTATGTTATGATATGAATTCAGACTTTTATCTTTTAATAACAAGCCATATCAAATATATTATTAAATGTAATTAATACTGTTGCTGCAAATCTCTTATGTTACCATTATATAAAGATAGCCATATTTTTTCAGTGAACAGAATCGAATGTTCTATTCCGGTATGTGACATGATAAACCTCGTGCTGTGAAACTGTAAATTGCTTAATTTAAACAGATTAGAAAGCACTAATTAAATGTGGTTCACATTTAGTAACGACTTTATTAACCCGTTTTTTTAATAAATCCGATAAATACCAAATGTAATATTTTCACACTTCAGCGACTCCAGAAATCAACATGCAAGATATTAAATACATAATTGAGAACAAATTTCGAAACCTCTGGCTATAATTTTTTTACGTTGAAAATGCTATTGGAACCATTCTCAATCTGATAACTTGGAACAAGGACTAAATTAGGAAGTCCACTAGCATCACGTATGCTTTCATCCTCATTTCTAATTGACAATGTATGGGGGTTATCAAGGCCGTTAACCACAAAATTTGAGATTAGATTTTTTTAAATCATCAAATTGGCCAATGTCGCATACAAAATTTAGAAAAAGCGTCAGAAGCATTTGAAAATAGTTGTATGATGGATGCTTGTTACTGTCCAGAGAACTTATTTGTAATAAGCCTCCTAACCTTTCACTTAAATATTATGAATAATTGGTTTTATTGCTTCTTAGGTATACATATCTTTCACTTAAATTTTCTATATAATTTACTTTTCTTGTTTCATAAAATGTCTCGAAATCTAACAACGAGGAATATATTTCCTGGCGTTGGTGATGGAGTGAAGCTAAAACGAATTCTGATGATGAATCTAGTGAAAAACTGTCACGCGTTACTTTTGTCAAAGTTTGAAAACCTGATCGATAAGACCAAGCTATATTCGAAAAAAATCAAAAGTTGCACTGGGTAAATATCAAAAATATATATTTAACGGCGCTCTTTTTATGCTCTGAAATCGGTGCTAATAAGCGACGGAGATCATACGATATCTTTATTAAGAAAGCAGTTGGTTAAAATACATTCCCCAGTGGTGCTTGTATCAATCGGCCGGGGCCAGGAATCGAACCTGGAACATCGCAGACCTTGAATTTATGTAATTTATGTATAGTGATAAAAAAATCTGTCTTTTAGGAGAAAATAATCCAAACGTTTCCTAAATTGGTCATATATACCGGGGGCACTGGTTAGCTTATTAGATGTAGGAAATGTGAAAGAAAGTAAGATATCGGCTTTTTGATACTCAAATCGTTAATTGACCGTCATAGCTATTGGTACAATAACCAACTTAATCATATCCATCATACAAAATATTTTGAGCAGTGTTATCTGCAAATGACACGTTAGAAACTCTTTAATGTTTGATTTCAAAACATATAGGTACTTTCTTTAAAAACTAGTATTTGCGGAAGTCAAATCAGTAGATTCGTACGCTGGTCAATTATCTTCAAATACGGCAGTCTAAGTAATAGAACAAACATAGACTGACGTATTTGAAGATACTTGACAAACCTACGAGATTACTGACCTTACTTGCGTAGAATAATGCTAACCGCTTCTTGAACTATACCGCTATTATCTTATTTTTTAAAGTAAATGTTTATAGACTCTTAGAAATCGATCTAAGCGGCTCGTTCACCCGCATAACTGCAATTACCGGCGGTCGAGAAGTATCTCAAACCATAGACATACCCAGGTCTTTTGAGCACACCTGGCGATTAAGAATAGTAGTAATGAGACAAGCAACTAATGGGAACTTATATTACCCAAGATTAATCATTAAGACGAATCAACAGATGACGACGATTAACTAACTACGAGGCTCGTCACAAGTACAGTTTTCATTATCGCATATTTGTGCAGAAGTTCTGGACTTCTTTCTTTAAGTTAGACTATATGTGGTGGCACGGTACTGAACGATGATCCCATGGTAAATGAGGTACGTGAATAAGAAATGCTTGGTCAGCAAGCGTCCATCAGAAGGGAAATGTGTTCAAAGTTGATATTCGTATCGATCACTGATATATAACTACCCAGATCGAAGCTGATGATAAGGGATGTAAAATGACTTAGGGATTGTGAGATTGCGAGTAAACACCATCAACCTGAGAAGGTTATTATCACCAATTCCAGATTGTCAAAATTGTCCGATTAATAACCGCCCTAGAAGAAATTCAATATGGCTGGCCAGACGTGATCATTCAATCCGAACCTGAAGTAAAGATTTCTTGGCGGATCAGACGTGTTATACTTTTCATTTTCGGCTCGGATTTAAGTTCCGTTAAGTCGAATGCCGATAAGATTTAAATTTTATAAGTAAGAGTAAAGTGACGTGATAGCATAGTCGATAAATGTACACATTCTGAATCGAAACATTGCAGGTTTCATTTCTGGTCACATCAATCATTTTTTTCTTTTTCAAAAATAAATACTAATAAATGATAAAAAGTATTAAAGAATGCATCGGGATCGATTACGGTTGACAGGTCGCGACCAGACAATAATCTTCCAGATTTGGATCCGAACCAATTTATTACCATAGGCTGCTTTTTACTCAAGTGGAGATCCCACTATATAATATCGAATTCTTCTTTCAGAGCATACTACTACGAAGGAAGATCATCTAGCGCAATTTAGTTTTTATATAAAAAGAAAGAAAGAGAGAGATAGTAGGTTGTAGAGGAATCGACATTAGTAGCAATTTTTTAATTAGATGAATGAAATATGTATTAATTTATTTGTGTGTGCTAGTAAAGTCTTAAAGAATTTAATTTCCTTATTGCTACTCGACATTTTTATATTCATTATGACGAAGCCAATAATGACTCGATGTGAAAGCTGTTGGCTCGTAATACGTGGATCCAGAGTTCCATTCCTGGTTTGTTCCGATTGACACAAGCTCTACTTACTGGCGAATGTATTTTCAACAAGTGTTTATCGTCGAGTGGGGAATGTAAAAAAAACAAAGTTAAACAATATAAGAAATGTATAATTCTGCAAGTATTGCAAGTGTTTAAATTTGGTATGTGATTAGAGTTGATGTAAATGACGGACATTGCAGTGTGTTGTCAAGCATTCCATCAAAAATATGAACGTGGATAGTTTTTTAAACTAATCCAAATCGCTACTGCAATTAAGTATTTTTATTGAACCAAATAATTCATTATGTCGATAACTAAAAATTGTATTCGCCGAAGTCAGATGGAACGAAATGAATGCAAAGCATCTCGACAAAGTAAACAGAAACGCTACTCTAATTGTCGAGTGAGAATATATCTTCTTTGTGCAGAATGTAATTTATATTTTAAAAGTCTCTGCGTGAAAAATCACTGGGATATTTGAATATCAATGAGCAGCTATAGAGGTCTCACTGCAATCAAGCATCCCAAGCAGTGAAAAGCAAGGGGACTCACTGTAATCAAGTACTTCATACGGTAAGAAGCAATGGAAATCACTATAATCGAGCACCCCCCAGAGTTAAAAGTAAAGGGACTAACCATAATCAAGTACCCCGTGCGGTGAAAGGTAAGGGGCCTCACTATAATTACCAAATGGAGACTGAATTTTATCGCGACCACGCTGTTGCCTTCGAGTTATCTTAAAGTGGATTAAACTATATTTTCATGTTCAAAATAAACAAATAGGGTCCGTTATCTTGGATTTTGACATTTTAACAATGTATTTCTGATCAGATATTTCATTGGGTACATAATATTCAACGTTTTGAATTATGAATATCTGATTGTTGAACTATTTTATACACATTTTCACTTGTGATTATAATTCAACAACATTATTGTCAATTTGATACTCACTATCCGTAATATAAAAACTTTTCGTTTTAGTCAACACATATCAAAATGCAAGTATGATTGGTAGTAACGTTTTATGTAGTTTTTCTGCTGTAGTAAATCATGATAATTTTTTTGTTGCTGCCTCTAACTATTAACGAAATAGTATATTATGCAACTAGTGCGTAAAATGCGATTTCACGCACGCGTAGCGATCGAGTGCACGAGTGGCCGGCGAAGCCGGACACGAGTGCTTACAAGATCGCTACAAGTGCGGAAATCGTACGCACGTGTAGCATACGATATTTTTTATCATAGTATGCGGAAAATTCGTAATTGTACAATTCATCTACACTTTAAAAGAGAGAGTACCGCAGATTGTGGAAATGAAAGGGCAAACGGTATGGGGAGGCAGCGGGTCCAGGGCCGCAGGCCCTGGTGGGGGTGCGGGGGGCGAAGCCCCCGCCGGGGGGTTGGGGGGCGGAGCCCCCCCCCCCCGTAAATAAACATTTACGTTTGTAATAAAAAAAATTATAATAAATATATACAATTTAAAAAAAATGATTTTTGATATGTATAAATACGTGTACCCTAGAAGGCTGCCTGAACCATACTAATTGATTTGTATACGAATTTCTACTGCGTATACCCAATAGACAATTAAGTGATTGTAGGTGTCAGTAGTTGTAGATGATTTTGAGATTGTTCTGTATTTAATTTATCAATTTGTAAGTTCGTAATAAAAAATTAAAATAAATATATTAATTTATTATTTTACGCATACTGTGCGTAGTGTTTAATATTTCATCATACTATGCTTTAACACGTCGTTTTACGCACTAAAAATGAGGCGTAAAATCGAATTTTACGCATACTATGATAAAAATAATATTTACTTAGAGTCAAAATTTAAAAATTGAAAATAATATTATTATTACTTTCAATATTTAATATCGATGGGTTTAGTACTTGTAACAAAAATATTCTTTATAATCGTTAAATAAATAAATATGAATATCAAAAGTATTTTTTACAATATTTATAAAATTATGAAAGTATTGTCATATATAAAATAAAAAAATAAATTAAAAATATATAAAGTAAAGAAACAAATTGTATATTGTTATTGTAAGCGGTGACGTTCTAGGACATTCCACATTAAGCTCCGTACGTTATACTCTTCGGTGCATGATTCTGATTGGTTAAATCCAATAAAACTATGTAGAATGTACAAAGGTTTAATGGAATTAACCAATCAGGACAACGAAGCACAGAGCTTAATCGGGCTTTCAACCTTCATGGTAAACTTTTTCATACTGGATGATGCATTGCACCTGTATTAACCGCAAATCTTCAAAAGAGCTTTTATAAAAGTATTGCATGAAGAGTCTTCTTCTTCTACTAGATTGATTCACGATGAATACCAATTCTGATCACAACAAACTATACAAAAATTGTCAAAATAACCATTACAGTATTATTTTTTTGATAATATTCGAAATATTGAAAATGTCTTTCTTTTTCGAAATATCAAATGAACAATTGTACTACAAACATTATTTTCTGTAAAGCTACAAAACTAAAGTTGAGGAAGAGCATGTAGTCTTCTATTATACATCCGGACTTGCTTAGCAAATATACTAAGTTAAATGTTGACAAACTGACATCCTATAAGTACCCTCTGTTAAGCCATATACAATATACTAATGAACGGCTCGAACTGAAGCACGAAAAGTGAAAGTATGACGAACACAATTAGCCTATACGTTAAGACGCATATGAATGGAAACACTGCGTTGCCAAATCATCACTGCTTCTCTCTCCCCACCTACTTTGTGTACTTTGAAGTCATAGCAATTTTACTCAAAATTTGATAATTCAGTAGTTAAGGATTCTTTCGAATATAATTGACTCTAATTTGATATTCGACTTATCAAGAGTTCAACATAGAGAATACGTGATAGTTTGATGGCTCTGAGTAGTTCAAAGATCAAATCTAGTAATTATTTTATTTTGATGTTTTCTTTGGAATATCGTCAAAAGTACTATGACTAGAGGTTTTCCCTGTTCGATCTTATTATACTCTTTTAATTTCATAGTGATATTATTTTTCCTTTAACCAATATAACTAGAACATTTTAAATAAACTATTAACTAGTCTTATGAAACCAAGATTCTAATCCGAAGATATTTGACTTATTATAAATTTTGAATCTACACGTTTGAAATATATTTTGAAATCACTTATGAAGCTGTTTAAAATTTTAATTTAGAAATCATTCGGATACTTCTATTTTTAAATGAAAGGATTTTCGGATTCAACTAAAGTTAGTTCTGTACAGTTTTAGTATTTGTGACGCTCCAACGTGCCGCCTTCAGTGGCATTTTTTCTCTACCCTGCTATGTCAATGCGATATTATAAAGGCATTATAAAGTTGACTAGTTATCTCACTGACCATCTCAAATCTCAAAGTCCGTTAAACTTTAAAAACCGTGTTCGAAATCTGAATTGGTATATATCTGGCCCCCACCTACTTTGTGTACTTTGAAAGTCATAGCAATTTACTCAAAATTTGATAATTCAGTAGTTAAGGATTCTTTCGAATATAATTGACTCTAATTTGATATTCGACTTTATCAAGAGTTCAACATAGAGAATACGTGATAGTTTGATGGCTCTGAGTAGTTCAAAGATCAAATCTAGTAATTATTTTATTTTGATGTTTTCTTTGGAATATCGTCAAAAGTACTATGACTAGAGGTTTTCCCTGTTCGATCTTATTATACTCTTTTAATTTCATAGTGATATTATTTTTCCTTTAACCAATATAACTAGAACATTTTAAATAAACTATTAACTAGTCTTATGAAACCAAGATTCTAATCCGAAGATATTTGACTTATTATAAATTTTGAATCTACACGTTTGAAATATATTTTGAAATCACTTATGAAGCTGTTTAAAATTTTAATTTAGAAATCATTCGGATACTTCTATTTTTAAATGAAAGGATTTTCGGATTCAACTTAAAGTTAGTTCTGTACAGTTTTAGTATTTGTGACGCTCCAACGTGCCGCTTCAGTGGCATTTTTTCTCTACCCTGCTATGTCAATGCGATATTATAAAGGCATTATAAAGTTGACTCGTTATCTCCTGACCATCTCAAATCTCAAAGTCCGTTAAACTTTAAAACCGTTGTTCGAAATCTCGAATTTGGTATATATCTGGCGAAGGCTATATACCAAGAAAACCTCAACGTTAATTCCATTCGGTCGGTTATCCATTCTACTGAGAAAATTAAATCTGTAAGGGAAATCTTGTTATTTTGTCATTTGTTAAATTGCTTTTAGTATTTAATCAATTAAATAACGTTTATGTTTTACTATAATAAAAAATAAAAATGAACGTCACAGGTTAAATAAATTCAAAATTAATTTTACGAAGTGTCGAATTATTAGTATTAATAATAGTTTAAAAAAAATAAAATGTTAAATATCTGACCACGTAAATAACAGAGACTCACTACAATTCGTGCTATAGAAAGGTGCAGAGGCGGACGTACCTACTCTAGTTTAATTCACCGCATCAGAAAGAAACTCGACATGTCGGGAAGAGAATAGTAAACAGCCCTCTACCTGTTCATTGTCCGATTCATCAGAATAAAAGCCTAATACAAACTAACGAGGACAAAAAAAAAGCAGCGGTAAAAACAACGAGCTTCATTATGAAACCAACAATGGAACGAGCTCCAAAATTTAAAATTATCTCTTTGAGTATTTGTAATTATTTGAGGATCGAGACAATATAATAAGTAGATATTTTAAACGTAAAATAGATCGATGAACAAGAATGAATTAGTGTTTGAACTCACGTGTAATGATGGTCGAAAGTCCTGTTGGCACTAGGATGGTAGGCTTGGTGTTCAAAATTTGCGAGGCACTCTCTGAACGGATTATAAACCTCAAATTCGTGAGCATCCAGGGCCCATTGAAGAGAAGCTCGCAAACCAGCGAGTCGATGGCAGGGCCAGCCCTCGGTTAACGTCACGGCTCTGCTCAACAAATCCTGCATTTGCAATTCGGTCAAGCGGGAGGTACTGCGAGACCTTTTCAAAGGATTTCTAGTTGACGCGTTGACTCGCAATCGCCTCGCCGACGAAGAGGGATTCCCGTCACCACCCCAGTGTTCACGTTTCGTGCTCGCGTTTACCATCGTCGCTACATATACGAAAATCGAACGTGAGCGACTCTCTCTCTCTCTCTCACTTTCTCTCTCCCTCTGGTTGCCTAAAGGGTTTCCAACCTTCGGAATAAGAGACGACGAGTTTCCCTGCTTCCAGGCATATTATATACTCATATATATATACATACACATCTATTCGGCCCTTTTATTTCACACGATACCGAGTTTCTTTCTTTCATTTACCTCGGTGTTTGTTTTCTACTGCATATACCTTTCTTTGTTTTTTCTTTCTCTTCTTTCATTTCTTTCGGGTTGTACGCGTTTTTTAAACCCCGATACGATGTCATAATTTTTTTTCCGTTTTTTTTATCTTTCCAGGGTTTTACACTCTTGGTTTATAATGTTTACAATGTATTTTTATGGTTTTACCGATAAAATTTTATTATCGCTACGGTCGACTATGCATATACATATGTGTATCTCCGTCTCTCTTCCTCTCTCCCAGTAATAAAAATATCAAAAATAATCAATAGTCTAAGTTTTGTACATTTTCTTTTTCCCTTTAAAAAAAAGGGGACGATTTTCTTTTTTTTTCTTTTACATTTGAAAAGAGGTTTTAATAATTTAACCGAATCGAGTGTACACCAGTTATTACGAAGTGAATTCTCTATATACGCGTTTACGAGAGGGCATGCGCGCAACTCTAACGATAATAGCATTGCGACATTGCCACATTTATATACCGTTATCGCGTACGATTTTAAAAATCTACCGCCTAAAATCAATTTTTTCTTTTTTTTTCCCTCTCGTTCCTCTTTATCTTATCCTACTGTGTCTGTGCAGAGTACATCGTGTGATTCATAATACATTGAACAAAGAGCAATTTAGTCTTTATCTTTCCTTTGTCAATTATGTACACATGTGTCGCTGTTCAATAATTAATATTTTAATCCCCTCCCTATAAAAATATTGATTCAATTTTTCGATTCAAAATTCAAAATTGGTAAATTATTGTAAAAGAGGAAAACGTTAATTACGGTGTATTAATTTTCCGGAAAATTGTTACTTGTTCATTATCTACAAGGAGGGAGAAAGAAAAGTTCTTTTTAGCTTTTGGACCCTTTGGGAAAAGTGACTTTGGTATGGCTTCCAAGCCAATAAAGTGACTTTTCCGAGAGTATAAGTTACACAAACTTTTAAGAATATATTGAGCATGAAATGTAATACTTGAAACTTTGACAAATATATTAAAGTACATATATATATAGAAGTTATTGACAGCTAAGTAATCTATAAAAGTATGATGTGCAAAGTAGTATTCTTAAACTGATAAATAATTCATAACTCTTAGTCTTTATTTTTTTAACTAAAACTTTAATTTCGTAAATAATGTTTCAGAATAAATTTTGCAAGAAAAAAATAACACAAAAACATTTGTCATTAATTGTATAGTAATAATGGTAAGATGATTCATTAATGATCGATGATATTAAAGTTTATTACTGTTGGATAATTATCTCATTTAGTTAGAATAATTGTTTTTAATTTGCGCATTAAAATATCTGTATGTATTAATTGTTTAATAATTCATGAAAATCGCTAATCAAAAATTGTAAAGTATTCTTCACTTTGGATCTGATGAAATTAATAATTTGAAATGTTGAAACCGAATTTTATGCTTCATCGACCACTGACGGTTTTGTATAGAGTCTATATAGTATAAGCTAATAATGAGATCATAGTTTAATCTTTACGATGCCGTACTCGCTTTTATATGCGTTGTAACGCTCCCAAGAAATTACACATGTATATTTTTATGCACACTATCAACCATACGATAATTTTGAATTTCGATTCGCGTATTATTTGTACACCACGGTCGACATGTCAATTGAACTTAACGAAAAATTTTAAACGAATCACCATCCAAGAAACGATAAATATAGTTATTAAAATTATAAATATATTAATACATTTGAACGCAAATAAACTTATCGCCTTTAATGTTCAAGTATCACTGGTACGTGTTATTTTAATACGATTCCTCACGTATCGTGCGTATTTCACATATTTCAATAAATCTTGTTGAAAAAAAAAATATTAGGAGAGGAGAGAATCTTAAAAAAAAACATATTAATATAAAATCTGGGATGATATTTTTACTATCTCCTTGAAACGCGAAGATATAAATATTTAATTAAATACGGTGAAAGTAGAAATAAAACAAATGATTTACCTGATCGAGATCTACGTAAATTGTGAGAGATAAGCGTAGGGTGCTTTGTCCGTGGTTTGCTCCGGAGTTTTATCTTTTTCGCCGGCAGGGATTCCCCTATCTCTCCTGTTGGATGAGCATTGATCAATAGTATATATGCAACAACAAAAAAAACGAAGAGGAAGGAAAATTTCAATACCGTTAAAATAAATATTAATTAAAAAACCTTTTAATTCACCCCAATGGGACTTGATTGATTCTCGTTAAGACTTACTTTTTCCATTGGTGGTGAAAAATAAAGTGTTGAGTTACAAGCGATTTAATTGTAAATAAAATTCAAAGGTTAAAACGGCTTAATATTGCACTTAAATTCGATGACGGAATAAAAATTAACGTTTAAATTATGTGTACGTGTATATACAGTGAATATGTTTGAATAGGCAAACGATGTTTGATAATTCGATACAAACTTTCTGATTGCCATATGAAATTACAAGTTTCTCTACCTTTAACTTCGTGTTGACTTTGGCAATGTATTACGTACGCATATACTTTATGCTAAGCGGAATAATAATTCGATTTTAATTTTATCGCGATTGAAAAAAATATTTTTAAAATCGAATTAACGTCAAGAATGAAAATGATGATATGAAAATTGAATATTTTTCTGTCAGAATGCACTCAAAAGAAACTTCAATTTTTGAATGTAGGAATGATTCTCGAATTCTTTAAACGTTAAATTTCAATTCGAGTTAATTATCGAACATTTTATTAGAACAGAGTGAAAATGCAATAATTAAATGTGGAATGAAAAATCGATTTCATTAGCATACTGTATTCGTTTTGTAAAATCAAACTATTCTTGTTAGATAGCATTTACACGATTCCACCAAATTAGTAGTGAGTATCCAGATCAAAATTCGTGCAAAGGATTTCCTTTTTCGAGTAAATTATGATTTATTTTAATTGTAGAATACATTTTGCATTTATTTAAATGTGTATTTAAGTATATTTTTAACTAAATAATATCTATTAACAGTACATTTTGAAACAACGCGTTTAAATACTTAAGTATTTTTATAACTTTAAAAGTATATGTGCGATAGAATAGAAATGACACTGAGAAAAATTTATTTGTAAAAATTACTATTTTAATGATAAACGTAGAAAAGACGTATACAATTGAAAACATTGCTATTAATAATGGGAATTTTCACCATTATTAATATTAATTTTATAATAGTGTCAGTATGTTCTCCATTTACCATTAAAATAGTAATTTTTACTAAAAAATTTTTATCAGTATATTTGCATAAAATTATTTTAGCTACTGTGAATCAAATACGCGCATTTGTTAAGTATTATTAGATTCGAGTTTCTCTTGAGCTTGGTCTTGGTAATCAAGGCTAGCCTAAGAAATTTGACTAGTTTTTGGATACATAATTAGTATCAAAGTTTTTCTCTTGAATTTGACACCAATTTCATAATACTTATAATTTCATAATACTTGATACATCGTTACAGTGATGATTTCAACATTATGAACAATTGACAATTATGAATACGATAAATAATTGTTTAAACATTTAAAACAAATCAACGAATATTCATTGACTTGCAATGTATATGGATTACGTCCATTCCTGATAAAGCCGCATTAATGCAAGATATTTTACTTCCTATATCTATACGTATTGTACACAAATGAATGAATTTTGTTAAATATTAATATAAGAATTCATACACAAGTATTAATATTTATGAATCATTAAAATAGTTTATTAAAATATTACAATTAAATCGACTCGAAATAGAAAATATATATACCTCCGTCTATTCTTGCGAAAATGTAAAATACCATAATTATTTTAGATATTCGAAGTATTCTCTTTCTCGGCAATCGATAAATTTAAAAAAAATGCATGTAAAATTTGTTACAGTTTTATTCTATTTTTGATATGTAAAATTGTTTTTCATCCATCCCTTTACGTGCTCCGCTCGTCCGTAGAACGAACAATAGGGGGAAAAAAATTGAAATAGTTAAGAATAATATTCAAGCGTCAGTCAATATTAAAATGTACAAAAGAAATCTATCGTACACAAGATAATTTTGTTTAAATAACAAAATATCCTTCCACGAGAATGACGGGATAAACTATATATTCTAAATTTCGTAAAATCGACGTTAGAAAAATGAATAATTAGTGTTTGTCGTACGATCTATACAGGCGATATAACCGAATGAAATAGAGCTCACGTGCCTATGTAGACATAATATTTCAAATTATCCCTGGACATGTATAAAGAAAGATTAAAATTGTCATCCTGCGACAATGTGTGCGTAAATCAACACATAAAACATATACCGCTCGTATAAATAAACGTGAATTAACTGTTTATATTCTCGCGTAACTCTACGATCTCCCCCTCCACCCCGGTGGTGCGTATAAATTATTTTCACGACAACTTTGTTGATAGATAGCGTAGCTAGCAATTAACTGTACTCCATACACGGATGGGATGTGCGTGTGTGGGCGTATACGTGTGTATGGGTGCGCGATCGATCGATATTATAGTCTATCCGAATATCTATGTGGACGAAATAATATTTGTGTATAAGAATAATGGATGAGTTTAACACACATGTACGCGTATATACCCACCATTTGACGATCGACTGGAAATACTATCGGAGTTCGAATGCGCCTTGAGAAAAAGCTCGCAGAAATAATTTTCTCGTTCGATTGCGTTGGGCGATTCAATTTCGTAAATTTCCCCATGATGCTCACTGAACAAATCGTAGATCTGAGGAGAACGAGAATATTAACAGATGAAAGATTTTAAATCTACGCTCAAATATATATATATATAAAGGTTGATCTATATGCAATTATCTCTCTATATGCGCGCGTGTCGGTTTAAAATCAAGTCAGGAAGCATCTTCTTTTGTGCGAGTTAATACGTAAAAAAACGTGTATTCAATTGATTAGAAATAAAATAAAGTTTCTGTTGCGACTATTTATCGCGCATGCTCGCTCCAAGTATAATTTACGAAAATTTATATATCGTCGTAATAAATATTCCTATCGCGTTGCGTAACGCTTAACTTCGCCAAGAAAATTTACGCAAATCAGTGATCGAACAATGATTTACGATTATCTATTTCTTTTTTGTTATAAATACAAGCTTCTTTCGACAACGAGAGGACTCGCGCATTTTAATAATACTCGAGTGATCGATAGCGCATTATTCGTGAGTGCGCGATCGATCAAAGATTTATTGCTTACACCGCCTTTACGTACTTTTTAAGACTTTATATCAATCTTTAACAATAACAAAATAATTATCTTCTGGATCAAAGATTGTATTCGGTATGTAAATTTAATAGAAGCAGATTTACCCCTTTCATACCGAATATACATAAGCAAACAAGATTCAAGTCAAGTATTATCTTGTAAATTGAGAAGGCTTTACTTGTCAAATGTGTTTCTCTAGAATAATATATATGTAAACATAAATTGATTTTTTTCTTTAATATTTTTTAGCAACAAGGAATCTTTGTGAAATATTCATTTTTGTCAAAACTGATAAAGAAGTTTGTGTGCTTGAATGATTATTAAAATGTAGTTGTATTAAGATTTCATTTTTAACAAGAATTTCGTTATGAAACATTAAAAATTATCTTACGAGAAGCAGTAATTGTGAAAAATTGATTTATATAAAAGTTTAAAATAAAATAAATACATCATGTCCTCTGATAATTTTTAAATAATAATATATCAATTTAAAATTACAATTTTGTATCAAATTTAAAAGAATTTGTATAATTCGTTAGAGCAATGTATTTAGAAAAGTTCAAATGAAACCTATGAGTGGATCAGTCAAAGCAAATCATCAATAAACTTTATAATCCATCGATAAAAAGTGAAATCGATTAAATATCTAAAGAATTTAAGACATTTACTGAACCGCCTTGAAGAGAAAAAAGTTCTCTCATTGCTTATATCTAAGTGTACGGATCCTTCAATCTAATATTAAGTAGGCTTACAAGTTTGATATAACAGACTTACATAGTTAATCTTATTTTGACAGAAAGTAATTAAATCATATACATATATACATCTACATACATTTTATCCCGTCTTAATTTGACTTTGATAAATAAGAAAACCGAGAGCTCGCGAATAATAAAAAAGAAAAAGCATTGTTACATTGAAAGGATAAAGAAAAATTCTTTACCGCGCGATAGTAAACAAAATGTTAAGAAAATAAAAAAAAGTCGAACCTTACAACAAACAATTGCGTTTCGAAAGCGTAATTAGAATCGCTAACAAAGCTTATTTCCGTCATTCGTATGTACGACAATGTAACCTTTTTTTTTACACAATACGCCAGGAGCGTCAAGGTAAAACCAGAAAGTATCTCAAAGGTGTACGCGTATGTATGTATATATGTATGAGATAAATAAAGAAAAAAAAATGATGAAATAAGGAAATGTAAATGAGTTTATTTAGCCTACCTCTTGCGGCAGATCCTCACGATTACATCTGGCGGTCATTATTATGAGAATGTGTATAGAGTGATCCATTGCTTGAATTAACGATGAAACTACAGCTCGGGCTGCTTCATCCACCAAGTACCACCATGATAGTATATCCGGTACGTACAATATTGACGGCACCGTCCGTCGTGCGTCCCTTACTTTCTACAAAACATTCGTTTATTCCGTTCGTTTTTTCTTATTACAAGGACAACATTCTTATCATCATTATATTTATTAAATAAAAATAAATCGAGGCTCGTATTTTTATTATAATTGAGTAAAATTCACAATTGTAGAATATTGTCGAAATTATATTGTTGTTTTTCTCTAGATGGCAATAAAATTAATATATTTACGTAAAAATTGTATTGTACAAAATTGTAGTGCGCAGACGGAATAATGTTTAATATTTTATCATTGGTTTTGAGATGGGCATGTATAACAATTGAAAGAACTCCGAACCTTTCTAATATGTATGAACGTAGGGACGATGACGGGACGCCTGTCTAGACGTCCCCCATACAAAGGAAAATTAAATAAATGTATAAAAGAATTTGGAAACCATTAATAATATATGACGTGCATTTAACATAATCGGGCACAGAAATAATATTTTTTTTTTTTTTTTAAATTAATGTGAGTTTCAATTAATTCACTGCAGTATTATTAATTTTTTATTTTTTACTTGAAACATTTTATATTATATGAACTGAAAAGTATATACAAAATGTGACAAACTTTATTATTATAAGATAATATTTGTAGTAATTAAATACAAAAAGCAAGATAAATACTTTTATTCTATTTGCCTATTCTAGTATAGGGATAAATGATTTTTAGATATTTTCTTTTAATTTTGGTTAAATATATAAATCAAACTTATTTGTATTTAAAATTTGTGCTTATATATAGCGTATGTAAAAACAAACTAAGTAGTTGACATTGAATCATGTTTACGCAAAATATTAGAATATTCGCCAAGTATGAAAATATACGTATTTCTGATGGTGGAAATTGTCGTACATCCATGTAGACTATTAACTTTAGATCTTTGATATTTACCATAGTATATTTGTAAACATCAAGTTTTTATGTTTAAATATTTTTCAAAAATTTTTTAGTTCATTTCTCTTTACAACTGCAACATAAAATTCTAAGAGTTCATTCTATGTTACATTAAGAAAAAATTTAAAAAAATTAATGAACATTTCTGGAGTAAAATGTATTTGAGCACCCAACTGAGGTACTCTCGTAAATGCTGCTTAATCACCCTAGTAGAAATCGTATTCCATTAAATAGGTAATAAATAGATATTCTAAATAGAATGGTCAAAAAATGGGTGAAAAATAGGCGAAATTTTTATCCTCCCGGTGAAACGCTTTTTCTCCCAATTTTTAACCATTAAATAGACTAAAATATAACTTATATTCTGTTTTGAGCTAATTTTTAGCTTATAAACATAGATCAAATTTGAGTCTAATTATGTGCTATTAAATTTCTATTAAACATGGACAAGTGAAAAATAAAATAAAACCACATTTATTTTCGTAAATACTGGAAATATAACAGAAATTAGTTGTAAATCAGACGAAAACATTAAAAATCCATCCGAAACAATAGAAAATTTGAAGTTTACTGTTACCGGAAAGCTGGAAACATTATTCGAATGTCTTGAGGTTATGGTCATTCTATTAAGTGTTAAAAAAATGGGTGAAAAAGCGTTTCATCACAAGGTATTTAATACCAATGTTTAATTCCTATTTCTTAGATTCAAATTTCTACTAGGGCACTTGAGTAAAAATTACGGAACTATTTTAGTCAAATTTACTTGAGCACTTAACCTACAATGTTTTCATTGGTTTTTTTTTAATTACTTTGAATTTGTTGGTCGAAAATTCCATTCCCCACTTTCAGCGTGTTACGAACATTCTCATTAGTCACTATCATATAACAAATTATTATACCTTAGTAGAAATCAAAGCATTTGTAAAACGGGTTTTTAGCTAAAAATTGATGACCAAAAATGGTTTTAGAGTGAATTATAATTAAATAAAAAAATAAAATTAATTATTAACTATCAATTATAAGTATTAATAATTATAATTAAGTATAGCGTGTCAGACATTTACGCATGCGCGTGAATATAAACACTTGTATAATTCATATCATGAATGTTACTAAAAATACTTCTATAGAACGTTCCAAGCCTCATTTAATAATAATTACTTGGCCCTCAGAAAGAAAATTGACGGAATGAGTAGAATAATTTTTATTTCAGTTTCTTTTTTTCGTAGGATTAATTAGTAAAGCAAAAGCAATGAATTTTAAAAGTTTGTTGAATTCCTTTTGAATTATGTCGAATTTAATGTGACATTTCGTATCGATAAAATAGGGAGTGCAAAAATGAAGCATGAAACCTTGTTAATGATGTAAGCATTATACATTGAAAATTCATGAAAATCCGCGCACCCATATAGCAATTGATTCGTTTACCCTAGCTATCTATAGTTGTTACAACTACCAGTGTTAAATAGAGTGAAAAGAAGATAATATAAAGAATCGCCTTACAAAGTATAGATAATACATTGCTACGTCATTAAAATAACGTTACCGTCACCCTCACCTCCTGAAACGAATATATCATGTCAAGGCTATCTATTATTTAATAATTATCGGATCTCTTTGTGCTTCGCGCTTCTCACTGTCGTATGTAATTTAATTTTAGACATCTTTAAATGCATATATACCGCCTAGTTTATGAAAATGAACAATTGTTTTATCGATCTTTCTTTCCCAAAGACCATTCAACGAAAAAAAATAGGAATAAATATGTGGATTATCCAGTTGGCAATTTCCTTTAGAGGATTGCTTCTGGATATACCTCAAAGAAAAGTGCCCTTTGACCGTTTGCTGTTGAAATATTTCTACACCTATTCGGATAATTTCGGTAAAAAGCGGATTAGGACACCCTTATCTCATCTATATCCTAAAGTAATCTCCTAAAGGAAATTGCGCGCCGATCAGCTGTATTATTGTTTTTTTTTTGTGTTCTCTTTCAATAACATCCTATTGAAATGCTGAATTAAATAGAACTGGCATACGTCACTCTAACAATGGTAGATAACTGTTTATGTATCCAAGGTAACCGGGTAACAAAAGAAATTCGAACCATCAAATTTGTTACCTAGGTATCCCCAACCAGCATGTTCGTTTCAGTATTGATTCATCGTTATCGTGGATATTATGTTGATTTTGGTATACGCGTTAATTTATAATTAAAGTGAAATTATACCTTTATTACGAGACATTTGGTAAATAACAAATATTGTCCAACTATTTCGTTGCTCACTCGCTTGCTTATTTCAAAATGGAGTTGGACTCGATATTAATTAACGTTACCGTATAATTATATACTTAGTGATATTTCAATGGATCTCTTGCTTTGTCTTTTGCAGACAATAATGTTTCGACGGTGTCGTTAATTATAACGTTAAAAATAGTCACAGCGTCGCTTTCCCTTGTCTCTTTTCTCTGTTTTCGTACATGCTTAAGGGGGATATCAAAACGCGTCATTTTACCATTGGATCGACTGAGCAGTGTACTTTTAATGTAAATTAATGTTTTATATTACAATGGAATTAAAATTATGAGAACATTTCCCTTCGTTACGACGAAAACTAAACGTGTGCAAACTGTTTTGGTGAAGTAGATCAGCACGATTCAGATTTTTTCAAGCAATTAATCTTATAAACTACTTTAATAATCATCTTGAAATTTTACACAATTATACGCAACATCATAACGTAGGGAAACATTTTCGTGGTTGTTCTTAAATTTTAATATAATACTAGCAAAGATCAATTGAATTATTTTATATATAAATAATTAATGTATTGTGTAAATATATTCCGATATATTTCGATATCTACCAATATTCTTCAATACTGTTTACTTTATTACTGGATTTACATAAGGGGGTGGCATACCCGGTGGGTTACCGACCGAGCAAAAAAAGACAATTATTGCATTTATTTAAAAAAATATGTAATTTAATGCAAAACCCAAATACAGAAGCACTAGGTAATTAAATAATAAGTAACTCTACGAAGTTCGAGGTCAATACAACAAAGACACCCTAAAAAATTTCTGCACCGAAAATTACGATTATCTCTGATTTTTCGGTGCAAAAATTTTTTAAGGTGTCTTTGTTGTATTTACTTGAAACTTTGTAGAATGACTTATTATTAATTACCTAGTGCTTCTGTATTTGGGTTTTGCATTTAATTACATATTTTTTTAAATAAATGCAATAATTGTCTTTTTGCTCGGTCGGTAACCCACCCGGTATGCCACCTCCTTAAAATACGAATGAATAATTATATTACCATATTACATTATTCAATACAAAAAAATTCACTTTCCTTCTGCATTTACAGGCTTGAGTCATATTTTGAAACTTCATACGTAATATTTTATTTAAAGTAATGTTAAATAATAAGCAATATAATATTCAAATTATGCATTCAAGATATTACTTGATATCTAAGGATAACAAAGTACTTTATATTCAAAATATAACTGCATTAAAAATACTTTAGAAAATTAATTATTATAAGAATTTTTATAAGAATTTTAATTATACTTTAATTTTATAAATTCAAACACGTATGTTTCTCATCTAACATACCATTGTCTGAAACAAAAATTAATAAAAAAATAATTATCTAAAAAATTGAAAACAGTGTTAAATTTTTCCTTGTACAAGGTGATCACATTATATTAGTAAAAGTCATGTGTACTAAATATTTTTGCCAGGATAAGGGTTTTTGTGCATAAAATGTCGCGTTTCATTTATAAAATTTTGATATTATGTGGATATTAAATTTTGTATAAAAATTACACAAATTACGTGGACTCTAACATCGTAACAAATATAAAACATTAATTATTGTAAAAAAATATTTCTTAATTGGTACATGATTCAAATGGTAATATAACGAGTTTGTTATCCTCTTAATAAATATACCTATGTATTTTTTAAAATTGAAAAGCTAAACATAGTTGTTACGTATAACTTATATCGAATTTTATTTAGATTAATAAAATCACTACATTACGTATTAAAAATCGTTTCAATTTCTACTAGGATTATTGTTATTACAATCTGTTAATCAATTACGTTTGAGATGTAAAAATTGAAGTTGTTACGAAGAATGAAGGTTCGGAATTAGAGAATTGCGTGCAATAGTATAAAGAAAACTAGTGATCTATAGATGAAAAGACTTAGTATTAAAACAATTTTAATCTGTGCGATAAAAATGTTATTTTACTACAATTTGACTAATTGTATTATATTTACCAAGTTTTGTTAAAACATCGATAAAACCTCTGCCGGGATAAAGCTTCAAACATTCTTATTTATATCTATAAGATTTTGCTTTATATCAATGCGTCGAAAGATCCTTATCGTAATCCTGGTACATTGAAATAATATTTAAATAACAATATCTCATTATAATATGAAAAATGTTTGGTCATGCAAGTTTAATGAGTCGATGGGTATAAGATAAATAAAAGTCCCCCTTATAAACATTTAGTAATGGAATTTGATTGTTTTTGCAAATGCGTATAAATCAGAATGACAAAGGAGGTTGGTGGGTTGGTTTGGAATATAAAAATAGTTGATCTAATTGGTAAAAGCTACTTCTTCGAGTGTAGTTATGCAGGTTCGTAGAGTCGTCGGTGAGCTTATAAAGCTGGATGGCGGTGAAATGTAATCTTCTGAAGGTCCACCCTCAGCCAGACCAGCGCAGCTTTACCATAGGGGATAATGTGCTCATCCTTTCTAACGTCACACTCACACCCAGGCACACGCATATACATCTCAAACATGCATTATTCAGTCTTTGTAAACGGCCGTTTCTGTTCAATTGGTACATCAAGATATTTCACGCAACAATGCAGTAAGTCCAAAGCTTCCATCACTCTTCGGTATAAAGTCTTAGTAATGCAGATTGTATATTCCATGCATACTCTTGGTGGGGATAAGCGTATCTATCAAAGTGTTCATCATGGGACCAAAAAAAAGCACTTTTCGAATACGATATATATATGTATATATATGTATATATATGTATATATATGTATATATCGAATATAACCTCAAATCTCATAAATGGAATTTGCTTTTTCTCTCTCCGTCAACTTGTTTCGTATCAACGCAACTTGACTTTTTTCACGAGGATTCAATGCATATTTTCAATCATTGTATATAAACGACGCGTTGAAAATGACATTCAACAAATTTACACTTTAACGTGTAAAGTATGAAAATGGGGAACCATTGCAATTTCTGAGTTTGGAAAATGGAAACTTTGAAGTTTGTACTTTACATAAATAACTTTCAATAAGTAACAACGAACTTTTAGAAGAAAAATTGTCCCTTTTTTATTTATCCAGTGAATTTTTATTTTGAAAAATAGAATCTTCGAGCTGTTTTCTTTTTTAATTGTGATTTTTCAACGTTTTTTTTTCATTAATTTTTATGTTCCTGAGGTTAGAAGGTACTGCATTCTGTTCCGTACATTTCAAATGTGTTTGCAAAGTATATTTAGTCATTTACATCAAATCTAGTCTCTTTAAACAAGGAATAGACGTCTACAAAAATTATAGATTCCATAACAAAATTATCGATAGACGAACGTCTCTACAATTGTACGTTGTGGAATGAATTTCAAGTTAAAAATGCACAATCGATGCATAAATAATAAATACGAACGTAGTCCTTTTTCCGTTTGAAGATGTGATAAAAAAATCGAGGCTGACAGGGTATAATACCGAGAAAGATACCTATACGCGTATACAGTATCGAATGAATTAAGGATTCATTCGAGGTTGTTTATCAAATAGCCGCATTAATGCTACATAAATTATGTATTTAAATTTATGCAACAAATATGCAACATCCGTTAAGAATAGGATATTTAAATCTACTCTCATTATATCCGATTCTGGTAGAAAGAGTGTGTATGTATATGTATATGTATATGTATAAACGAAGGAGAGAAAAATATGGTAATAATAGAGTACGGTCGCAATACTCGAGGTGAATTTTGCACTCTCTCCTCTCTGTCTCTCGTTTTCTCGGCGAGCGCGTCTCCTGGTTACAGATATATAGTATATAGTTATACGGGGGTATTGGTAGGTAGGCCGCGGGTTGCGCGCGCATCTCGCCAATTCAGCTAAAGTTTCACGCCAACTATTCGACTCGTCTCTTCACGTCGTTGCTTTGTCTCGGTACCCTTAAGGGAATTGAATACCCTTTTTCCGCGACCGCAACCATCCGTGACAGAACATCATTTGTGAATATATGTGAGGCGGGTAGCCGTGTTGGTCTATACATATACATATATATATGTCTGGGTATACGCGTATACGCGTATATATAAATTTTCAGTAGTAGTGTGGGAACCCAGTTGATACATCAGTGCTCTCCTTAATGTGTGCAAACGCATGTATATTTTACAGCTTCCTGCAGGATAGGAGAGAAGGACTTTATCGTCGAGAGCTATACGCTACACCCCATATACTCTACACCGCTATCTAGCGCTAGTCATCATCTATTCTATGTGGTCTAGGTTCCGTTGGTTTATATCGACCTCTTCTTCTGGATTCAAATGTTACCTCTCCTCTCCCTCTCCCTATCACTCTATATGTCCACTGTGTGTGTGTGTGTATGCGTCTATGCGTGTATGCGCGTGTATACTTCCTTCCCTTTTCCAAGATAACCAAGTGAAATATTTAAGGATTCGCGAAATGATGAATTATTCAACTTCGTAAATTATTTATAATGTTATATGTATATTTGTACCTACGCATACTATTTCAAAGAACTCGATAAATTAATTCGAAATGAGCTATTTACTAATGTTTTCAAGATTTATTGACTGTAAACTGTCCGAGTTTTTGTTATCATTTTTCAGTACGATCGATGTCGATCTCCTTGTTCGAGGGGCTGGTATACCTCACTGTTACCGACCGAGCAACATAGGTAACTAGTACACTTATTTAAAAAAAAAGTTGTATTTAAAATCTATATATAATAATTCATGACATTTTGTAAAATTACAAGTAAAGTAATTACAATTAAAGTAAGGTAAAGTTAGTGAAGTACATTTTTTGAAACTTTTGAACAAGAAGATTCATATTCTTTGTATACAAACGAGTTTGAGAAGGTGACGTACCTGATTGTTACCGACTAAGCTCCGAAGGTAACAAAACCAAGTACTCCCGCTCCCTCATGAGGAATGTTAAGGAGAGTCCGTACAGATTACAGATTTCAGTAATTGATTTTTCAAATATAACTTTTAATTTTCACTTTTTAAATTATTTTAGTTATGCATAATTTTATTGTTGCACATCATAGAATATGCCTTTTCTCATACAATTGAAGAAATATGCAAATTGAATGATAAATTTGAAAAATCAGTTAATGTCGGTAAGTGCGTATTTCAAATGAAAGTACGACATCCTCTTAAAGACAATTTTTATCGACTATGTCAATTGAGACGAAATAACTAGTTTAATTAAATAAATATTATAATTTATAAAAAAACCAATATATATCACTGTCCTTTATTTAAGTACCAGCTATCACTATGCTAAATTGCAGACAAAAATATCAATGCATTAAAAATTGACATTAAAAGGAATATTCACTGTTACATCCGTGACAGAAAACTAAAAACCCAATTTTCTTCCAATGCCATTTTTATATAGTCAATACTGAAACGAAAGGCAATGGTTTTTTGGTTTTTCATAATTTACCATACTTATTTAAGTAAAATAGATCTTTTGCTTTCATTAACTCGATAAGTAAAATTTAACTTTAACATCCGTTAGATAACAAGTGACGTTCGACATAATTAAAAGACAGTTTTAAATAATGCAATTTTAAGAGTTGATTGCTTTTTCTTCACTAACTACGTACCAGTATATTGAATTTTAAGTAGAAATATTCGTTACTTTACGTGTACCATCCCTTTCTAAAAATTGTAAACTGAACTTCATCTCTCAAATGTAAGATTTTGTAGTGAATAATTCTAAAGCACAGTAGTTTTTGCATTATGCATACCAATTCGGCATTCCTATTCTCGTATTATACTAATGCATTCAATAATTTCAGAATATAATTTTAAGAAACATTTTGAAATTTCAACGAAATAAACAGACGTGCTCTGAGCTTGAACTGCGCAGTTAAGTTCAAGTCCTGGAGCATACCCTAATATTGTTAAAAAATAATATTTTTTCTACCATCAAACGAAGGGCAATTTTTAATGCATTTTTAACATTGTATTAATGCATGTATTTTTTAATTATATCGAATTTTAATTATATGATATTTTAAGTCGGTAAGTTAAAGAGGCTAAATTTTAGCTGGGTTGCAAAAAAATTAATTGCACCAATCTATAAATCATAATTCATTTTTGATTATTTAATTAAACTCTAAAATATTAAGATAAAAAATTAATAATATACTATAATATATTATTATCATATAATACATAATAATACATAATAAGATAATAATTAATAATATTAATAAAATAATTGAAACTAAATTAAAAATAATTTGTGATTTAAAGACGACTTTAATTCATAAGTTAAAAAAGAATTATAAATTGAATGGAGTATTTTATTGAAAAAGTAATTAAATATTTGCAACCCTGAATTTTAGTATGACACTTTCCTAATATAAAATGTATGGACGCAATGATTTATTAATAAAAAAATAAGACATTATTTGTTCTCTCTAAATTTCTTCGAGTAAAAAATTACTTTTTTTACGAGGAAGCCTAAGTATAATTTGAGTATAACCTGACTATCAAATTTGAAGAGTTATATATCATAAGCTTAAACGTAGCTTCACAATTTTCTTCTTCGAGTGACAATTTCGACAATCCAAGTAAATTTTTCACTCTTTAAAATATAATAGTGACTCGGTTTTAGTAGAAGCTTTGTGATTGTTCACTTTAACGAATTTAGGAAGTAAATTTCAAGTATAAAATTTTCTTGTAATAGATAATATAAAATTCAGGACGATTGTATCAAAAGGACTAGAACTATCGATGGTGAAGCAAAAATATTTTTTGTACTAGAAATATTTATCGATTGAAATTTCAATATTAATATATATATATATAGCGAGTTCTGTAGTATAAAGCGACGCGATGCTTTATTGCGAAAAAGGTAATAGGCATTGTTTGTGAACACAGGGAAGAGCTCATAACTCTGTGGTATTTAATGTATATCGAAACCACGCACACAGAATGCCTCCAAAATTCCAGAATAATAGGTCGCATCCCAGACTTGATAAATAAATTTCTACGTTTTTATATGTATATATATGTATATACGTATAGACTCGACGAAAAAGAGAAAATCAAGAGAAACATTTAAACAATAATAAAAAGTGAACGTGAAATGTTTAAACGATCGAACGAACGTATGTCGCACAACAGTTGAGAATGAGTTGTAAATTGAGTGGCGCAGTGTTGTATATATAGTTAACGATATCGTATATACGAATAATTGCTTTTCTCCCTACTGAGTAGAAGGTTTCAATTCGACACCGAGTGTCGCCAAGTATCCTGTAAAACTCTCTCTATATATAAGTATACCGTCACGACCGTCGTATAATTCACAATTGGTATTCTCAACGAGGGTATTTAACAGTTATTAAAACCAAGACGGTTAAAAAAAAACGAAGAAGAAAAAGAAAGAAAATAACGAAAGGGCAAAAGAAAAGAAAATCTCCGGGAGACACGTTTACATCGTTAGGTAATCAACACCCTATTTACATATAGGTATAATCGTGTCACACGAGTGATAAAATTCATTGTCGATGAATAAATTAAATCGAGCCGGACACACAAAGCAGTATAGTCTTATGTTTACACGAATATATATCGATCAAGCCGCATCGATGCTTTTTCAAATGCGTTCGTAACGATGGTCGACAGGTCACTGCGCAAGATAAATACACACTTAGTGGAGTTAGGACTGCGCGTATACACACGGTTCTGCATACACGCGCACACACTGCACACACACACACACATATATATATATATAGGATTGGAATCTTTTGACCAGTTGGTTAGTTCCTTTATGCAAAAGGGAGACTTAACTCGAGAGAACATCTCTCTACGGGTTGAAAACGGATCGATTGATAAGATTAATCGTGGGTGTAAGCACATATAGAATCGAAACCCTCCCTCTCTACCTCCCTCCCTCCCACCCCTTTGGAGGTTGAACACCTTACTTGGGTCTCTGAAATCCTTAGAAAGGCAGACCACTCGTAACTGCGATGGCGAAACGAGTCTCTAGTACTTACCCCTACCCGCTTTGAAAACCCTTATATATATATATATATATATATACACTAGGAGCCGGATATACTTCTCTATTTCACGTAGAAATAAACGTTAAATATTTAAAATAAATTGTACAGTTTTTTATATCTTTTATCCGTTCGACATTCCATACAGATATTTGTTATTGAAAGTCATTAATAATTATTTTGGTCAAAATTTAGTCGAAAAATTGACTTAATTATACCTGAAAACTGCTATTTATTTAACTATAGATTCATACGATATTTTATAGCATTAGAACCTCAAAATCTGAAATGAATTCGTATATTGCGAAATTTTGAAAAATGCTCGCTCAGGTAATATATAGTCTTTTATGCAAACTTTGTCGAAGATGTCTTTCATTTATTAATTTCCAAATTTTTTATAACATAATATATTTTGTTAGTTATCTTTATATAACAATTATTTTGCTCAGTCGATAACAATCACATTACTACACCGTTACGAGGAAGCCGTATTATCGACAATACAATTTTTCGTTTTCTTCGATGAATACGTAAAATTTCCAAATTGACTGTATAAAACGAAAAATCGATAATGTCCAATACGTGGATATAAGGTACAGGACAACGACATCCCTTAAAGGAAATGTGAAAATTAAATAACCGAGATCTATTTTTAAATATCTGAAAATTGTAATTAAATTATTGAACTGAGCATCTGAAATAATTCGTAGACCATAAAGCCACTTTATCCAAATAACGCGAATAAAATTAATTAACAATAAATAATAACTTCATCGATAACGATTAGGTATAAAATATATACTGAAAAATTTTGAAAATGTAAACAATGACATTTAGAGCAAGCGAAAAGTGCTTTTTCAACGGAACTTATTCAATAAAAGTGTATCTACCCTTTTCAAATTGAAAAATGATTTGCAATACTAATTCGTATGTATCGTATTCCTTTAAAATTAAATACATATGATTTTAGAATAGTTGAATATAACTAATACCTTATTTCGAAATTCCTAGTGTTGGTGCAGTTAATCCTTTTTAAATAAATGCTTTCCGTACATTTTAAAATTAAAATTGTTTCATTACTTATTTTCAGTCTGCCAACTTTATCTCATTATTTAACACTTGCGTATATTTTTTAAATCGAATTAACTTTTCAATCTTTCATTTTATTCAGGAGGATCTTTTAAAGCCTGGTGCGGTACGGTTTCGGAACTCTGCTCTTCCCTCAAACATGCGGTTTTTACCATCGCTGCGCAGCATCAAGAAGAGACCGTATACATAAATATCTTTTTGATCTGAATTCCTAGTCTCCCCCTACAATACGCATAGCTTCTATACCCTTTTTTCCTTACCTTTTTTAATAAACCAACTGTTTCTTTTTGTCAACGCTTTATTTTATTATTAATTCAACTATAGAATATTCTCCCGATGGAAATCTATTCCGTTTGTATGAGTTGTTGAATAAAAATACTTTTTACTTCTTTTCATTCTCGCATGATAGATACTTGTATATATATTTTTCTTTTACTATAAAAGTAGTCCGTATTTAAAATATCATCAACTTTTAGTTAAAAAAACGGTAATATTTCTATACCCGGGGTATTAATTAGACATTAATTAATAAATAAAACAATAACTTTTCTTCAATATCAGTACACAATATCAACTTTCGCTCGATTTTAAATTTCATGTATTCCCGTATAATTTTATAGTAGGCTTCCGCGATCCAAAAAGAAAAGATTAAAATGCACACTATATATACAGCGTAATGCGTAATCTTATTAATATTTCATCAAAGCCCCATCTACAACTCGCAAAAAAGTCCAGTTAAAAGGAATATTATATTATTATTCAAAGTGTACTTTAGCACCGGAAATTCGTAAATTCTTAAAAAAAGAGAGAGAGAGAGAGAGAAGAAGAAGAAAGGAAAGCTTTGGATTTTTTTGTACTTATGCAGGACACTCAATGGCGGATAAGCCGGTTATACGGTAGTATATAGAACTGTGTTATTACAACGGAGATGGCAGGACACCTAAGGACTAGCTTTGCGTTACACCTCGATCTTGGGTTTATCGTGCGCTGAATATTGAACAGATTGAACCATTGAATTAAAGGTAATAATAGTATATTCTTACAAGAAACATGGCTATGAGAATCGAGTGTAATCGATTTTTTTAGCGATGTATACAATAATTACACTTGACGGAAAAAAATACACTTTTTTAGTTGAATTAATCTGTTTTTTTTTCTATCTAATCCCGAACACAAACGAATCTACAATTAGATTGTGTTAATAAAGAATGGAGTTATCGATTACTGTACGGTTTTGTCGTTAAATACAAATAATTAATGGTACACATTAGCATAAATATTTGAAGATGTAATTAATCTCTATTGACCTTAATTTTGAGTTTCTGTTTGTAATAGTAATAAAAACTTAACTATCTTGTACGTACTTTACGTACCCACTATTTCCTTTTTCAAATATAAATAAAGTATAAAAGTGTTTTTTTTTTAACGAGATGGTCATAAATTTTTGATCATTCGTTTCGACAATATATTTCATTTAATCGTAAAATATCCTATGCCGTTGGTCGAAACAAATGAAAAATCGATAGTATATTTTTATTACAAATGCAAATGTAATATTATCAAGAAATAAAATCGTAATTTATACATGCGTGCGATTCAAGTAAATAGGATGAATGTATCTTAATTTCCATTTGCTCGTTCCAGGTGAATTGGATAAAATGAACCGTGATTCAGTCCGCATGAATCATGTAGCCTTTTTATTATTAATATTTTTTTTTTTTGGCAAATAGATGCGGCATGATTCACATTACTAATCAAAGATATTTTTTTTCAGTAGTTCGCGTCGAGTAAAATTATTTATTTTAAGAGTGTCGTAATAATCGGATAATCCGTGGAAGAACAATTTGAAAGTGAAATCACCAAATTCAAATCTCGCTTAATTCGATGTAATTCACTCGAAATTTCGATCTAAATTCTGATTCATTTACAAGTGAGTCACGATTTAGATAATATCTAAGCCGATTAAAATTAATCGTTCGTATTTATACATTGTAATTTTCTGATACGATTTTGCGATATACGCGTGTGTGCGTATATATATATAATCCACCTGCCACGAAGGAAAAAAGTAACAACGAAAAGATATACGCCGAGAACGAAATTCAAATGTGCTTGAAAAATTTAAAGGTTTTGCAATCGATAACGCTTACTAAGTATGACCGGTCTGTTAGCCCCCTCGTATAACCTAATAAAATAAAAGTATCGATTGCAGAAGGGTTAACTTGAAACAAACGCATTTAAATTTTCCTCTCGACAGATACACGCACAAACACATTATATACAGACGTAACGAATAATGGATGTACTCGTTACAAAAAGGTTAAAAGTTATTTTTGCGCTTGATTCACCATCAAAAATGGATCTATCTTATTTTTCCCTCGGTTCTCGAAGTCCATCATATACTGCGTAATAAATTGATAACAAATTTTTTTTAACGAGATGGTCATAAATTTTTGATCATTCGTTTCGACAATATATTTCATTTAATCGTAAAATATCCTATGCCGTTGGTCGAAACAAATGAAAAATCGATAGTATATTTTTATTACAAATGCAAATGTAATATTATCAAGAAATAAAATCGTAATTTATACATGCGTGCGATTCAAGTAAATAGGATGAATGTATCTTAATTTCCATTTGCTCGTTCCAGGTGAATTGGATAAAATGAACCGTGATTCAGTCCGCATGAATCATGTAGCCTTTTTATTATTAATATTTTTTTTTTTGGCAAATAGATGCGGCATGATTCACATTACTAATCAAAGATATTTTTTTTCAGTAGTTCGCGTCGAGTAAAATTATTTATTTAAGAGTGTCGTAATAATCGGATAATCCGTGGAAGAACAATTTGAAAGTCAAATCACCAAATTCAAATCTCGCTTAATTCGATGTAAATCCTTACGATGTTATCAAGGTAAGAAAGTAAACTTATTTTTCACACAAATTATTAAATTAATAAATAAATATTGTCAGGCTATTATATTTAACTAGTTTTAAAAAAGACACAGGTTAGAGCCCATATTAATTTTGTTTTTTACTAATTTTTAAAAAAAAATTCATTATATCCATTCCGGGCAAGATGGTCCGGGCAAGACGGTCATATGGCCATTTTGCCCGGAATACACAAATTTGAGTTTTTTCTTTTTAAAGCAATTTATTACAACTTTTTTGTAAAGTGTAATAAGTGGTCTCATGAAAATTGTTCACCATACAAAGGAATGGTAGTTATTTTTGCGAAGAATGCGATTAATGTACTATTTATACAAAAAAATTTTTCTTTTCTTTACTGTTAATGTTTCTATAAAAGTAATTTATATATTAATCTATTTTGTTAGTAAATGATGTTTAAAAATATAAATATGTTCAAAATTCCTATTTGACCAATTTTTATCGATTTTCCCTAATTCACTCGAAATTTCGATCTAAATTCTGATTCATTTACAAGTGAGTCACGATTTAGATAATATCTAAGCCGATTAAAATTAATCGTTCGTATTTATACATTGTAATTTTCTGATACGATTTCGCGATATACGCGTGTGTGCGTGTATATATATATATAATCCACCTGCCACGAAGGAAAAAAGTAACAACGAAAAGATATACGCCGAGAACGAAATTCAAATGTGCTTGAAAAATTTAAAGGTTTTGCAATCGATAACGCTTACTAAGTATGACCGGTCTGTTAGCCCCCTCGTATAACCTAATAAAATAAAAGTATCGATTGCAGAAGGGTTAACTTGAAACAAACGCATTTAAATTTTCCTCTCGACAGATACACGCACAAACACACATTATATACAGACGTAACGAATAATGGATGTACTCGTTACAAAAAGGTTAAAAGTTATTTTTGCGCTTGATTCACCATCAAAAATGGATCTATCTTATTTTTCCCTCGGTTCTCGAAGTCCATCATATACTGCGTAATAAATTGATAACAAATTTGTTTTAAATAGTGGTGCATATTTACTTGAATTATTGATTCTTCGACAGCTTTGCAAGTATCCTCGAAAAGCGTTGTAATATCCAAAGTGTGGCAAGGAAGCGATTCCATCGTGTGTAGAATAGCTGGACCGAGATGTCGCGTATGGCAGTCGTCCATCCCGTAGAGTAAAATCCTCGGACTGTACAACGAACGTGAACCTTGTCTCGTACATCTGAGAAAGTATCGATCAACTCGTTGCCTTTTAAACATTTACTTAAAAATCTTTAAATACACGTGTATTTAGTTACGCATCAGCTAGCAAAATGTATTGTTTAAATTAACAATTAATATCGTATTTTTATATCGGTACATTTCCTTTAAATCACTCGAAATATTCTCCAACTGTATTTACAGAAGCGTAAACCACAACACAAAAAAAAACGGTACAAATACCTTCGTATTTACCAAGGGTATACAATTATATATATTTTTATTATGCTCGTTCCGACGAAAATGTAACTTAATTAGCATAAATTTTTATTATTTATTGTAATTGTAATTTCGTCCGAATATCACCGAAATTAGCATTATTCATATTTAGTGTAAATATAATATTTAATATTTTATTATGTTAATAATAATGAATTTATAACGTATATTTATAAGTATATATATATAAGCTAACACGTAGCTTTAATATAATAATAAATTTTTCCACTTGTGCACGTGAAAGTTCATAGCACTTGCAATGTAGCCATCGATTTTCTTTATCTCCTTTGAAAATGCAAAGCGCGAATGAATATGTATGTATGTATATATACGTATATATATAATGCAACTTCTTGCGTGTAAGGTTAAATCACATCAACATTTTACAATCGTATTGATTAATGATTATGTATATATACTTTGGGGTTTCGCACGATAGTATTCGATTGTTAGAATTTTTTATACTATTTTGTTTTGTTTCGAAGATACTTCGCGGATGCTTATCTGGGTGCGGAATTGACTACAGGAAGATTCGCAGATAAAACTGTAATTTTCTATAGTTGCCGGTGAAAGTTCGTTGCATTAAGCGAATTGTATTAAGCAAGGAATTATGGACGGACGAGTCGTTAAAATATTTTTTAAAAAATTATTAGGAATCGAAATATTTCTTTCGTACTCTCTAGTAATCCTTGGCATTCCCCTCCTGGAAAAAACGTCCATGAGAAAACATTGAGAATTTCATGGAGCTACGTGGAGTACGGGTGAATTCTTTGGATGACTGATAAATTTATTTAGATTACTAATGAGTACTTTTTAGTGTTGCTGAATTCTTGAATTCGAAATGGACGAAACGTTTAACGATCTAGGCTTTTTACAGTTTTTAATGATTGCTTTTACAGTACATTTGAATTTTATTGAAGTTTAATTTATTGTTACATATGGATATTTATCTTTATAAAATAAACTATTTAATAATTATTTTAATAATAATTTATTATAATATTATTGTTAAATAAAATTCTAATTTCGCGTGCTTAGAATTCTTAAATTTGCAAGCGCAATAAAAAAATATATATATATTTTTACCAGAATAAAGAGAACGGTGCTATATGTACATGCATAATCTATCACCCTTTCAAGTTTTATTTAATTATGTTTATTCGGTCATTTAAATCCTCTAAAACTGACTAACCTACAAAAAAATTCCGCGTGATTTTAAAAATAATTAAACTACTATTAAATAATCATAATTAATTGAATCCTGAAAGAGTGATAAGTCATGTTAATATCTAGGGCAATACACTCTTTGTTTTTTTTTCTCCAAAATTAAATAATGTATTATAAATAAAAGTTTAAAAATCTTAACTTGGAACATTTCTATTTTAATTGGATCTGTCATCACGAAAAGTAGTAAAAAACGTTACATTATTAACAGAATGTATACAATAATTAAAAAGAAAATTAAAGTATATTATTAGTAGCTGGACTAAACATTACGGTAATTATTGCTTTCTTTTCATTTAAAAGGTGTGCAAGAAAGTCATTAATTACCGGTTGTCAACTAGCTGATTTCACAACTCATTAGGAGTATATTCTACATAACTGATTCATTTTTGTAATCAACTAGCAGTTTATTAACGTCACCGTGCACTCTTTCAACAAGCATAAACTTTATTTTTCACTGTATCAATGATAAGATCATCCTTGTACTCTTTTTATACAAATGTATAATATGCCGATTATTTATAATAATGTTATACTTATATATATTTCGTCTATATAATAAATTACAGTACCCCGTATACTCATGAATTTTAATTTATGTATTATTGTAAAAAGATGCAGTATTCCCATCGATATTAAAGATAATGCTATATACACCGTGCATAATATATATTTATTAATAATTATATAAAAAGCGAGTAGATATAGATGTACATACGAAAGGTACATCGATATTATACCTATAATTTCTTTATCCAGAAAACGTTATTCGAGTTGCCTAATGTTTGTGTAGATAACGAAATTATACCATCCAAGTGTAGTGAATGGTGCGTGTAGGTGTACCCTCTTCGACAATGCGTATCAAATAAAATTTCGACAAAATCAAGGAAAATTGCGTAAAAATGAGGGATAAACCGGAGATAATGGTACGTACGAAGGGCTTCGACGAGTGTTACTTACAACCACATGTATATATATAGAGCCAGTCGACTGAATAACATTACCGCTGATGATACGTACACATTCGTTTTATCTCTGGTATACGACTACATTTATATGTACGTAAGCGTAGTAATTCCGGGTTCAACAAATTACTGTAATTTTAATTATATAATATTTAAATAACGCATATCGATAATTTTGTTGATTCGGCGATTACATTTCTGATAGATGTATCTTCCGATTAAATTATACATTTCTATTGGTACATACGGTTGGTTCAACAAATCTTCCTTTTTAGTGATAAAAAATGAATATTTACACGAATTAAACTGAATTGTAATACTGGAAAAGTATATATATACATACACATGAATATTCAAACACAGTATTTCAGAATAATGAGTACGATAAAATTTAAATTAATTATTGCGACGCGTACACAACGGTTATATATAAATTAATAAATATATATTTTTAATTTCCATCTTGAATATTTCTGTAATGTTTTACGAAAAAAAAAAAATTATCTTTTCAAATTTATCATCGAATACAATAACAATGCAATTAAAACTGTTTAGTACGGTCGTTGTTAAAAATAGAAATAGATATTTTTAAAAAATGGCTATTATCATTAGAGTTTCAATTTCTTTTCAATTTTTTTTTGTCGAAACAGATAACCGTAAAGGTTTACTGTACTTTGGACTGCTCAAGCGGTACAAATGCAAGCTTAAGTCGAGAGGAAAGTTAAGAACACCTGCGCACCCGCAATCGTTTAAACGACATTACTTATTTCAAATTAGATAGAGCTGTTAAAAACTAAGGCAATTAACTTTTATTACGTAAATAATTTTACATTTTTCAATATAAATATGATTTGCATATTACACGTACAGGTATATACACTTGGAGTAGCCAGGATCCTATAGGTAGTCATGGTAAATAAGAATATTTGATCAATCGAGTCTGCGGTATTGATCATACAAGTCTTCAACCATCCGATAGTTGTATTGTACACTATTTTTTTTTTAACACCGCAGAGTGAATTTTAGACGCGTTTTCTTTTTATAATTATAAAAATCGATATGCAAATATACTTGATGTTCTTAATAAACTTTTTACGCGGTACAGCTCATCGCGTATGAATAGCGAGATGCGCGTTACTTTGTACATTAAAAAGTTGATTAAAAAATGTCTACTCGAGTAGTATAATGCGCGTCAGGGAGGGAAAATGGAGTTTTTCTAACCGAGGGCGATGATCGAGTACACTTGGGAATCGAAGCTAACGCGACCATTCTAATCATCTTCCTAGAGTTTAAGAGACGATCTCCTTGTTTATTTATTAACGCTCACCCCCATTCGTGACAATTGAGAAAAAGAGTAATAAAATATTGTTTTTCGTTAATTAACATTTATTTGAACATTTTTAAATATCGTCCGTGCTCGCTACTGCATCGTATGATTTATAATGAAGCCACCAGAGTAATTGCAGTATTGTTGCTGATTGCCTTTTTTAAGTGACTGGCTGCGAACCCCATTTTATTGTACTTGTGGGGTAGAAAAAAAAAAGAACCCTGGAGTTGTATCGATGAGAGTCTGGGTCTGCGCGCCACCGCATATATCATTGTCAAATTGACAAGGATGCACCCAGTCTATCTAACCAATTATTCCGAATTCGAATTAAATATTGAATGGAACCTGGTTTTTCCTTCTTTTTTTTTAAACACAAAAGGAATTGATTGACACGTTGACACTGCGTACGTTTACACGCGTGAGATCGACTCTTTGATTTAACAGCTGATGTATTTTAATAACTAACGCTACGGTTATATACATATATAAAAGTGAACATGCAAATCAGATATATATATATATGAATTTTAAAGCAATTTTGTACGGTTCGAATAATGGTCTTAATGCATAGGATCGGTAATTAACTACAGTTATTAATTCATTTTTATAGGTTGCATTGTTTCCTTACGCATCTTCTTCCATGGTTATCATTTCCGGTGGGCAGATATTGTACAAACTGGACAAGATGTGACTCAGCCTATCCTCAAGTAACGGTCGTACTTCCGTCGATAGCGTTTTCACCGGTGCAGCGCAAATACGGTGGGAAGCTGGCACGATATTCTGCTGGGCTTTTATAAAGTCTAATTTTTCAACCTGCGCGGAAAAACAAGTAAAAAGGGGTATCGTCCTTTTGTTATTTCTATATATAAACAAAAAAAATGTTGCCTCTCACACACACACACATGTATATATAATCGGAAAAAAATTTATTGGATATACGCACAACACATTGATACCCGTATAAAATCTATATAAAAACATCTTGTAAATATAAATACCGGTATAAATACTCGATGCGGGCAGACACGTATCAAATGAGCTTAACGAACATCAATTTTAAACGTTTATAATTGATGATTTATCGATTATCAGGCATATGGCTGCGAATCCCGAGGAACAAAAAAAAGTAATCCAAACTTTTATACGGGATAAAGTTTATAATAAATCCACAAAATTTTGAAAGATGTTTAACAACAAACTTTGCAAATAAATTATATATCAACTTTTCGCGTATCAAAAGTTACGAAGGATAAAATTCGTTTTTCAAATTTAACGACTACTTTTGTACAGTCAATCATTAAATTATACATTTCGAAACTTCGTTTCGATGTTTGAATTCTCAATTGACTTTATCACGGGGTCCATTAAAAATTAAATTTCAATGAGTTTGTGTATCAATTTTCTCCCAATTTCGGTTAAACTTGACTATTTTTTTTTAAAACAAAGTAACGGAATTTTAAAATACAAAATATTTGCTTTGTACAAGATTTATGTTTTAAATAAGAAATATAATTCTAATTTTTGTCAACGTGCGTTAATGTATCAACGTTTAATAAATGTTAATTGAATTGCCGAATAAATATGAAATTATATTTATATATTTCGATAGAGAAATTTTCTTAGATGTTCCTAAACAATCCTAAATAATGCTTTCGAGTTTTATTTTAATGTAATTCACGAATTAATCGACAACACATTCTATTAAGGGGATTTATCTTGTATTTATCGTTTTTAGAATGAAACTATGTTGAAACAATATTTTGTAAATAAAATTCAATAAATTTTTTTGAAACAAACATTAACTAAATATTCTAATCTACAATTAAAAATTTATCTTAGCAACAACTGCTAAAAATATTATTTTATTAACATCGTATTTTAATAAACATAAACATTACCATACAAATTATAAATGTTCGACGAGTCCGAGTTAATCTCTTTTATAATAGAATGTTCTTTTTCATCAAGGACAGCCCTCGTTTCAATTTAAATTCAAGTTTACATAAAGATCTTTCTTTAACTCTTTAAATGTAGATTGAAATTTAAATGCGAGCTTAATGAGGACATTGAAGTATACATTGAATTTATTTAAAAAGTTTACAAAAAAAAGGGAGGAAGAAATAATGAAAGAACCTCGAGTTTTATAATTGTTTTAAAACGATACCAATATATATGTATAGATATTACTTTTTTAATTGAAATAAATAAAAATAAACAATTCCAAAAAATAAGATAAAAGTTTGGCAAAGCGTTTTTGCTGTATATATATATATATATACGTTAAGTATAAATGCATACGAAAAAAAGTGCGAAGTTAGAAGCCGAAGAAGAAGAAGAGGAGGAACCGACCACAAGGGGAGAGAGAAAAAAAGAATAGGACGTCTTTTCTTTCTTCCTGGCAACAAATGACACGAGGGAACCTCCTTAAATTAGAATTTCAGATTCATGGGAAATAGTGTGGCACTGCATAAGTCCGTTTTATGGTGCTCAATTTGGGGCTACAGTTTATACTCAAAATAAGAATACTAACTTTAATCAGATAGATTCGCTACGAATTTTATTTTTCCTTTTTGCACTATTTTATTTTCTGCAATTGCGTTGCATATATCCATCGCGTGGATTAAGTGGCTCATTTAAAAAATATTATTCTTTTCAAATGCAATGTTTGACTACCAGCTTATACATTCTATGAATATTTAATAGTAAAGTTATGATCGTTAACCTATAGAATTCTCAGGAGGGGAAAGTCATTTTAGGAGGCTTCAAAACGGAAAAGCTTTATCAAAGTTAAAACTGACGTTTAACGTTAAATTTTCCCTTTCATGAATGATTTAATTGATCGAGTATTTAAATTTTAATGTATATGTAAATTGAAGATTTATACATTGTTTATTTATATCGTTTTGTTTATTTACTATTGAATTTTACAATATTACGAAAAATAAAGATAAATATCGATTGTTGACAAACGGGTACAACGTAAGGTAAGTAGTAATAAAAAACGATGATAAAGTGTCAATTTTTAATGCGAAATTTTTCAAGTTACTTATGTTTTACACACATACACACATATATATAAGCATGCATATTTTTTTCTTTACAACCTTGCTTAAAATGTATCGGAGCATAAAGTACAGTTTTTCGTGCGTGAAATCATTTATGCACGAGTTGCGTCCTCGATTTTAAAGACGCTTTGAAGTTTAAAAGGCATATAAAAATGGTAAAAGTCAGTGGATTACCAACTTTTGCATTTGCGATAAGTATTTTAATAATAATTTTCATGTTAAAACAGCAACATCAACACATAAAATATAATATAAATTACTTAAAAGAACGTGAAACCTTATCAAAAATTTAAATTTCCCGCGTTTACGATTTTTGGATTCTGTATTGTGATATTAAATACATCATTTTTATCTCTAACGAGAAAAACAGTGATCTACGTGCAAAGATTATCTATAAAATATAATAATAAAATAGCCATTTTCAAAATTCCACGATATATATAGTTTGTCGGGTTAGAATATTTTGAAAATAATTAACCAAATGAATAAGTATCACACAATTAATTGCAACTTCAAAGAACGAGTGTACCCTTATCCCCTTCGCTTTCCCCAAATTTAATATAATTTCATCAATTTTAATTTCGACAATTAAATATGGAAAAATTGTAAGCGCAGCGGGAAATTTGAGACGTTAGTATTGTACGGCAACGTTTTACAAATTCCTATAAACAATAAACCTCGAAAAAATGTTTATCGAGACGATAATTAAAACAATGTATCAATTAAAAATCTGGGAAAGGAGCATAACGATAAATAATTAAATAAAAAAAATGTGATAAATAACGCAATTCTAATGATTGAGAACGGATTACCGCAGTTTCTAATTTAAGGGCGTTACTACGTTACAATCAAAGGTACGAGATTAACGAGCTTTGCGAGAGACCGAGCGATTTTGGAAAGGGTTTCCTTCTCGCCCTATCCGATATATAACTATATATATATAGATAAACCGCGACGAACACGACAACTGAAGCGGTAAAGGAGCTCACTCTCTCTCTCTCTCTCTCTCTCTCTCGGTGTATACACATATATATCTACACACACACACATAAAAGCAGTCTGGGAGAAGAAGAAGAAGACTCGCTCGGTTGCTCGAGCGCGCGCCCGCGCACAAAGTGTTACCGCATCCCAAGGTATATATATAATATGGAGTCTTGGTTTCTCTCTTGTAGATCGGTTCTCTTATATATACATATATATGAAATGAGCCGCGAATGGAACGGGCTTATCAGCATGTTTCAGCCGATCGATTACTCAATGGCCTCATCGATGTCTAGTCGTATTAGCGATGATACGCATGCATATATATATATCCATATATACATATACACATACACACACACACCCATTCGGGAGATTATAAATAAATATAGATTTATAGCGATCGGTTAGCATTTATATTGAAATCTGGAATACATGCCAATGCGTGCGCGGGTGTGGGTGCCCACCCACATATACGCGCATACGTACATGTATTATGGGTATACATATATACATATGCATATATATACCTATATGCGATTTTGATGTAAATATAAGCTGTAACTCAAACATGAAATTCAAATATTGTGCGTGTGTACCGATAGACGCAAATGTCGAGAGGTTTTTGTTAAATATTCGCGAATTCCCGCGATTACACCCAACCCCCACCGGGGTAAGATGTATTTGTATTTTACTACGATGGTGGAAACAAACGATAAAGTGTTTATATATATATATATTGTATATGTATATATATAATAAACAAGGTAAGTGTCCCCAACGTGGTACGAATTGAAATCGAACTATTTTAAAATCTTTTTACCAACCGAGCCAATGGAAAATTCGGTACGTGACAGACTCGCTGAATTGATATCGGACCGGGAAATTGATTTCCGGTTTCCTGTTTGCCATTTGTTGCCTGCCTTCTGTTGATATAGGTTTGACGTATATACTTCTAGTAATTCTTTGTGCGTAGATATATATGTATACACACGTACAGATACTGTAGGTGAGACAAAAACAAAATTTCAGAGTGCACCTGCACATTTTGATACGCGGTAAAATTATCGAGAAACTGTATGTTTTTCTTTTTTTTATTTTTATTTATTTTTTTTTTTTCGTATAATGATGTAAAATTACACGTTGCGTTATTTCTTCAACTATTGTTTAACAATTTGCATTGTTGAATGGACATCCATTGTTCTCTTCGTTACGAAACAGAAGCAATTAAACTTGAAGGTAAATTGGAAAATATATATAATATTTTATTAAATTCCACTGGGGTATAGGTACGTTTATTTAAATTTAATAAATATACATAAATTTTAATCCGTAAGTAGGAGATCGCTTGCCGCCGAAGTCGGCTTCATTATTGGCAAAGAGGATTAATGGAAGCTAGACCATCTCAAGTCCATTATTAAACCTCGTAACTGTGAAATACGCGCGTATATACTCTTCATTAGACGACTAACCGTACAATCAAATAAGGAAACTTCCGAGATCGATACGAGGAAAATATATTATATCGAAATAATTAACCATTTTGTTTAATTATTTTAGGTAATTATTGTAATGATATGTAACATTGTTTAACAGAAGATTATACGTAAAACCTTGGTGTTTGATATATACGTTTATTATTAATTACGTGTGTTCCTCAACCATATTTCTTCAAATATTAACTTTAGATATTAGTTATTAAGAAGATGTTAATCTCGAAATTGAAATAAAAATGTTTTTAACTATTAAGAAACGTTCATTCAACTCATCAATTTTCAATAATTCAGAAATATCGTTTGTCGCAAATGTTTTACGAAAATCTATCTAAATGTTTTGGATGAAAGTTGCAGCACCAGCGAAGTGAAAATTCTGAAACAAAACACGTGCTCTAGGAAAAATCGACTCTCCAGCAAGGTAAAAATTTCAATCTGATTTTCAATTTTTATGTAAAATACTGGACAAATATGATATGACCTCGCAAACGCAAGAATTTTACAATGAACGCTTTCAATCAACTTTTCTATTTCAACGTAGATAAAAATATTGAACGTCTTTGTAACATCAACATTCATATTTAAAAAGGAAACAAACAAATATCAACATCGCGAGGATATTTTATTTAGGATTTGCAAAAGTACGTTAGAGTTACGGTGAAATGGAGAAGTAAAGGTAGAAAGGTGGAATTACAATAAATCTAGAGAATTCGAAAGAGGCCGTAACCAAATTAGCTAGCAGTGCTGATCAAGTACATTTTAAAGGACCTCACCGACGTAGAGTAGTGGATAGATGTAATACGCCTAAGTAGAACCGCATAAAAGTACGGAAATCCGACATGGTTGTTTTGAGGGAAAATTTCTGCTTTATCATCAACTCAATCTTGATGCTATTCATGAGAAAGGGTATGCTAATTCACCCGTATTCCTCTATCTCTATAGTTGACAGAATCAAGCATTCCTATTAACATGTTACTTGTGTCTTGATTATTAAATATTCTATGTTTTTATCTGACTATGCAGTGACTTAACAAATTATTTAGAAAATTGTTAATTATCTTTTTTAAATTTTGACTCTAATTATCTTGTTTAACCGAATCGCACGTTTATAAAATTCAAGTATATATATAATATATTTAAATGATATACGCCGAAATTTACCTTTAGAATTCGTTCGTTTATGTGGTGTTTCGTTTTGCTGGTGTATATTTGGGGATAGTGTCTCCTGACGCAGCACATTACAGCTTCGGTACAAAGTGCTTGTAAATCGCTACCGCAAAATCCAACCGTTTTCGATGCTAAAGAAGAAATAAATTCGGCGATGGTTTTTGTTTCCAACTTCTGATATGGATCTGCAAATATTTGTTGAGTAATAATCTTAATATGTGTGTCTAATATGCTAACGATTTTTAAAATATTAAAAAAACTTTTTTATTGTCACAATTTTTATACTTACAATTAACTAGGTAACATATAACTATTTCAAAATATTAGAAAGAAATTTACGAATAAAGATTATGCTGAATTTTGATACGGAAATGATGATGCGAACGATCATTTTGGAATATTTGTAGTATATAGTTAATAAGTAGATGATCCTTTACAACTCAATATCATCGGTTTTCTATCTCAAGGTATTAAATAGGAAAATTGATTTTATAGAAAAAAGAATTCTGGTCGATTGGTTCGACGTTAGACTGACAGGCAATTTTTTCTTCTGATAAAGATCTTTCTTCGATTACGACAATGGCATGTCATCCAGAATATCCTTGGAATATTAATTATTCTACGTGCACTTGTAGAAATGTCATTTTGCATGTCTACACATACGCTCCTAGTTATTAGATGATTGATTATCGATAAACGAAGACCATCCGACTATTTACTTTGTCCACAATTCGCACAGTATAATTTTTTTGCTAAAGAATTATTCGTTGATAAATAAAATTATCAAAGTCTTTGTAATTTTTATTGTATTGTAAATTTTTGATAGGTTTTTTTATTTAAAAATTCCACCATAATTTGACTAATTTCTGGTAAAAAATGTTCTTTACCAAATTCTATCTAAACATTTCTTATGGAATTCTCGCCAGGGGTATAAAAAGATTTATCTAATTAAAGTTAAATTTTGGTTTCAACCTTGGAATACATTGACGAATTTAAGCTTTTATGTTATCTTATCGTATTTATTAAATCTGAGTTTACTTTTAAATCTGTATTTGAACGCAAATTTTTATTTGAATATCTTCAATTATCGGTTATAGATATAAAAACTGTTACTGGCATTTCAAAATTTTACTTTAATTATTTCTAGATTTTTGCAGAAGGCCCATGAGAATAAATTACTAAATTTATTTTTTAATATTTTTACATAAGAAAACAGTTCCAAAGGAAGGTCTATATAGAGTGACTTTACCAGTGAAATTCTCGAGCAATATGTACATGTATAAAATAATGCTAAAAGGGAAGAACTTAAATAATATTATTACTCGTTGTATTCCTCCTTTAAAAATTAAATAAAAGATAAATATATGACCACCCGGAGAGTAAGTACTAAAGATTTACATTTTTTTAAGTTAATACTGTTTTGGTAAATTTTTAGGTACATTTTTAGGAGAGATATATTCTCACAGTAACATGGTTATCTATCTGTTTTAAATATTCTTCAATCAAGATCGCTGAATAGAAATATTTTTTGTTCCTGCATACAAAGTAATTAACTGAAAAATGTTGCTACGAAATTAACAAACTTTTGCGCTGATACAGAATATACGCGTTTGATTCGGCGTTGCGCTTCACCAAATGGCGTATTTACGATCAGAGCTCCATCTGTCGAGCTCGAACGACGCTACAGTAAGGAATCTACTTATCTTTCTTCCCACTTCCCTTCCGCTCACGAGCTCACGCTAGAAAAATCATCTATCTCGTATTCTCGTACCCATATCCTAATATTCCTAATTCAAGAGGGGCTGTGCATTCGGCTTAGCTTTGATCACCCACATATGTAAAGATAAGGGTTACATCTAAGTGTCTAGTACACCCTGTAAAAAGGGGACACGCGACATCTCAGTGCCCCACTCGAAACTCCAATTTTATTTTGTACCGAGTTTCTACAACTCGTGTGACGTATGTTTATGGACATTTGTTTCTTCTTATTCAGTTGTAATGTTGTAGTTCAGTTTAAATTTGTATTTTTTTATTAAGAATTCTAAAATTGATATTTGTTTATAATTTGTTCAAAAAATTGTCGAAAACAGGCTCCCTCCCTTTTAAAAGAAAGTTTAAAGACAAGTGTTGCATTAGAGATATGACAAGCATAAATATTTTTCATAGTCAATATGTAGAAAGAAAGGTTTTATGACATTGCCTACCAACACAATGAGGGTCTAGGCGGACGGTCTAAGAAAGTACTTAGCCCTTTTGTACAGAGATGTGTGCAGTATGCATATGTTGCGCAATTTTTGGGGTTTTCCTCTGTTCAACGACCGATGTTTGTTAGACCGATGCGTGAGAGTTCATTGGAGTAATCTCGGTCTATGACTCGAACAGCATCTCGAAAAGTAGAGACGTAACCTTCCTTGAGACGGTTTATTGAAGAGTTATTTTATAAAAAGAATATCAATAATTTATTATTTCCGTTTCACCTCCATTTCCAATAGCAAGTATATATTGTTAATCTTGTAACGATGTCCTATATATCGAAGGAATATCATTAACAGTCAAACGACAGATAGTTGAAAATAAAAATCAAAGTAAATCAAGAATAATCTATAAGAATAATAACAAAATATTCGGAGTTTAACGAAGGAAATAAAGTAATAATACGATAATTTTTTAATCGAGATCTTGGTGTCAACTTGATCATTTTTTCCGAAATTCTACACTTATTTTCTAATTATGGAATGCGTATTAATTTGCATAAATACGACTAACGCAGGTAAATCTTGGTTTGCTTAATGAAAAGCCAGTTTACAAATCTTAACTTTCAATTGCCGGGTAAATATTTGGGTAAAGTTTACAAATAATGCAAGATCTCGTATCACTCGGTGCTAATATTTTTGTGATTATAAACTCTAATCTCCGGTGAAAACGTCACATTGATAAAGCGAGCAAAGAAGGTAAATAAAACCCTCGAATACATCCCCTTCATGCAAGCTTAAGTCGCGAGTACGTATTCACGTGTATAAATCTATAGATACTCATCACCCGCGAAGACCAGTCTTGATAAACCGTTGACCGAGAAGTTATTGTTCTCATAATTTGATTATTCCTCAATAGTCACATTGGATGTCACGTACGTAACAAAGTTTATAACAGAATCTAGATGTATGTATATACACCTAACTCTCTCGTTACACTCTACATCTGTACAGTATCAAGAATGACGATCACGCGAGACCTCACAAATATTATGAGACATAGATGTATACACGTATTTCCCAGTTGTACTAATGTACCAAGTCCTAAGGATGAATCATCTAGAGTGGAGTATCTTTTTGATGATGCCCCCCTTCCTCTCTCTCTGATTCTCTTTCGTACCTTCTGAGAAATAGAGACTGTGAAAGGGAGACTGACAAAAGAACTCGCACCTTCCTTAATGCGCACTCGGACGAAGAAATATTCTTTTAAAGTTAAAGACGTTCCTCTATAGTATTGTGGAACTCATTAACCGTTAAGACTCAGCTACTTCCATTTCTCACTGGATTTTCGAACCCTTCCTTCGAAACCATTTACACTCGAGATAATTAGTATAATTAATTTTTTATCAATTTTCTCAAAGGATTACACTTATATATTTTATATTATTTTATTTATATTCATTTTCATTTTATTTTGTCGCGCCTCGTTACCATTTTTCCAAAAATATAATTTATCATTTTAATTTATACCAATATACCAATGCATAAAATTAATCTAATAAGATCCGCGTAAAATAAAAATTATTATATTGCGAGAAGGGATTGCAATACTGAACTCGAAGAAATATAATTTTAATCTTTAATATTCGTTTATATATAGTTAACAATTAGAAATAATTGTGTATAAATAAATGTTGCACGTATACTCAACGTTGAAATTTTGATGTAAGATACCGAGAGCCCAGAAGTATCTCAAGCTTGATATGTCACCAAGTGGTGAAACCACCTTAAGAACCTTCCATATGTATATATATCTCTCTCTCTTCCCCCTTACGATGAAAAAGCGAGTCTCCCCTCTTTCTTCATGTATATATATACAGCTCCTTTTACCACGCAACCCCTCCTTGCACGTTAGAAGCTTAGATTAAATATTTTTTCCTTAACAATGTTAAATCTTTTAAATGTTTATTAACAAACAAACTATTCAGTTCGTCATTTTTAACTATTATTATCCTATAACTAAAATTTTTATTTTACAATTGCGCGGGGTTTTTCTTTTATGCGTTATCGTGCGAAAAATTATTAAATATTATTATTACTTTATTACGTAATATCTACGATTTAATGAAATCTGAACTAAATCATTAAATTCGACAGTTAATTGTAACGAAGAAACCAAACGATTCAATTTAGTTTATTTAAATGGCAATTTTTAATTAGCGCGTCTGCGTGCGTGCGTACGCGTTTACAACTATTTTAATTAAAAGTAACAAGATATTTTGTTCGGACCCTCGCCTTTTTTTTGTCTTCTGAGAGCCACTGCTGAGAAAGGTGCAGATTTGTAGAATAGTACAACACTTACCAAAAGTTTTGGCGACACCGAGTGTCAAGTACGTTTAATTGAAAGACAATCGCGTAATGGACGTTTTACAAATTTTACATTATGATCATACCATTAATATCAATATAAAATTTTAATATTACGATAAATATTTTTTATTAAAAAAAGAATAGTTAACAACGAACGAACCTTGTAAAAGAGAAAATGTAAATTTTAGACTAATAGGGGTAAAGAGCTTAGTGGTATAAATAAATTGCTCGTATAAAAATAAATACGGGATAGGCTGTCATTGTAAAGTAACAGATGTATGTAACTTCTTTATGGGATCATGAGCAAATGGTAGGTGGACATATATATGTGTGTACATGCATAATATTAACTTATTTTATATCTGTGTACATAAACGCAGTCAACCCTTAAAATTTTAACTACTCCCAGAGTAGCTTACGCCTAGACTTCTATTATTACTTTTATTCGCATAGTATAATTACGAAAAATAATATATTTTTTTTAATAATAATAAGCTTTCAGAATTTTCTCTCGTGAAATTAAAACATTGTAGGAATTTTGGGTGAGAGCGGAATTTGTCCCGAAAAATTAATTAAATTTCGTAGCATAAGTACCTTTAAGAAATCTCGAAAGTAATATAAATTTTATCTCTAAATTTCTACGTGAAGGAAAAATGAAATGCAAACTTATCGATATGCGTAGATTCCACTTTTTTGTTCTTATTACACGCATCACCTTGTAATATGCAATACATAAAACAGCATACCTTACTCGCAAATTTTCTAATAGTTTTTCTTTGGAATCTATACGTGCACATGTATGAGGGATATAGAATAATAATTTATTCATTAATACAAAATTGTAATTTCCTTTGGTAAGAGCATCAATTTAATATCTCTTTGCAAACAATGAAGAATAAGTGAGTTTGAACAATCTGTTATTATTAAAAAATAATAATCGCATATATGTATAGTTTTAACGCTAGAGCGTTTACTGCAATTTTCTTATGTGCGCAATTTTATACATTGGTAATTGGTTATATTGTAACAATCAATCTGCCGCTACTTAAACAAAAATAACCGTACAAATGTTATTTATAAAAAACAAATGAATAAATATATATTTAATAAAAATGGAGGTTCAAAAATTATGTATATTAGAAGGTAATTTGAATGTCAGGTGTTGATAAAGTTGTTACCTTTGTTAAAAGCCGATATTTACATTGATTTTTCGACATCACGTCCCTTCCGCATTTCATTATCAGAAATCAATTAAGAAAGTTCCCCCTTTTTCTTTTTTTTTACCTCTTTGACTAAACGGTCAATTAAATTGATTAATCGTCTAACCAATTGACTTTGCAATTTACAGTAATTTACGACTTAATGAGATAAGACATTATTTTTCGAAATATGTGTTTATCGTTCGTAAATTAATCGATGTATCCGATTACTCAATGTAATGATAATTTTTACATTTTTCGAGAGTTGTAATGTTTCGAAAACGTGTATATTTTATTTATTTCAAAATGTACGTATCAATTATAAAAAAGGCAACTTTATACAAAAGTAGATAAAGTTAAATATAAATACTGAAAAGGTCGATTATGGGGAGAAATTCCGTATTGGAAAAAATTGCGTTAAAAAAAGAATCAAGCGTAATATTGAGATTTTACACTCAATGAATCGAAAAATAATGTCACAACTTTTACATGTTTTTTTTTATACATACTAAACTGAAGATTTGAAATACTGTATTTTCATTTTCCATGCTTCAATGTGTCGAATTGCATTACATAAAATGTAAAATATTTAAATTTCGATCGGAGAATGTGAAAATTAATTTGATGTCAAAGAGTCTACTATTTCATCAACGTCAAGTATTTACTTGTTTTCGGCATCGATCGTATTTTATCTAAATTGATTGGTCTAGCCGCGTCTACTTTTTTTCTTGCGATCGTTTATTTTACATAAAATTTTCTCGACGCGTACATTATAGCTTGTTAAATTTAAGGGCGAGGGCTTACCTATCTGATATTCAATTTGAAATTTAAAGGGACAATATTATCAGTTTTACAGTGGAATAAAATTATATAACAATTTACAGAAACAATTGAATTAAATTAGAATTTTTAATTTTTAAGATCATTGATGCGTGTACAAATTGGAAAAGAGGGACAAAATAGAAAAACGTATAATTACACGAGTAACCCCCACGAATTAGAAATCAAATCCATCACGATTTACCGATTACAATCCGAGTGCACTTTGATCTTTTTTTAAATCGAATTGCTTACGATCTTGAGTACGAGGGGTGAATCTCTCAAAAACGATTGCTATACGAAATTCAATCAACAAAGATTTAAAATGATTCGATTTCACGCAACCAGTAACGGACTTTCGATTATCATTCGATGACAATCGTTACGTGCACTTTCTAAATAACGTACGAAGTTTTTTTGCCCTTCCCTTGATCAACGATCACCCTGCATCCCTAGTGAAAATCAAAGCGTTTTATGAAACGTTTTTTTTTTCAACCGAAATGCGGCCGTTTGAAGTAGTCCATGGTTTGTGCCGAATAAAAGGTTTTCTCTAACTTCACAATGCTCAACTTTCAGTGCGAAGAATAACACGCTTTTCTTCTACGATATATACGAACACTGAGAGAAAGGAATATTTATGAGATTTAGGAGAAATGATATTTCTTAACTATTAAGAGCTCAAGGCTTACGTAATTGTTTCTTAACGCAGTTGAGTAAGTTATCATTTAGATTAAGAAATTAAAGTCATAAAAAATTTATTGGTTTCACAATAGCCAACAACTAAAAATTAACACCGAATGAACATGATGAAAAACCCACGTGATTAAATTAAATTAAATCCACCAATCTTTAAAACAAATGTTTCTATCTCTAAGTATAACTGTGTTTTTTGTACGTGTACAAAATAAATAATTTTTATATAAACTTTAGGAAGTATAATTCAATTAATATAATAATTTTCTAAAAGAAAAAATTGCACTCTACCGAGGTAACATTGCAATCCTGTTAATTTTTTTGAATCGCAGTACGCATCCGTACAACAATGACCGAATAATAAATAATAAAAAACAAAGAATAAAAAAGAAGGAATATGCTAAGCGGTCTCGAAATCGCGTCGGAACATCTAGTTAGCGAAGGCAATTTTCTGTAGGATCCGTTGAAAATGGAGCATTAAACATGGGTAATATAACAGAGGAGAAGTGGGACAGCAATAGCCCGAAGGAAATTATTATCCATACGATTAATTTTTATGCGATATATCGTCAGTTTAGGTTACATTCGTTTTTATATGTCCCCTTGTCTAGATAAACTCCGTAAATGTCAGTAGCAGCAAATTACATCTCAAATGTCAAACTGTACCTTTTCTCCCAACAATCACCACTCACTTATAGCTACGAAGAAAAAAAAAGTTACGAGATGAGAGAATGAGAGAGAAGGGGGTGATGGTATATGGAAGGTCAAGCAATATATAGGAAGGGAAAAGAGAGAAAGAGAGAAAGAGAGAAAGAGAGAATAGAGAGAAAAGAACCAGTCAACTTCAGGCGTAAAATTGAAGTAGGGTTGCTGTTGCCGTTGCCGTTGCCGTTGCTGCTGCTGCTGCTGCTGTTACTCCCCCTCTTTCTCTCTCTCTCCTTCTCTCCCTCGCATATACACGGTTGATCCATACCGAAAGTATATCCTTTCTCGCAGCGTAACAAGGTAGAGGGAAATAAAGTTCTCGATCGAATCTTCCTGGTCTTCTTAAAGCAGGATCAATCGAGTCGAGACGATTTGTAGCTCCGATTACTACGATCTCCGAATTATCATCCAATCCGTCCATCAAAGCTAAAAGTGTCGATACTACGCTCGTGTGAACGAAGTCTTGACGGGTTGATCTTACAGGTGCCAGGCCGTCGATTTCGTCGAAAAATATAATTGCCGGCCGATTTTGCTGAGCCTGCGTTTTTCAAACACTGTTAACGTATTTCATGTTGCAACAACAAAAAATAATATACATATTATATAGATATCAAATGTGAAGATATAGAGATAGACAGATGAACCTTTTCGAACACTTTCTGCAATTTCTTTTCGCTTTCGCCGACCCATTTGCATAGGCAGTCCGATCCTTTGCGCGAAATAAACGATACCTTTCGCTCGGAATTGCTGCACTCAACGGCCAACGCGCTCGCTACTAACGTTTTACCTGTACCTAGAAAGTGACAATTCAACTCTCTTGATAACGCTCTCCGTTTTAATTAATTTCGAGAAAACGATCGAGATACCAATTATTTTATTTTTAATTACGCTTTAAAGAAAGCAGCCAAACGGCTAATTAAACTAAATAACCTAGACGGTTCGAACGACTTTTTTACTTTAATACACAATCCCTTATCAACAATGTGCATTTTCACCATATTCCTCTCGATCGATAAATCTAATATTTATTATGAATTATACAATTTTTTTGACGCATATACAGCCATTACCGTTTCTCTCTTTTTCTCTTTCTCTCTCTATTTATATATACGTATATGCTTTTTAATATTACATCGAGAGATCAACTTTTTTAAATACATACCTATCCTTATGAAAAATTCATCTTTATATATATTGTCTATGCAGCTTTTCATGAGATATTCATCAAGTATATCATTCCGCATTAAATACATTTTTGGCTCGTGGATTACGAAAAGTTTATTTTTGATTTAATATCAAGCGCCTTCAACGCTGTGTACGCGTATAAATATATACCGTTTTTTTATCGTTTCTTCGTATAAAATGTTGTTTTGTTTTAAACTTATATTTCGTAAATTTATTATTAATCTTCGGGTTGAGCGTGACTGTTACGATCGAAAATTACCCAATTTTCAAAGAAAATGAGTTTTATTAAATTTAATTTAGCTCACGGTGTAAGACTACTTTATACACGATGCGCCCCTACCTAAATGAATTTTAGCACTTTACGAAGGATAGTACGTAATAAAGTTTGAATTTGTTAAGTGCAAAGACAATACATGGAGTACGGTGTAAAATTGCAAAAATAAGGTGTATAGAAAAAATAAGTAAATTAACAGTATCCAATTGATTTTCTGATAGAAAATCTAAATATTTTTCCGAAAGAATCTTGTCTTTAAATGACATATATACATATCGGATTGATTTATTCAAAAGAAAAACGTTTGCTCTGAGAGATAGATTTAAATTAAAATTTCACAAATTTTTCAAATTAACAAAAATTATCTAATTTAATGTATACAGATACAACGAACTTCCGATTTTTTTACTTTTATTAATTTTTAATAGTAAACTTTCTTAACACGTTTCAATTTCAGTCTCCTAATAATCCTTAGTAATTTCTTATACTTTCTACAAAATTTGGTGTTTATTCATTTCCTAAAGTATACAATTAATTTTACAATTTTAAATCGAGCGTATATTTAATTGTAAACAACAAAAATTGTCGTGACATACGGTTATTAGTACAGATTATTTCGCAACGAATAATATTCGTAAAAAATAATGTACGCGTGAAATCGAAGCTAATCTTATTAACGTTTTGATTCACGCTCATCTCGATTCTATTGAAGTTTTGCAGCCCCCCCGTTTATCTTCTCTTAAACGATATCGCTCAAGCTATATTTTCTCTCTTCTCGCAGCAGCAGCAGTGGCGGGCGGCGGCAGTGGCAGGAGCATCATGTTCCCCCCTTTCTAGCCATTAAATTCTTCTATTGCGAACGACTAATACATCAGGAGCGTTTTCCCCTTTCATTACGCAGTTCCTAGCCAACCTTCAAATTCCACCATAAACTCTGGTAAAATAGTTTAATAGCCTTCTTCGAGTCTACTCACCTACCCTACTAAGCAATATTTAAACTTGATACTTTGCAACTTTTCGATGGAAATTCTTTTCAAACTATTTTTTTTAGAGACTATTTGATTAAGATTTTTTTTACTCGATATGAAGATGCGTTATTTTTTTTTACTTGAATCCTACAAGATAGATCGGTTGGTATATGTGCTCGTAACTAGCCAAGGGATACGGTTTCGATTTCCAGATAATCCCCGTCGATTGATACGAGCACCCACTTCAGAATTTATTTCGCTATAGCGCTTGTTTACATAACGTGCATCTGCATGCTGATTAGCATCGAGATGGAAGTACAAATCGACTGCCGTTAAACAACGGACAAACCTTTTTTTTTTTTGAAAAAGAATATAACTCCAAAAAAAATATTCTTAACCACGTTGACTTTTTTATTCGAAATGAGTACAACAATAAGTATTTATCCTCTCTTATTGACGGACGGAATATTAATGTAAAATAATAATAAATATATGCAAAAATAACATAGAGCCTCCTTTAATTTTAATTAAATATCAATTGTAATTGGCCGTTCATTTTAACGTATAAAAAAATGATCATTATTCAACCACCTCCAGTCAATGTTTCGAAATCACTATTCATGATTATTTCAGATATTTAAGAAAATGTCTTTATCGAAATGACGAATAAAATATATATGTTTAGGAAATTAAAAATCGATGAAATGTATAATTTAAAAAATCTACAAAATTTTTAAAATGATCAAATGTAAAATTAACATACAAATTAATTATTAAAATGTTGAACAAATAATTCATCTCCACTTTAAACATTCATGGATGCTCATTTAAGATCCGATAAGTTTCGAATAAAATCCACACAAATATTCTTTATCTTCTATTTTTCGATTTAAAAATCTAAATTGGTAGTAGATTGATTTTTAACAATATAAACGCCGACGTGAATATAAATTGGAAAATTGTATACCTCCCCGAATTGTAGTTGTTGATGCACGTATATATATACGCACACCTATAACCTATATATTCGTAACAAAATAATTTAAATGCATAATTCAAAGATCCTTGAAAAGCAATGAATATTCAATATCGTATTTTGATACCGGGTATCTTTTAACAAGACTTTGCTTCATTCGTATACTTTGAAACTTTTAACATAAGCTAATGTACCCGTATAAGTGTATAGTTTATACCATTTACCGCGTCAACGTCAACGTACTATATATTTTAATTTAAGGAACTGTCGTATATATATATATATATATATATTAGTATCAAATTTTATTTATCTCTATGTGGCTATAATAAATTATACATCATTTATGTGTGTATACGCGTGTGAGTGTGCGCGTGCGCGTGTGCGTGCAAAAATAAATTAATAATTAATTTGTATATAAAGTGAGCATGCATTATTTACGCTGACGCGCTATTTTGCGTAAATGCATATTTAATTATGCGCATGCGCAATGCACCCTTATGCAGTTCAATTTCCTTTGCGCATCGATTCCGCGATTTTGGATATTATATATACCATTTTCTTTATTTTCCGTGTCATTTTATCCGGTTTAATCGAGAAAGAAAATTTAAACAATTAAATCTTATACTTTTGTTTGTTTTTTTTTTAAAGTAAAAATTATATACGTCGACAGTATTACTTTCTTTTTTATAATTTTTACGCGGTTATATGGTAATTTGGGTTTTGAATATGTAATTAAAATAAAGTGTTCGATGAAAATTTGTTAATTGAAATAGTAATAAATTATAATAAAGTAATTATCTATTTTAAACGTGTTACTTAAAAAATGTTTTAATTTAAATACCAAATTTTTATAAACTATACATTTTTAAATTATAATTTCCGACATTCGAGTGCCATTAAATCAATACTTTCTTTTTAAAACTTTTTTTTTGACGAAAGTAAATAAGTAAGCGTTGCTTCAACGAGCAAACGAATAATGAACTTTCTTTAAGCTTTTAAGCATGGGAATTGCTGGAGCGAAAAGATTCGCAGCATCACTTAATTTTTTAGAAGTCGTAAACTCCGTTTAAATACAGAATAAAACTGGTTAAATAATACGAAAAGATTGACGTTAGAAATTATTTTAAATAACTAACTGGTAAATCGATAGAAAATATTTGTAACTTAACATTGTAAATGAATAAGTTTACCTGGTGGTCCATAAAACAAAAGTCCTCGTGGTGGTCGTAAATTAAATTTAGCGTAAATGTCGCCGTACATTAAAGGAAAAAGTACCATTTCCTTAACGATTCTAATGTGTTTTTCAAGACCACCAACGCAAGAAAAATCCTTGCTGACGGTCGACATGTTTCTCAAATTTTTATAACCCAACATAATCGAATTTTTAGATTACTGACTTATCGGTGATTTATTCATTATTATTTTTTTAGGTTAAAGTGTTAAAAAGTACGAGATTTTTATTTTTTTCTTAACATTACTCAAATTTGCAACTGGAATTTATTGCAAGTAAGGATTTTAAATTTTTTCACATAGAAATTTCATACTACTGACATTTCGCGCGAGGTTAGATGTAATCAAGCGTAAAAAAAAGAAACAACGAAACGAAGTTAAATTATAGTTATCTTCGTGTTGTATAGATTTTTGCGCTTATTTTCAAAATATATACATTTTTCTATGAGTTGCGTACTACCTTAATGCATTAAGGAATACATTTTTCAACTCGCACACAAATTTTTATTAAAAAGAAAATATTTCTATAAATATATACATTTTGCTTAAAAGGACATGTGATGAATGCTTAAAAATGTCACATGTCAATGAAATGTATCCAAAAATTGTATTTAAAATATTGGAATTATATTCGAGAAAATTTATAAATACAGTTTAGAACATATAAAAAAATTGATGCAGATACGTTTAAGAAAACACATTTTTTTAAATAGAAATTAACAGTATATTATTTGGCTGTAGCCAAAAGCTTTTATTTAAATTATTAATAGTCAAGATTGACGTATGCTTCAAGTAAATATAAAGACCAGAGACAAGAAATTTATTAAAAAAATTCTTTTTATGGAAAAAATGAATAAAATGAATGACAAAATTTAGCGTTTGTCATCCCGTTAAATAGCCTCAATCTAAATGCATGTTTTTGACAGAAAATAAAATGATTATACCTCTAAATTGATGTAATCGATCAAATTTCTATACATCCAACGTTCAAAATCAAAATGCATCCCCTATAGTGGATCATTTGACAAAATTAAATTTTTTATCATTCATGAAATTTCTATCGAATTATATATGATACAAATAATCAAGAATGAATTATTTATTCCTATAACAATCTGCATCACGTTCAGTATTGCGAAGTTAATAAAAACCCCCGAATTATTACTAAATTATTTTTTGTTGTTATACAATAGGAGGAACGAAATATTCGTTTAAAGTATCCGAAATATATTAATGAAAAAAGTTTTAATATTGCCGCTGTGAAAGTAGAATGTGTATTTATTAAGCACTCGTATAAATACATTAATGCATATATAGATAGGAGTTTTTAAGCGTTATATTGAAAACCGATGGGAGAAAGAAACTTTTCACATCGTAAAATAAAGTTTCAAGAGCACGGGAGAAAGAGAGGAAGAGTATAAAAAATTACTAATTACATGGACAGAGAAGGGAATTTAGTCGAGTTGATCGACTTAAATGGAAGAGCAACTGCGCGAGCGGCTCTCGACTGTTTAATTAACGCCGAACTTTACTTTTAGAAATAACAGTTCCTGATGTAATGTACTCCTACTCTTTTACCTTTTATCCAATTCTGTAAATATTTCATTTAATTACTATCCGTGTTTTACTTCGATACAATTAAACAAACCTCATCAATTTGTTTCTAAACTTTCTCGTTCAAATTTTAGGAGTGAACATTCTTTTTCTTTCAGGTCGGTAAAACAGTTATATAGATTTATCCAAACTGGTAACTGGTGAATTAAATTTCAGAAGTGAAACGAGAAATTATCAACAGTCAATAATCGGTCTTCAAATTCAGTCGGTAATGCAGTATTTGCAATAAATGTGCATATATACATACATGTATTGTTAACTACAAAAATAGGAAGATGCAGAGAAAATTCAATGAATCCATTTATTTTTAAGTAACGAATAGTTGAATATAAAACCAAAGTTACCCTATAGCAAACGAGATTTAAATGAATGGAAATGAAAATCGAGGTGTATATATATATATATACATATAGACGTAGACGTTATTTTGCCTTGTATATAAGGGTATTTTCGATTTCGCATAAATTGATATAGTTTCCAATTTAAAAACATTGGATATATATTTTACTTCGCTTTGCAATTTAATTTTCTTGACAATCTAACGTTTATTATTTCCTATTTCTTCTTTTATGCAATGAATTAAAATTTGTCAAACAGTTTACTATATATCGTTAACACTATATCGATAATATTATTATAGAATTCTTTAATTTTTATAATGTATAATTCACTATTTATTGATTATCCAGGCACCCCTCAACATTTTAACAGTAAATTTTAACGTCACGACGAAATTCAAATGAAGGTATATATAAGGTATTGATAAAACAGAATTATCGTATTCTATTTCACCGAGTCCCCCATAGTATTATGCAGATATATTGATTTTCTATACCTATTATTCGACTTCTTTAAATCACTTACCATACATAAACTTTAAAATAAAACAAAAGATTTATTATCCTTCTTTTCCATACTCCTTTGTAGTCGCGAGGACTTTAAAAATTACGTTATATATACTCTATATTTAATTTATCAAGTTTTGTTACTTCTCACCATTTTTACTCAAAGATATTCATATTATTTTTTACGAGGAGATAAATTTGTCTCAAACGCTTAAGTTTGCAGTTCACGTAGCAATAAGTATGATATAGCGGCTCTCAAATTTCGCAGTAGAAAAATTGGCTACTTTCTGCAAACTACCCCGTTTTATATATATATATTTTATCTTGAGAAGTTTAAGCTATTTCTCTCCAGCTCGATGAATTATTTAAATTTATATTGTATAAAAATAATAAGAAAATTTTTGTTATTTTACAAATGGACAGCAAAGTTTCTCCCTTGTAGTTTTACGGATTCGGGGAGTCGGAGGAAAATAGAGTGACGAATTTTATGAAATTTTAATTTATTATGCGATTGTGTATGACAATAAAGTGTACATGTTAAAATAAATAAGGCAGTGTATGCATTTTCTCTTTCGCTTTGTTATTATTTTAATCTGGTTTTTCTATCCTTATCTGGCCTTGCAATCATTTCTTTTTTTAAACCTTAGTTTAATTCGTTCATTTGTACGAATGCTTAAAACTATCGCCTTATATCGAAATAGAGTTCGAGAAAAACGAATCACAAATTGTTATTGTAAACGAACGCTTATTTATCGAACGTGATTCCAATCACATTATTTATCATTTATACATCTATATGTAATATCCGTTTACAATTTATATATCCTGTTAGTTTTTTTTTATTCAAGACATCAAACGGACTTTCATCGGCAATCGAAATTAACGTAAAGATTAAAAACTGAAAGAAAAGTAAAAAATAACTTCAAGAACAAGTTTGAATCACGTTGATATTACAGAGTTTAACGATAGGGTCAAAGATTTTTTTTATTTTTCCGTTTAAAATTATCAAATCGGCAGTATGAACTGGTGGAAGCCCAATTGACCTTGCCAGTTCGAGCGGCTTTTATATATATACATACTTTATATTCTTTTCTCACTCGCAACGCTAATAATGCAATTTTTCATAAATATCAAATAATACTGAAGTTATAACGATTATAACAGTAGTAAGTCATTAGCGTACTCACACAAAAGTGTTCAGAAAATGTAAGTTCAAGAAAAAAAAAAGAATAAGAACCTAACAATCGCAAAGCTAATCATTATTAAACGTTGTGAGTCAAAAGAATTGATGACTTTGTTATCGATTTACATATCTTATTGTACTGATTTTAACAAGAATTTTTTTTTTGACGACAGTACTTAGATACAATACTTTAAGAATTAGTAAATTCGCATTTTTTTTTTCATTTTGCTTACCGCGCGTGCTCCCATCAATTACCTTATAAGCTATGGAATGTCACGTGCGGTTTATTTCTTAGTTTCGTTCCTAAACTGCTAAAAAATTATTAGTACGTATTAAGGTGTATCTAATGTTAATGAAATAATTACTGTTATGTAAAAATATAATGAAGGTTTATTGCTTTCAATTTACCGACGCTTACAATTTCATAAGAATTATACGTTCTTAGTTAGCCCTATTAATTACAATTTATAATATTTTTTCGCATAACAAATTTTTCGATTTATAAATTAGTAGTGAATTGTTTGAGAGTAAAATATAAACCTTCAATAATTAGATTAGAAAAAAAATATTCTCAAATGTGAATTGATTTTTAAAAATTCTTTTCCTATACTTAACTAACTACATAATTTACAATTATTATCTAGGCGGATTACAATTTTGTAGAAAAAGTTGATGATACACAAGACAACTAATCACGTGCGAATAAAGAGCATCGCATCGTAATTTCTTTGGCAGGCGAAATGTGCTTTTAATCTGCTTGTCTTCTTCTTCTTCCCCTTTTTTTTAGCAATCCTTTATATTTTAAACTTATTTCACGAATTAATTTAAAAAAATAAGGCATTTATTTATTCATTTATTCTTCTTCTTTTAATTGGTAAATTATAATAATCTATTATTCTTGCTTACTTTTTTTCCTATTTCGGCACTTTTATGCTAAGATAATAAACGCGCGTAACGAGGTAGTGTATAATCGACATTTAACAAAGTCGCAAAACAAATTTTAATGATCAAATTGCATTCTGATTTATCTGCAAGGATCAAATATAAAAACTATTTACAAATTTTTCGATGACGCTACTACTGAAGCGTATCACATAAATATTTTGTTACCTTGGTAATTTTTTATCAGTTGAACATGCATTGCTAAATTGTTAAGAAAATTTCATTAATACAAAAATTGTTATCCAAACATGCTTAATTAGATAACATTAATTGATTGTTTTAATAAATAAAGCAAAAGTACTCGGTAATACAATTTGCTTGTAAGAGAGTGGACCATATCTAATTATTAAAATGAGTTTTATATTTCCATATGAATCTAAATCTAATAAATGAAATATAATAGTATGCACTAATCGTTTTTTATTTTCTTACAATGCAGTTTATTGCAATGAAATGATATATATTTAATAAAAGTTTTTTTTGTTCCAAGCACTATATAGTTGTAAAAATTTTAACAACAACGTTAAAATAAACACAAACAAAAGATTTTCTAATTTACTTCATGTCGTTCTAACAAAATTCACTTACATTTTACTTTTCATAGAACGAAATATGCATTTTGGTATGATGCAATAAACAAGGCAGTGGCAAATTAAATTATCATTAACATAAAATTAAATATTAAAATGTTGGTAATTTAAATCAGCCATTTTACTAATTATATTTAGTCTCCCTCTTCAATTTACAAAATCAGTGCAAGATTTAGTTAGTACATTTAATAAAAAAATACTTTGGTGATACAAAGTTTTAAGCTTCTTGTTACGTGATAGCGGTCATTTCATGTGTCAATAAGTATTATGTATATTATATAATTTATTATTCATTACGTAAATAATAATAGATAAACAAAATATCCATGTGATGTATTCCTAATAATCTTAAATTATCCTTATAATAATTAAGAACACTAATGAGCATTTTAATCTTGTGAAATATGCAGTGCAAGCTGTAAAAAAGCTATATAAAAAAACTAAGATTTAAATAAAATAAATTACTATCGAAATAAACAAAAAGGAATGTTAATTGAAGTTCTATGTGAATTATTAAGCGATTGGTTACGAAGCATTATGAAAATTAAAAACAAAATATTAATCAAGCGCTTTAAAGACATAATGATACTTATATAAAAAATATTACAATTGTATTTTATAAAAATGTAACATTAATCTTACGACGATTGATTAGTCACCTACCAAATTTTTTCTTTAAGTACATGGTGCAATTAAGATGATCTATCATTTTTAAATATCCCATTTAACAATAATAATGCTATTCCTTAACTATCTTGAAAATATTAAATACATTAATTTCACTTTCATTGGTATAGTCTTTGTAGAGGCAATTACTTATTAATTTTTTAAAGCTGATCACTCGAATTAATGTTGCAAGTAAGGTAACTTATGGGAGGCCTATTTTCTTCATTAAAAATTCAATAATTACGAAATAATAAAATTGAAAATGAAAGGAGCGTTAATATAGTAATATCCGTCACGTAAACAAATTAATTTTTATCAATAAGTTTTAACAAGATTAAAAATGCAAATCAATTCTAATGTAATAAATTTGTTGCGTACAACACAACAAGAATTCAGTTCGTTCGATCTCCGTTAATAACTGACAGACAGAAACCCTTCACCTGTATCTTAAATATACGTATCACGTCTGTAATTAATGTAACAAACTTCGATTAATAAACGCGCATCGAACGACGACCGTGAATTTTCACAGAAAATTTGGTAGTCGTAACAGTTATCAGAAAAATTCCATGAGTAATAATTATAAATCATTTGTTTTCTATAGTTAAGTATGTACGAGGAAATTCGTTAGTCCATCCTAAGAATAACGTTAAAAGGTTAAGAGACGCAATCTGAGGAATATCCACCATCTCAATTGAGGATGTGTTTATCATTTTCTACTGTAGTATTGTAATTTTCATTTTCTATAGTAGTATTGTAAATTTCATTTACTGCAGTAGTATTGTAATTTTCATTTTCTGCAGTAGTATTGTAATTTTCATTTTCTGCAGTAGTATTGTAATTTTCATTTACTACAGTAGTATTGTAATTTTCAAAACGGTTCACTTCTTCTAACAAATCCTAGAAAATAGATACAAATATTAGGGATAACTAGCGAAGATAAAACTATATCATTAACGGAAATATGTATATATAAATACCTTTGGCAGTGATTTTCTATCATAAGTTCGAGTGTAATGACCAACCCGTCTACTAAGTTGCACATAAATGTCACAAAGCATCTCGATGGGGAATTTCTCGGTGGCATTAACCGTATATGTAAAGACTTTCTCCAATTCATCTTTATCGATTATTACCTTGTCGCTTTCTTCGGGATCATTTGTTAGACTAGAATCACTATCAAAAGCAAACGAAAGATCCTCGTCGTTTAGGCTTTCACGCCTTGAGGATGAATGTGAGCCACTATTCTCGAGTACTTTATCGTTATTTGCAACATCCATCATTTCTGCATCTGCGTCATTTTTTTTCTCGGGTGTGTGTTTATCACCCGGTGTATCTGAGTGATTTGTGTGAGTGTCTCTCGTGGATTCATTTTGAGAATCATTCTCTGTGTCAGTGTTCTCATACATCTGTACATGCCCATTTAGAACACTGTGTGCTTCTGATTCAAACTCTTGGAATTTCATAAGATCAATACTTTGAGCAGAATTATCATTGAGTTTACTGCTACTTGCATCATGATCTTCAAAAGAAATTTTCTTTTTCTTACAGACTTTTTTAACGTATCCACGTGCCCATGAACTCATCTTACGTTTCCTTGAGCTTGATAATTTTTTACCATTCACAACTATGGCACTGCTTGTACTACCTTCTCTCTTTTCTATTTTTTCATTACTTTGTGCAAATTCAGCTTTTGGACTTTCCTTCTTTTTGTTATCAACGTTCTTTTGTATTTTACGACTTTTCGATATTTCCCTGCACTTATCCTCGAAGTCTGAATCCAGCTCAGCTTTTATCAGGGCATAAGCATTATCACGTAATGAACAAGCACGATGCCTTATTAATTTGTCCGCTGGGTCTCTGTGAAGTAATTATTATGATTAATAAAAAGTCTCAAATTATTTTGATTACACTATTGTCAAGCAAGTGAACACTAATGGAAGTGGTTTTCAATAAACTAATTTTAATGGCGAGTTTCGAAATAAATTTGCATTCCAAGTTACACATAAGGATTTTAACTTTTTTTTCGTGTGGAGTAACATATTTTTGTTTTAACAAGCGCAACAAATATAAAAGTATAAAATCATTGACATTGAAAACCACTATGTGTATATATATATTATATATACAATATATATAGGTATATATCTAATGAGCAACAACAACAACAATGGATAAACAGGAAAGACTGAACTACCTCTTCATTATTCCAAGGGAGGGCCTATCACGCAAGCTGACATGAAAACACAACATGAACGTCAGTACGAACATATTATGATGTGAAATTGCATAAATAATGTGTAAATAACTTATTTTATAATATGATATGTGAGATATATATATCTTCAAATGATTAAACAATTAACATATGTATAAATAAAAAATCTGGCCTTACATATATGTAAGTGTAAAAGTAGAAGCACATAATTAGTATAATGAATTTGTAATGTATAGTAAAAAAGTGTAAATATTTGCAACAAAGAGAAACTAGTGATTCTACTTTTTAATTAAGAGAAAAAGAAAAATAACGGTGCTGTGAAAGAATTAATAATTAAATGTAAATAAATTAGTGAATTAATGTGTTTTTATACAATTATTTACATATTTAATGATTGATTCGATCTAATGTAAAAATAAGTAATAGATTTACCTATCTGGATTGTATTCTAGAGCATTTCGACAAATCAAATCGATATCGTCTAAGAAATCTCGTGCACATAAATAACAATGCATATCAATTTTTGTCATCATAGTTTCAAGATCCATAGGTTGTTCAATAATTTCATTATAATCTGGTACTTCTTCCGTATCAACGGGTTTAGTAAACATAAAGAATCTAAAAGTACAAATAAAAAAATTCATTAAATAGAATTTATTAAAACAATCGTATAATATTATGATGATCAAAATACTGACTGTCTATTCCTTGCGAGTTTGGCACAAATCTCTCTCAAAAATATCCTCAATTCTCTTAACGATATTTCCTCTTTCTCGAATAACACTTTCTTTTCTTCTGCGGTAAGTTTCTTTGGTTCAGGATCTGGAGCCAGTGGTAGTTCTTCGAGTACTTGAACATTTTTCCTTTTAATCTGAGGCGGCTTCAAACTTTGTACTGTGAATATCGGTTTGAAGAACTTTCTTCTCTGCTCATCCGTTGTACCTTTAATCGATAACACTTCTCCTCTGAGTGAGCTAAACAAATCTTGTAGCTGAGCCGGTAATTCATCGTATCCAACCTCACTAGTAGCAACAATTAAAATAGGCGTAGACGGATCGAGCGAGGCTATACGACAAAGAATAACAGCCTTAACTGTTTCTGGTACTAAGGGCCACCATTGGTCAACAGATGCTATATAAATTATGGACGGTATATTTCTAGTTGCTTCATTAAATACCTATAAATAATTACCATATTATATTAGGAAAGATTAACGATTGCTTTAAATTACCATATTATAAAAACTGTCGTAATTATTGTTTAAGTATGTTTTAAAATTATTAATACGAATTTGAATTAACCTGTACACATGTCTCTTCTGGAGATCTTGCACTTTCGGCAAACAGTGTGCTAACATTTAAAACATGCACTGGTAAATGCTCCATATGATAAATGATAGCCTTAGCTAACTGAGGTCCTTGATTTCGAGCCATATCACCACCAGTAATTAAAATTCTTGGACGATGAACACCTCTTGTAATTTTTAGTCTAATTCAAAAAAATTAAAATAATAATTATAAACTTAAATTAATAATTTAATTTTTTATTAAAATAGAAGAAAACATAATCGTTATTACTTACTTTGCCAGTTCTGGGTTAGTACCCTGGGGAAATATTTTTCTTATTGTACAAAGTAACTCATCTAGTAGAGATTCCAAAAGAGGTTCTAAAAATGGTGGAAGTTTTCTACCAACGCATGGAGTTACTCGGTGTGACGAGGGAACTAAAAGTGAACTTGCTTTCGCGAAATCTCCTTTCTTTACTTCGACTCGAGAAGGATTTAATAATAAACGATTGCTAGTTAAATAAATTTGTGGATATGTTCGTTTTAAACCTTGAATCACAGCTTCAGTACAAAGTGCTTTTAAATCTGAGCCACAATATCCAGTTGCTTTATCGGCTAATGCTTCTAATAAATGATCGTTAGGTGGATTGCGCCATTTTTTCACGTGGATCTTTAAAATTTCTAATCTCTCCTTTGTCGCAGGAAGAGGGAAAAATAATTCACGATCGAAACGTCCTGGCCTTCTTAATGCTGGATCAATAGCGTCTATGCGATTTGTTGCTCCGATAACGATAACCTGTAAATAAATATAATTATTTTGTAATAAGCTGTACAAAATGTATTTACAAAATATATTTTTCTAAGTACCTCTCCTCTGTCGCTAAGACCGTCCATTAATGCCAGAAGAGTCGAAACGATACTAGCATGAATTTGATCTTGTTTAGTACTACGTACAGGTGCTAAACCATCGATTTCATCAAAAAATATAATCGAAGGTTTCATTTGCTGAGCTTGTTCAAATAATAATCGTAATTGCCGTTCCGATTCGCCAACCCATTTTGTTAAGCAATCTGCTCCTTTACGCATAAAAAACGACACCTTTCTACTACCTTGACTACACTCATTAGCTAGTGCTCTTGCTATTAACGTTTTTCCAGTGCCTGAAAATATTTTACATGATAATGTACAAGAACGTGGCATTAAAAACACTTTATTAAGAAACTATAAAAGTTTTAAATATTACCTGGTGGGCCGTGAAACAAAACTCCTTTCGGTGGAGTAATATGAAATCGATCGAAAACGTCCGGGTATGTCATTGGAAATACGACCATTTCTTTTAGACAATGTATATGAGATTCTAATCCACCAACATCACTAAAATTGATGTTTGTGTCTACCGTTATTGGACTAATATCTGCTTTTCGATCAGTTGGACCTCCTTGTGGTATTACAGATTGTCTGAGGAAATAAAACATTTTTTATTATACAGTAAATCATAATCATAATATAAACTTTAAATGAAATACCAAGTATAATTACCTTGACTTTTTACTCTTTTTTTTATCGTAACGTTGTGGTTCAGAATCACTAGAATCACTACTACTTGAGCTTTTACTTCTATGTTTACGTCGTCTCATAGAATTACTAAGAACACTCCTAAAAGCTCTAATTGATCTTCGAACTGGTTCTACATTTGCTTGAAATCTATCCACAGTAGGTTTTTTCTGTCGTAAACTATACTTTCGTGGACCTGGTGTATCAGACGATTCACTTATATCACTATCTTCTAAAATAAAAAAACCAATAATACACTGTAAGTAAATATACAAAATTCCATTTCAATTATCATCTATGTATATTTTAAGGGGATGTCGGACCCAAAAAATGGTCATTTTGTACTTTTTTTTATAAACAAATGAATAAAATTTTTAAAAAACGCCAAACGTCAAGCCCTTAGGCATGTTTTAAATAATATACCCAAATGTTTCCAGATTTTTAAATCCATAATTTGATCACGAATAATTACCGACCAAACATTGATTACTCAATTAATATTTAAGAAATGTTTTTCCATTAAAAAATCAAAACGTCAAGCCCTTACTTATGTTTTCAGCTATCTGTATGAATTTTTTCAGATTTTTAATTCAATATTTTAGATATAATTTTTGGGTTAAAGGGTGCAAATTCCTGTAATTTGGGTCCGACATCCCGTTAAACCTGATTAAGCTTCAGTTATTATTACAAAGACTACATTCAAAACTACATTTATAACATTTGTTGTAACCTTTTCTGAATTGTAAAAAAATGTATAATTACATTCACTATTTACTATTTAAATTCGATTAATATTGAAAATATGAAAAATGTAGAAATACAATACTTTTTAATACTGATGTTAAAGCAAAATTAAATATCTAATTTTGCTTTTATATGATTGATATTTAAAACATTTTTTAGTCAGTTAATATCAAACATTTTTTCAATACTTTCATTAAATTGTTATATTATATTTTTAATAATAAATGCTAAATAGTGTACAATATTTTATATAATTTTATTAAAATATTATTCAGCATAATATATATTTTTAGTCCCACATTTTTCCGCGAGAGGTGCCTGGGAACGTTTGGCCGGGCATTATTGTAAAAATCAATATGGAGAGCATCTACATAAATGTTAACTCATTATTATAGCATTCTGTAAGTGAATTTCACATAACAACGTATTTATTGTACAACCGTTTATTGTACAATATAGATTTATAAAAATATTTTACAATTGAAAAATAATATATAATAATGAAACCTAAGGTTTTAAGTAGTAGAATATTGATTGCTTATTTTAATTTCTCAAATTTTAGAATATAATATAATAATCTTTTCTACAAGTCGTCATAAATAATTTTAGTTCAATTTCATATTAATTCACATACCTGCCATTTGCCGTTTTTGTAATTGCCTTTGTGAAGTTCTTCTAGTTCTTTTGATTCTAGTGTACATATCCTCATATCCCTAAAAAATTAGGTATATGAGAGATGAATTATTAAAATTAAAGTATTAGCGGTAGTAAGTACTTACTTCATTTTCGTCGTTTTCCGAGTTATCATTATTTTCTGCTTTTTCGCTTTCTTGCGAATTTTCATCATCATCTGCATCCACTTCAGACTTTGGCTTCTCATCTTTTTCTACAAAATTGTTACTCTGTCGGGTAACAGGCCCTTCTCTAGTTCTGGAAGGGCTATCTGATTTTCTTGATCTTCAAAAATTAATGACGTTAAAAATATATAAATTATTATTGAAACTGAAGATATAGAAAATAATATTTTACCTTAGTTCCTTTTCTTCATTTATTGTCTTAACATCAGCCTTATCTTTTGTATCAGTTTTAGTTTCTTTTATATCTCTCTCCGCCCTGTCTCTATCTTGTCTTTCTTTTAAAGCTCTTAAATCAATATCACGATCCCTACGTTCGCGATGACTTTTTTCTCTTAATTGTGGCCTATTCTTTAATTCTCGATCTCGATCTGGTCTCTCACGCAGCGCTCGTTCCCGGTCAGGTCTTTCGCGTAATTCATGCTGATTTTCACAAAGTTCTCTATCTAAAAGGCGATGTGGTCTTCTTCTAAGTTCGCGACTCGAGTTAAGTATGCTAAGGTCTCTTAGATGTCTAGACGGTGTTTTTCTTGGTGGATGGTTTTCTCGCGACCGTATTGGCATTCGTTTTCTAAGTCTCCGAGCTCGAGGAGGACCTTCATCCACCATTTCTTTCTCTGAGGAAGACCCATCTTGCTTATACATTGGATAACCTTTTAATGTTTGTGTTCCTAAAATTACCAAATAAGATGAAATTAATGTTTTTTGATGTTAGCAAACTGTTTTATTATGAATCATTGGTAACATTTTAATAGAATCTTATTAACAAAATTAAATATAGGACAAATCAATATGCCTTCTTTGCAACAATAATTTGTTTATATATTTACTACTTTGTACTATTACTATAATTGATTTTGATAAAATATGGTGTATTAGTATTAAATAATTATTAAAAAAAATATAAAGTCTCACAGAATATTTAAACTTATTTTAAAAGAAAATTGTAAACATTAACATTTGCAAATTGAATAGAGTGATAATTTTAATTAATTACCAAAAATCCAACTAGTATTAAGATTGTCGTAAGTTTGTAATTTATTTCTTGTACTTCGTCGAACCATCAAACTATTTTGGTCTAAAACTCGATTTGAATTGTTACCAGATCTTAAATTTCTATTGCGCTTTAATTTACGTCGATTAAAAATGTCCTCCTCTGTATCTTCGGTATCCATGGAATCCAAAGCATCATCATCTGACATGATCTAAAAATTTAATTAAAAATACTATCTAAATTTAAAAAATAAAAAGATTATCAAAATTGTATATCCTTATACCCTTATCCATGTGCAAAATAAAAATTGACTATTAAGTACATTGAATATGAAGTATATTGAATATAGGATGACATTGAAGTAATAAGAAATCAATAATTTCAAATTGTACATTTTAAATGAATATATACAATTAATTATTGCAAATGTCTATTTAAAATTATATTGCCTATGTATATATAATGCTCTATGTATATAAGTATAGAAAAAACTGAAAATTGAGCGTATATCTAAAATTATTAATAAATGTGAATTACATAAGTTTTAGTCAAACTTGAACTGCATATCTAAAACTTATATTAATAATGAGATTGATATAGATATAAAATTCAGAATCTAAAATAGGACTAACAATCCAAGAAAAAGTAATGTCAGATAAAATACAATCTCTTACAAGTAGCATTAATGATGAAAAAAAAACTTAGGCAAGCAAAAATTGATAAAATGATAAAAATCTTTAAAAAAAGAAAGAACAGTAATACTCAGTAATTACTACAAGGAATTAGGTAGACTAAATAACAAAATGACTTATGCAATGACAAAGTATAAAGTTTAAGCTATATGCCAATGACCTCGGTGTAGACCTCCATGAAAATGGCAAGAGTCAGGAAAGAAAATGAGCAAGCTCTAAAATTAATACGCAGAAACCATGAAAAGCAAAAGGAAAGGAAAATGTGAATAAATTAAGTTGCAAGGGTCAGGTGAATATGGATGATATATACAAAAAGATTACGTGAGCGTTTTGAATGAAGGCGCGCGCGCTAGTGTGTGCGAGAGAAGCAATCGATTTTCGCAGTATATAAAAAGAGCTCGTCCGAAAATATATATATATATACATACATAACGTATCCCGAGGGCGGGTTTGAAATCCGAGGCCCTGGGATTCGCAGTAGGAAAATGTGAATAAACTCACCACCTTCATCTGTCTGTCTCGTCCGCTACTCGATCGAAGAGATGGAAAAGGGGACGTCGTCGGCGGCAAAGGCACACTCGCCTATTCCTGTCATACGCGCCTGAATATCACGCAACACACTATACGAAACACCTTCACTTCTACTTACTTACTCTCTATCTCCCTTTTTTTTTTAAACAAAAGATATACCCATATACCTATATCTCTCTCTCTTTTCCCTTTCTCGTTGCTCTTATAGGCTATAGTTGCAAATTTTGACGAGCCCGAGAGACACCTCGTTTTCCAGGCTCTATCGACATTACACATACACACGCGCGCACTAGAGAGAGAGTATATGCCAGTGCCTGCCCTCTCTTTCACTTCTCGCTCGCGTGTATACACACGGACACCAACACCGACAGCATAACTTTATTTCCCGCGTGTTAGTAAGCCCGTTGACCGTTGCTCTTGCTATACTGCTGCTGCTCCAAGTATAAAAGCGGAAATGAATGCGCGCGCCGCTAATGTATATATATACATATATATTCATAAATAGAAGACCGATTGAGCGCGTGTGGGTTCGTGTGTGTTAGTGCAAGCGCCATTTTGAATTCCCATTTTACTATATACTTTCAACGGATCCCTATTTCGTCATATATATATGTATATACACCTATATAGCTATATATCTACCTGCGTTAACAAGCGCCATTTTTTGAATTCAACGAACGTGATACACCTGTTCCAAATATCTTACATCCTTCTACAGCTATGTCATTTATTTTAATTTATCTTTTCCTTTTTTTCGAATTTTACAATTATTATTTTGAAAGATATCTTGTAAATCATTATTTTATTTTAAATTTAAAAAAAAAACTATTTTTTTTGCAAAATTAAAATAATGAACACTGTTTAATAAACCAAGAAATTCTTTAATATTAATTATAAATAAATTTTTTTTTTGCGTCATATAAATATATCCATATTTTTATCCAGTAATTGTAATAATGTAAACATGTCAAAAAAGTGACAGCTGTTCTGATTATTTTTGACGAGACAAGTGTATGTAGAAGTAAAAAGATATACATGTATATATATATGCAAGTGGAACATGTGTACAGTGGTATAGCATTTAACCACTCGTGGTGTCGTGGTACACGGTAGACCTCTCTCTCTCTCTCTACACTGTGCCGAATGTATATATATATAAAACTCAATCGAAGAAGCTAGATCATGGCGAAACGTAATTGTGAAAGTGATATATTTGACAAAAAATAATATGCAACAAACATACTCGACATGAATAACAAACAAGTGCAATTATTATTAATGTAAAGAGGGAGAAAATTATTACTTTGTGTTAAGAATTCAATGAGGTTTCGTGAATTGTGTACGTAAAAGAAAAAGAAAAAAGCAAAAAAAACAATGATTTTGATTACGAGCAAAAGAGAGCCATGTATATATGCATAACCTAACTGTACAATTTGAGAGAGAGAAGCTGCTTTGTTGTTGTAGTATAGTATTTAAACTCACGGTTAACTACATGGATTAAAAATTAATCAGAGTTTCAAAACATATATACGGAATATGCTATACTCATAATTTATTTATTACGTTCTTTTTCTACGTTTTCTTTTCCCCTTTTTTTTTCTTTCATGCATATTGTCATTTCCCGATTATCGTGCAGATCCTCATCATCGTTCACGAATTATTCAAAATGTCGTGATGATTACGCGTTTATTCAATTTATTGTTGCTAATTTATTTATTTTTTTCATTACGTCATTGAGATTTTTTGCGATATTTTTTTCTAAAATTAAGAAAAAAATTAAAGAAAACAAACAGCTTCAATATGTTTTCCTTGCTTTCTGGCGTTTGGAATTCAGTAGAAGACATGATAGGTAACATTTATTTTCCTTATTTATTATTTACCATTTCGCTTCATATTTTCTTATCCTTTACTTATTTCTATATATTTATATTTTCAACAATGCAACAAATAATACATTTTATAGTTTTCATTTCTCTTATTTTTTCAGTTGACTACATCGATATTGACTTTACATTATGGCTCTTGATGCCATTATTAATCACATTTTTACTTCCATTGGTGATTGTTCTACTTTTATACGTAACTGCCTTGATTTTGTACGTTTATAGACTGCATAGGTATGATATTTCTTTCTTTTTTTATTTCTGTCAATTTGTTATAGGTATATAAAGTCAGAATACAAATAAATATTGATATTTTATTTATTTTTAGGCATAGACTGAGAAGTGCTTATGGAACTGACTGGAGAAATGCTTCGCGTAACGTAGTTGCTGCTGTTTGGGACGCACACGGATGGATTTGGCACGGTAGGATGAACCACGAAATGTATCAAGAAGTTTTTAAAATTCCGTTAGTTTTCCTTTTGCTTTTCTCCTTTATTTCTCGGTTTCCTTTATTGTGATAATTGTGTATATGAATATTTTTATTTTAATACACAATATAATAATTTATGTAAACTTTCATTTGTTCATAGGTTACGAAGTTGTTGGTTTAGAAAACATCCCAGAAAACGAGCCAGTTTTGTTTGTTTATTATCATGGAGCTATTCCTATAGATCTTTATTATTTTATATCCAAAGTATTCCTATTCAATTCCAAACTAATCCATACGGTAGCTGATAGATTTTTATTTAAATGTCCTGGTTGGTCCATTATTTCTGATGTTCTAAAAGTTATACCTGGCACAATTCAAACATGTTCATCAATATTAAAAGAAGGAAATATGCTTGCAATTTCACCGGGTGGTGTATATGAAGCTCAGTTTGGAAACATGTACTATCAACTTATGTGGAAGAAAAGATTAGGGTTTGCTAAAGTAGCGTTAGATGCTAAAGTGGTAATTTAAATTAACTTTATTATAATGTTATATATTATTTATGCATATAAATATTAATTATACATAAATTTTTATTTTATTTTACAGTCTATAATACCAATGTTTACAAGAAATGTCAGAGAAGCATTTAGAGCAGTAAGTTGGGGTAGGAGATTATGGTTGAGATTATATGCCGCAACTAGATTTCCTTTTGTTCCTATTTATGGAGGTTTTCCTGTTAAGTTAAAAACGTTTGTTGGTAAACCAATACCTTACGACGGTAGTCTCACACCAGAACAATTGCAAGTGAAGGTAATTTATATACAATTATTCTCTATCATAAAGTATAATACTTAATACTAATAAAATAATTTTCAATTTTAGGTGGCAATTGCTCTTGAAGATTTGATAAACGAACATCAAAAAGTACCAGGAAGTATTTTGCGTGCTTTAACAGAGAGATTCTATAATCCAGATAAGACATCAAGTAAACTAAAAGATCACAATACTCTGAACAAAATAAGAACAGAGTAAAATGCTATTATTGTATTATAGCTAAAAGAATATTACGTGTTTCGGGATTGGTGCAATTCAAAGTACTGATACTAAGCATACGTGAATTGTTAAGTATTCTACTAACTTAAAAAAATCTTCTACAATGAAGGTTATCGTGTTTTAGTATATATTTGTATTTAATTGTTTAAAGAGACTTTTGTCACATTCCTCATTTAAAATGGATTGTGTTAACGGGTATTATTATTAAAAAATGTTTATGTACCTTTATATTTTGACAAAGGGTAAAGATGTATCAGTAGTCGACTCTTCCATCAGTATTTTCTTCCAATTTTTGTAACTAAAATATTAATATAGTTATATGTAATGAATGATACAAATATAAAAATGGTAACTAATTTACTAAAATTTTAACTTGAATAATGTTCAACACAGTGCAATCTGCAGGAATAAGACATTCTATACTATAATCTATTAATTTTTTGTATTAATAAGTATCTTAAGTTTTCTTAAACTTCTCAAATATTAAATTAATCTATTCAAGTAAATTACTACAAGAAAGGAACATATTGCAGTACATACTGCACTGTAAATGACTTTTAAAGAACACTACATACCAATATAAAACTGCCGACTACTTGATTCTTTACCTTGATAAACAAATTTTATTATGAACAAATGTGCAATGAATGAAAGTATACTTATAATTTTTATTATTTATTTTAGTTTCCATTCTACAATAATTATAAAAAAAAAGAAAGAATACTATCACCATAAGAGAAATTTTAATTTTTAAAATGTTACTCTGTACTTAACATTTCTGTTGTTAATTAATCTTTAAAATACTTAAAAATATCTAACTATTTAAAATTATAATGTTTGTTATCTTAATGCAATTAATGGTGATACTGTTAAGTATACTCAAATTTATATTTTACAGTACAGAATGTACTATTTTTAAATACATGCAAACTAATTTAATTAATTGCTTTCATATGCAAGAAATATGAATAATTATAAATATGGAAAAATTGTTTTAATTTTATAAAATTACGCAAATTGTAAATAAATCATAAGTAAAATTAATATAATTTTAAATGATGAACCATAGCATTGAATGTTCCACTATAAGATTTATTTAAAAATTGAAAAGCAAATCATTTAAAAATGTATAAAACGCAATTTAGAAAGCATAATAATAATAATAAAAATTGTTCGCTTTAAACTGATATTATCAATGTCTCGGTATATAGTAAGTTTAAAGCAATGCAAAGATTGTTCCCTGTTTTATTTTTTATGTCTTGAGGGTTAAAATATGTGTATACAATTTTATTTATTAATAAAGATATTAATAATTGCAATGTTTCATTATTTTCTAAGAATTTCACATATTCCATTACTTTAAATTTTTTTGTTTGTAAGGTTTCTATTTATTTATTACTAAATAAACTAAAATATTAAAAGTGCATATTAAAAAAAAGAATTATTGTAAAGAAAGCAAACAAATCAATAATTTAAATTTCCTAGTACTTTTATTAAATAGTGATTTTTTAAAAGTCTATATCAATATTTTCTCTCTATCATAATTCACGTTTAGGTAAAAGAAACAAAATAGTGATTCGTGTCTATTTTGACAAGTAAAATTTACTAAAAATTAATTTTTGTAAACTATAATATTTAAATGTACCGCGAGTTGTATAAAAATTCGTCCGCCACCTTGCATACCGGAAACTTGAATATTTGCGCATGCGTACAATGAACTTATGTATACAAAACGATAAACTAGCTAGGTTCTAGTCAAACCGGCTATAGTAGTAGTCAAAGTAATTTAACACTCTGAAGTAAGCTTCGTATATAGATATAGTTGGTGAGTCTGGAATCCTCGAAAATCCAACGCTACTTTAGAACAGTGTCTGGAATATATCGCAAAGCAAATATCTAAGCTAAGAGAGAAGCACATTTTTTCGTATACGGTACTTACCAATAATTTCCAATACAATATTTTATTATTTAACGTTTATTTAGATAAACTTTAAGTGAATGATTAATCTTCATATCTACTATTGTACATTTATTGAGTCAAAGAATTATTAAACATTCTAGATATGTAGACATATACATATATATATATATACATACATATATATATTTTTCTATGATCTTTTTTCTCTTTCAGAAAACTACGAAGTCATGGGCGTGAATGTTGAAGTATTATCTCCCGGAGATGGTAATAATATTTACATTTTTTAAATCATATTTGCAATCGTACTTTTTTCTGTATTAATACTTCTTATTTTTGTATCTTCTTCTTTATTACCTATGGCGGCGGCGACAACGATATGCTCTAGATTTTCCATGCGAGAGACGCCCTTATGTATATATATCGTGTACGCCGCTATGGATATATACGCACACACGTTCGCGAGTTTATAAGTATATTATATCCCCGTTTTCTTTGCCGAATAATATTTTTAGATTTACACGCGGTCTGCGGTTAATTCCACTTTCCTTATCGAATTCTATAATGTGCGAATATAATAATCATTTTATTTAACTTGCTGTCCAGTCTCTATTTTTTTTTATTAAACTTTACTCTTTTCTTTCAATAAATTTCATTTATGTAATGATAGCTTTTTTAAGTGTGCGGTATTATAGTTGAATAATAAATGTATTATTTTTTCTTCTTTTAGGAGAAACTTATCCAAAGACTGGACAAACTGTTGTAGTTCATTACACAGGTAAAGTTGTTTGTTTCATATTTTATTTAACTAATATTCTTAAAATAGTGATAATACAACATAACATTTTCACTTTGTCTTCAAATCAATTGTTTATTGTGATATCATACTTTAATCCTAAATTTATTAATCATTTATAAGGAACCCTTGCTAATGGAAAGAAGTTCGATTCAAGTAGGGACCGTGGAGTACCTTTCAAATTTAAAATTGGCAAAGGTGAAGTAATTAAGGGCTGGGATCAAGGAGTTGCACAAATGTGCGTTGGTGAACGAGCTAGGCTAACTTGCTCACCTGAGGTTGCTTATGGCGCAAGAGGACACCCTGGCGTATATCCTTTACTATTACAAAATTTAATTAATTATTATATACTTGTTAACAATGATATAATGAAACATATTATTTATATGAAAGTTAATATTTTTTTAATATTACTTTTCAGTATAAGGTAATACATATACTGAGTAAGAAACTTTTCTCTTTATTTAAAGAATTTTATTTAAAACTACTTGATTTACTTTAAACATGAGATGGTTTATGCACAGAGAAAGAAACTCATTGGATTTATATAGCAAATTAAACATTACAAAAATATTTTTAGTATTGCTTATAATATTTTTGAACAGTGTACAAAATTGATTTTAATTTATGTGCATAATTAATCCCATGTCTATTTTATGGTATTATATATTTTCTGAGATGTCTGAATTTTTTATAAATGTATGTAATATACATGTTATGAAATATTTATCCTTGACAACAATACACTATTCCACCAAATGCTGTCCTTATCTTCGATGTTGAGCTGCTGAAGGTGGAGCCTTGAAGCAATACTTACCATGCACTGAACCGACCAAACTATTTCATCTTGGCACTTGACAATTAAACAGCGCTTAACATTTCATTAAGTGACTATGCGATCCATAAGGCAGATGGCACACTGTACAAGTTCATTCAATCGCTTTATTTATAAAAATCTATAAAACTTAAAAAAATATATTTAATAATAATTATGCCTAGGACATTTTATACTTTTATTGATGATGTCCACAGTCATTTGTACAGTCAGAGTCATTTATATGGCTTTCAACTTTTATAAAAACAAACTTATCAAGGAGTATCTCCTGTTATAAGCGATTGAATCTGAACAAACCAGAAGCATTTTCAAATTTTAATATTTGTGTTCATTCCATACTTAGTACTTGGTAATTTAATATTCTTCTTTCAACATTTTGTACAAACTTAATATGCTGCAAACTTATATATTATTAATGTAATCGTCAATCTCCGTGTGACCAATTCAATAAATACTTTCCTCTGTCAGTAACTCAATGACTTATGTTTAATTAATAAAATCATTCTTTAAGTTTTAAAATATATTAATTTATTTTCATTTACAAATAGATACTGCTGTTCTTTTTCTTTTTTTCATCTTAAAATAAAAGTATATCTTCATGAAATTTTTATAATTTTGAATATTACCTTTATACAGTTCAATTTCACTTTTCAACACGTCATATATAACATTTCATATAATATATATTACATATATAACATTATTCTTTTGTTCGGAAACATCACATTTTTTTGTATTATACCAAATAATTTCATACTGTTCAATAAGTATATTATATCCCCGTTTTCTTTGCCGAATAATATTTTTAGATTTACACGCGGTCTGCGGTTAATTCCACTTTCCTTATCGAATTCTATAATGTGCGAATATAATAATCATTTTATTTAACTTGCTGTCCAGTCTCTATTTTTTTTTATTAAACTTTACTCTTTTCTTTCAATAAATTTCATTTATGTAATGATAGCTTTTTAAGTGTGCGGTATTATAGTTGAATAATAAATGTATTATTTTTTCTTCTTTTAGGAGAAACTTATCCAAAGACTGGACAAACTGTTGTAGTTCATTACACAGGTAAAGTTGTTTGTTTCATATTTTATTTAACTAATATTCTTAAATAGTGATAATACAACATAACATTTTCACTTTGTCTTCAAATCAATTGTTTATTGTGATATCATACTTTAATCCTAAATTTATTAATCATTTATAAGGAACCCTTGCTAATGGAAAGAAGTTCGATTCAAGTAGGGACCGTGGAGTACCTTTCAAATTTAAAATTGGCAAAGGTGAAGTAATTAAGGGCTGGGATCAAGGAGTTGCACAAATGTGCGTTGGTGAACGAGCTAGGCTAACTTGCTCACCTGAGGTTGCTTATGGCGCAAGAGGACACCCTGGCGTATATCCTTTACTATTACAAAATTTAATTAATTATTATATGCTTGTTAACAATGATATAATGAAACATATTATTTATATGAAGTTAATATTTTTTTAATATTACTTTTCAGTATAAGGTAATACATATACTGAGTAAGAAACTTTTCTCTTTATTTAAAGAATTTTATTTAAAACTACTTGATTTACTTTAAACATGAGATGGTTTATGCACAGAGAAAGAAACTCATTGGATTTATATAGCAAATTAAACATTACAAAAATATTTTTAGTATTGCTTATAATATTTTTGAACAGTGTACAAAATTGATTTTAATTTATGTGCATAATTAATCCCATGTCTATTTTATGGTATTATATATTTTCTGAGATGTCTGAATTTTTTATAAATGTATGTAATATACATGTTATGAAATATTTATCCTTGACAACAATACACTATTCCACCAAATGCTGTCCTTATCTTCGATGTTGAGCTGCTGAAGGTGGAGCCTTGAAGCAATACTTACCATGCACTGAACCGACCAAACTATTTCATCTTGGCACTTGACAATTAAACAGCGCTTAACATTTCATTAAGTGACTATGCGATCCATAAGGCAGATGGCACACTGTACAAGTTCATTCAATCGCTTTATTTATAAAAATCTATAAAACTTAAAAAAATATATTTAATAATAATTATGCCTAGGACATTTTATACTTTTATTGATGATGTCCACAGTCATTTGTACAGTCAGAGTCATTTATATGGCTTTCAACTTTTATAAAAACAAACTTATCAAGGAGTATCTCCTGTTATAAGCGATTGAATCTGAACAAACCAGAAGCATTTTCAAATTTTTAATATTTGTGTTCATTCCATACTTAGTACTTGGTAATTTAATATTCTTCTTTCAACATTTTGTACAAACTTAATATGCTGCAAACTTATATATTATTAATGTAATCGTCAATCTCCGTGTGACCAATTCAATAAATACTTTCCTCTGTCAGTAACTCAATGACTTATGTTTAATTAATAAAATCATTCTTTAAGTTTTAAAATATATTAATTTATTTTCATTTACAAATAGATACTGCTGTTCTTTTTCTTTTTTTCATCTTAAAATAAAAGTATATCTTCATGAAATTTTTATAATTTTGAATATTACCTTTATACAGTTCAATTTCACTTTTCAACACGTCATATATAACATTTCATATAATATATATTACATATATAACATTATTCTTTTGTTCGGAAACATCACATTTTTTTTGTATTATACCAAATAATTTCATACTGTTCAATAAAAAAAATTAGAATGCAATTGTCTACAATAAATATTTACAATCCAGCTATGTTAACCTTCCCACTTATGAATAATTAAATTAAATTTTTTGTAAGCCATTTCATAGAAATGCAAGAACACTTTTAAATTTTAAATATTAATATAATATTAATTAGTAAATGAACAGCTCTGGGAAGTGTATCTCATAAGCTGGCGTTTGACTTGGTTTGGCATCTGATGGAGTACTCCCTGGTAATGATTGACCTCGTGTTTCGATCATTAAACCATTGAAAATTTCAGATAATTTACTTTGCAAAATATCATGCTGTAAGAAAAGAAATTAAATTAAATTTTTGATCAATCAGAATAAATAAGAAGTGTTTAACATTTGCAATACTAACTTTTGGTTGGGTCTTTTTAACAAGATCTTGGAATGGAGCATCCCTAAATAATTGCGAAAATTGTGCTCTCTTTTCATCTTCTGTCACTTGTGAGTTTGTATTTTCCGTCAAAATTCGTTTTATACTATCAAACGTCAACTCTTCACTAGGTAATTTCTATATTAAATACATAAAAACGTAAAAATGATTGATTGTTCATTAGATAATAAATATTAAATATTGAAATTCAATTACCTTTTGTACCCCAGGAGATGAATTAGTACTATCCAATTCTGTATTACCTCCATTAATATCAGCCAAAGAGCATCGTCCAGCACTATCAACCCATGAATGTCTGTAAAAATAGATTACGATCATTTATGTTAAATATTATAAATAAAAATATTATAAGAAACATTAATCTATTGTCTACATTTAGTTTATAAAAAACAACAATATATTTTTCTGTATACCTATGTTGCAAAGAACTACTAGTATAGCCTGCTTCATGCTGCAATTTTCCTGTTTCCAGTCCAACTCCTTTAAGACACTCTGTAACAGTAGCTTGATCTACAAGAAGTGTAGTCGGTATTCGTGAAGGCAAATGTGAGTCATATTGTGAGCTCAAAGCTGGTAACAAGTGACATGCTTCCTTGGCCCGTGCATCCACAATCTTATTTAAATAATAAATAAAATGTATTTATAACATCAAACTTTAAAATATAAACATTTTGTAATAGGCGACACTCACCTTATTTGCATAATCAATAAGAGTAGTTATATTACAAACATGTGCAACCAAAACCAATAAACTTATCACTATGACATGTAAATTAAATTTAATTGCTAAACTCATTTGAGTACTAGTTAGAGCAAGATCTTGTAAGCTCATAACTAATCTTAATAATTCAAGAACAGTTTCTTCAGAAGCTAATTCAACAGTTAAGAGAGCTAGTGTAGTGTAAATAGCTTCAACATTTTCAAGTCTATTGTTTGCAAGTTCTAAAGATTCATACAAAGCCATATAAATTTCAGGCCCATGTTTTCTAATAAATATAATATCTGGTCTTGTTGCTTTTTCAATGGCAAGATCCAGGTCTGTCACAATTACCCTTTAAAGTAAATATATATAAAATAAATTAATTTTTGAAACAAATAATTTAAAATTTTGGAATTTTTTAATGAATATTCTTACGTCGGTAAAGCCAGTTTATTAGTATTCTTATGCCTATCTATCAAAGTGTGGAAAATTTTTTGTACAAGCAGTCTCATTTCACTATCTGAAGCTAGAGACATTCTTAATAAAGGTTGAAGAAAGCTTGGTGGGAATGTTGTATTTAAATGAATTGTTTGATATTTTGTTCCAACCTATAATAAAATGAAGAAAAATTAGATTCTAGGTCTTTCAGTGTTCAAAAAAATAGTTAACATAAAGAACTTACTTTTAAAAGTGATTTTAACAATATACTCTGAAGCAAAACATCTCCTTTTCCAGTGGAAGTAACTGAATCTGGTTCACCATAAGGAACTTTGCTCATAATGAATTTCATTATTTCTATCTTTTGATAATCAGGTAGATGATTCGCAAATTCTCCAAGAGCATTTATTAAAGCTTCTTGATATAATTGCTCATCATTGGTAGACGATGGATTTCTTGACACACTGACTCTTAAATGAGTCAATAAGGAACTTATAATTTCCAATACAGAAGGACCTATTAAAATTAACAATTATAGAATAATGTTTTGTAATAATATACAAAAAAGATGTTAAAATTATTTTTTGTACATACCAACACTTTCACCTGCAGCTATAGAAATAATTTTTGATAAAGTATCTGCTATACTAGTACGAATTTTTGGTGAAGATTGGGAATGTTCATCTAAATGTGCCATTAAAGCTTCAACAACTGTGTACGAATATTGAGACTGTAAAGTAATATAAAATCAATATTAAATATCTATTTGTGTACATTGACTGCATTAATTTGAATAAAAATGTATTTAACCTGAATTGAAAACATAATTATTCTAAAGGTATGAATAGCAAAATAATTTGGAACCCATAGTTGATGGTTATCTAAATGTTTGAGAACTGGTTTTATAACACAGCGAATATGACCAAACGAGGCACGTCCCACTAGTTCTCTCATACAAGATTCAGCAAACTGCGGGGGATCTGATCTTTCTTCAGTAGGACTCTCTGGAGTAGCATTTTCTTTATTGTTATACCTGAATACAAAAATTTTATAATTTTCTGACTTAAAAGGTAAACTTAATATTTTAAATTAATGAATATGTACCTGGCATTTTGCATGTTGTACAATAAAGATGGGACAATTTTATCCATGTGTACCATATTCCAGATATTCTCTACTAAATCGTCTGACACAGTTTTCCTTACAACACCCTTATTAAAAGATTAGAAATTAACTTTGTATCATTAAACACACTATAGAAAATATGAATTATATTATTACCTGTAACCCTTGTATTCCTGCAAGTCTAATTTGTTTTCTAATTGCAGGATCGTCATTATTGGCATGGCACATCGAAGAGTACTTTGATACAAAGAAATCATAACGAGTATGATAAGATGGTGTGTCCTCTTCGATATTAGCAAATCTAACAAACTAGAAAATTAATTTAAATTAAGTAACATGTTAAACTGTAATTGATTAATTAAGTAAAATTTTAAAGCAACACTCACAGACTGAGTAGCTAAAATTTGTAATTGCGGATCCGTAGATTCTAATAACTTCTGAACCATTTTTAAAAAACTCTCTACAAATAGATTTAAAGTTTGTGCATGGCAGGCAGCTAACAACTGATTCATTGCCTCCATGGCAATAACAACAAATCCGTTTCTGCGCCTATAAAAAACCACATGTTGATTCTACGTTGTCATGTATAAACAAATTCTAACATATTGTGATTTGCTTACCTAGATATATCTCTCGCTGCTCTTTGAAATAAATATTCACCTATTCTATCAAGTTTCTCAGGACTACTCAGTGAGTAAAACATCAATTTTTCCATATTATTTTTGATCAACCCATCCTAAAATAACAAAATAGAAAAATCAAATTACTTATAGGTATAATCTTAAAAAACTAGTAAAAAGTAATAATTACTTGAGGATTGACAGGAAAAATATTGTCCACCAGTCGTTTGTACCTGGGTCTTAGTGCAGAACAGCACCAACAGCAGCCTGTAAAAAAAATGGAATAGTTCATTTTAAACTTACAAAGCATGTAAAACAATCATTATTTAAAAAAATATATATGTATATATAAATTTTTCATTACTGAACATGTTGCTGCAGTTTTTGCGATCGTGTAAAAATCAAAAAAAAGATGGACCGCTCGCTTATCGACCGAAAAAAAGCTGTTGCTCTTTATTATTAGTATTTTAAAAAATGGACCTTCTGCCGACAAAGTCTACGATTATTATTGTTTCTTATGCGCTTTTTTTCGATCCGTTTCGACCACCGCCACCTTGGTCAGATTCGAAGGTCCGAAACTGACTGAAGTAAAAACATTATTATTGCAAAAACGTTTTTAGGCCACCTAGGTATATACGAGGACAATAACAAACGTCTCTCAGTTCCCGTTCGATTCAATGTATGTACAGTACATATATTTCAATGCCAACCTAACCTAAAGAATATTACCCCTCCCCCCTCGTATATATATATAAAAGAAAGCTCAACGAAGTCAGCGATAAACTTATAAATTTCGCTAAAAAAAAAATACAGTTAATTGTGGAATCGTTTGCAGGATTTGTAAATGGAAAGTAAAAAATTGCGGGTGTCTTAGTTTTTTTGCAAAAAATTAAAAACTATTGAAGCAGCGGAAAAGTGGGGGTAGGGTATTTTTGCCGTTAAAAAAGCTTCATATTAATATGAAACTAATACCATTCGTTTGCAAATTAATTGCGGATTACGAATTCAATGTCAATTGTACCTAATTTGAAATAATTATGTAAATAATAATTACTTTTATACATGAGTCAATCGCGCCTTATAAGAGTCGGTCTGCGCATGACAGTTCGTTTCGCGTTCCGATTTTCCGACATATGGTCTAGAGAGTTTGATACTATGATTATGCTTATCTCTCTATAATCTATCTTTCATTGTACTTCCAAATGTTAAATAAAAAAATAAATACTTCATTAACTGCACCATTTTTTGTACTTAATAAAAAATAGATCATTCACTCTTATCTTGTTAAATATATATTAGATTAATCTATTTAACAAGAGTATCGATACAATGACCAATATTTATAAAATTAGTAGCTGCAAGAGTAAGATTTTAAAATGTCAAAAGTGCAATAATTTATTATTTCTGTTTGCAAAAGCAGGCTTAAGTAAATTCAATATTTTAACATAATATAACTAATTTTTATTACTTTTGAGAACTAATAACATAAATTAATAAGATTTTTATTCATGCTATTCTGTTTTTTTTTCAATAGTGTAACTAAACTTTGTATTATGCACTTAAAATAAAATTAAAACATTAACACACAGCTTTTTTAATCTCTGACTCAAGAATGTGAGCGGATACTTCTGCAACTCTGTTCGAATGATAGTATTAAGTACTCACAATTTTAATTTCTTGTTTAATTTCAGTATAATCACATTAACAACACTAAATAAATTATCTAAATCAATATATATTATTCCTTAACATTCAGTTACAGTGATCAATTTGCAACTGCAGTTACTGAACTTTAATTTTTAGGATATTAGATCAAGTCAAACAGGATATCATATGTCAAACGAATTATTAAATGTACATATATTAAACTATATTTTATGATTTTACCGTACTAACAATTTTTCTTAATGATTAAACAAATATTCACTTTAATCAAATTTTTTGATCATTATAAGTAGTGAATTCTTTACAAGGAAATAAATGAAATGTAAATTGTATTTGAGTATATCTAATGAATGTACAAAAAATTTTAAAATATATTTGTAAAATATTAATATAAGAAATATGCATAATAAAACTGTAAAAATGGTAAATGTTGACTGTTAAAATTTATAAATTTTTGTAAAATGAGTACATAATTTTACTATTTCAGACCAATTTTACTTTAAATTTAAATGAATGGTAAATAATTAGATAATTTATTGGTATAAAAAAAAAGTCATTATATAATATATCTTTATTATAATATAGCTGAGTATATCTTACTATTTCATTATTAAATAAAATTTAAAAAGAAAGAAAGTTGATAAGAAAATTAGTTTCACATGTCGATATGTACCATGTATGATTTTGAAATGTACACTTTCATTTCATATTATAAAAAAAGTAACACGAAAAAAGTAAAAAAAATATATTTTAAAAAATTTCTTTATTCAGAACAAAATATAAGCTTTTTTAATGGTATGCACAGAGAACAGATTCCAGTCTTCTTTATCAAAATTTTACCATACTTATGACTAAATCAATTTGCGTAATTGCTGCTGAGTTCAAATACATTTTTGTAACTGAATATACTAGTTTTTAACATCATATTATTATTAGATTGTAACCTACATTTAAGCCTAATTTCTTAAAATTTAAAGATTTTAAGCATAAAACAACTATTTTTAATATGAAAAACTTTTCCTATGAAGCTCCTCTTTGCCTGCAAACTTAGATTGGCTTTATTTGGAGGAGTTGATAAAAACTTCAGTATAAATTTTTTATATAATGTTTTAATAATTAACTGCATTATAATGATTTACTTAGTTATACAAACAAATATGTATTTTAATTACCAATCTTTATTAATAAAAGAAAATCTGCAAAGAAAAATAAGGCAAAACATTACAAAAACAGTATCCGAGGTCTTTTAAATTGCCCAGGGACCGAGGATTCATGTCAAATAATTTGTGAATTGTGATAGAATATATTATTTGTAATTACAAAAAAAACTAAGTTATTCAATATTTTGATTAAACCAATAAAAGTTTATGGTGTACTCTTATATTCTTCTTTATTATAAACTTAAAAACATTTAATTGCAAAACGACAATATCGTCCAGATTTAATAATAAAAGTTAGGTTATGCCAGAAAATCGGAACGCGAAACGAACTGTCATGCGCAGACCGACTCCTATAAGGCGCAATTGACTCATATATCAGTATTTATTATTTGCATAATTATTGCAAATTAGGTACAATTGACATTGAATTCGTAATCCACAATTAATTTGCAAACGAATGGTATTGGTCGCATATTAATATGAAGCTTTTTTAACGGCAAAAATACCCTACCCCCACTTTTCCGCTGCTTCAATAGTTTTTAATTTTTTGCAAAAAAACTAAGGCACCCGCAATTTTTTACTTTCTGTTTGCAAAAGCAGGCTTAAGTAAATTCAATACTTTTAACATAATATAACTAATTTTATTACTTTGAGCAACTAATAACATAAATTAATAATGTTTTTATTCATGCTATTCTTTTTTTTCAATAGTGTAACTAACTTTGATATGAACTTAAAATAAAATAAACATTAACACACGTTTTTTTAATACTCTGACTCAAGAATGTGAGCGGATACTTCTCAAATCTTTCGAATGATAGTATAAGTACTCACATTTTAATTCTTGTTTAAATTTCAGGATAATCCATAAAACACTAAATAAAATTATCTAAATCAAATATATTATCCTTAACATTCAGTTACAGTGATCAATTTGCAACTGCAGTTACTCGAACTTTAATTTTTAGGATATTAGATCAAGTCAAACATGGATATCATATGTCAAACGAATTATTAAATGTACATATATTAAACTATATTTTATGATTTTACCGTACTAACAATTTTTCTTAATGATTTAAACAAATATTCACTTTAATCAAATTTTTTGATCATTATAAGTAGTGAATTCTTTACAAGGAAATAATGAAATGTAAATTGTATTTGAGTATATCTAATGAATGTACAAAAAATTTTAAAATATATTTGTAAAATATTAATATAAGAAATATGCATAATAAAACTGTAAAATGGTAAATGTTGACTGTTAAAATTTATAAATTTTTGTAAAATGAGTACATAATTTTACTAATTTCAGACCAATTTTTACTTTAAATTTAAATGAAATGGTAAATAATTAGATAATTTATTGGTATAAAAAAAGTCATTATAATATATCTTTATTATAATATAGCTGAGTATATCTTACTATTTCATTATTAAATAAAATTTAAAAAGAAAGAAGTTGATAAGAAAATTAGTTTCACATGTCGATATGTACCATGTATGATTTTGAAATGTACACTTTCATTTCATATTATAAAAAAGTAACACGAAAAAAGTAAAAAAAATATATTTTAAAAAATTTCTTTATTCAGAACAAAATATAAGCTTTTTTTAATGGTATGCACAGAGAACAGATTCCAGTCTTCTTTATCAAAATTTTACCATACTTATGACTAAATCAATTTGCGTAATTGCTGCTGAGTTCAAATACATTTTTGTAACTGAATATACTAGTTTTTAACATCATATTATTATTAGATTGTAACCTACATTTAAGCCTAATTTCTTAAAATTTAAAGATTTTAAGCATAAAACAACTATTTTTAATATGAAAAACTTTTCCTATGAAGCTCCTCTTTTGCCTGCAAACTTAGATTGGCTTTATTTGGAGGAGTTGATAAAAACTTCAGTATAAATTTTTTATATAATGTTTTAATAATTAACTGCATTATAATGATTTACTTAGTTATACAAACAAATATGTATTTTAATTACCAATCTTTATTAATAAAAGAAAATCTGCAAAGAAAAATAAGGCAAAACATTACAAAAACAGTATCCGAGGTCTTTTAAATTGCCCAGGGACCGAGGATTCATGTCAAATAATTTGTGAATTGTGATAGAATATATTATTTGTAATTACAAAAAAAACTAAGTTATTCAATATTTTGATTAAACCAATAAAAGTTTATGGTGTACTCTTATATTCTTCTTTATTATAAACTTAAAAACATTTAATTGCAAAACGACAATATCGTCCAGATATTTAATAATAAAAGTTAGGTTATGCCAGAAAATCGGAACGCGAAACGAACTGTCATGCGCAGACCGACTCCTATAAGGCGCAATTGACTCATATATATCAGTATTTATTATTTGCATAATTATTGCAAATTAGGTACAATTGACATTGAATTCGTAATCCACAATTAATTTGCAAACGAATGGTATTGGTCGCATATTAATATGAAGCTTTTTTAACGGCAAAAATACCCTACCCCCACTTTTCCGCTGCTTCAATAGTTTTTAATTTTTTGCAAAAAAACTAAGGCACCCGCAATTTTTTACTTTCCATTTGCAAATCCTGCAAACGATTCCACAATTAAGTGTATTTTTTTTTAGCGAAATTCATAAGTTTATCGCTGACTTCGTTGAGCTATAAAAGAAAACTTGTCAATATCTTATATTGACACGTAAGAGGGGAGAGGATATATATATATATATATATATTGTATTTAATTTTTTCGTGTTAATTGTTAGTGTGTATTTGAAAGTTTTAACGTTTAAAAATTGTATAGCAATTTTAAATGTTAAATACTTTAGATATAAATTATATAAATAAATAGCACGTATATTTTTTCCGTTTCTAAAGAAAAAGGAAAAAATTGCTAATTACTTATCTCTCAAAAATTAATGAACGATTTCGTTTTAACAAAATTACATTTTTTAGATAAATATTAAAATAGTAATTTAAATTTATGATTTTAACTTATGAAATAATTAAATATACATAGATGTAATGCCAATATATAATTATAAAATGTCATTAATGATTATTAATATTTTAATGTTCTTATATTTAATGAAACTAAAGGTGTGCCATCAAAATTATATGATATTACGAAAAATTTTTTTTACTTATAATTATATAATATAATATGAAAATTGAGTATACTACATTTCAAATCACAATAACTGCGGCAATTTCAAACTGTAAATTTTGTTTTTATTAAAATAACATTCGTTGCTTTGCTAAAGTCCTCAAGAAAAAAATGTTGACAGGCGTGCAATTACCCGCAGTGATACGCGTAAATTTTCCTACTATCCTACTTTACAAAAGTAAAATAAAATAAAATATCCAACGAAAAAATCGAAGAAAATTAAGTAAAAAATCGATTAATGAACACGTATAATCTAAAAATTTTACTCAACCAAAAATAAACTTATATTTTCTCAAAATTAGAAGAATCATTACTCTCCTAACAAAAAAAAAATGGTGTACCATAAAATTGAATTTTTCATCAACTGGCATAGAAAATTATAGATAACATCAATTAAAAATACAAAAAATTATCTTTTTTATTTTTCTTTAAATTTTTTAAAAACATTTTCTTTTAAAAATACTATAAAGTTATTATATTGAACACATATAATTATCAATGAATTGACAGCAGTTTTTGTTCTCTACATAAGCATGAGAAGATCAAGAGCAACATACCCCACGTAGCAATATCTACCTTGTTTCTAATATAATTATAATTAACCAATTTTTTCAGTTTTTTACATTTTTTGAAGATTTTAGTTGACACTAATGTTTTGTGAAAAACCGACTGCCACAGTATTTAATATATTTTTCTTAATATAACAGTTACTAATAATTTATATTAGAAAAAGATAGTTGTGAGCAGTTATTAACAATTGTTAACAGAAAGTAACTGTGAAATATATAGATTTGAACAAAACGATCTTGAGTGTAACTATTTTATCGATTTTCTAGTTGGAATATTTATTTATTTTCTTTTCTAAACATTCTCCACAAAAACCTTCAGTAAAAGTGTAAAAAGCTAGAAACATTAATTAATAATTGATTATATTATAGAAACAACTTATATATAAACAACTAATAACTATTATTCGCAGTCCATAATCAACGTTTATACGCTATTATTAATTATTTAATTAAGATAATAACAGATTATTTCAATGAATCACACTTATTGCTGTTATAAATAATTATTTGTATTAATTTTTTTCCACTAAGGTCAGTTTAAAAATCTAACCTACTAGCTGTTTAAGTATCAGTCGAATTATCGCGAATAAGAAAATAAATGTTTACTTCTTTTTTACCTGTCTAACAAAAAAATTAACAATTATAGTATCATTAAAAAATAAAAATAAAATCACTCGTTATTGTTCTTACACATGCAATTCATATACACCGAGTAATAAATGGTCACGTGGCGCACACGCGGCAAAATTTCGCGCGAACGTTATACCTTGAGAGTACGAAAAGAATTGCAACAATCTTTTGTAGAAAGAAGGGGACGACTTAGGGAGAATGTATTAGGGTCGATATAGATTTTCTTCTTTGCTAAGGGAACGTGAAACTTTTAGGGCGTTTTCTTGTATCTATACTGAAAGTTTTAATAATAACTTTTGTATAATTCGTGCATTTGTCATAATCTAGATTTATTCTTTAAATAATAACTTTAACTATAATTTATTTATTTTACCTTTAATTTCGCAAATTCATAAACTATTTGGAAATAAAAGTATTAAATAATGTACTTTATTTCATTATAAATATCAATGTGAGTTACGAAATCAAAGTAACAATCAAAGATTTCACTATATAAATTACATAATATTATACTAATTCACATATTAGTAATTCTTAAAAAATATGTTCTTTTATATCAATTGGACTGTATTTGAATAGTATAAAAGCTATACATACAGAACTTATCTCGAATATTCATTTTTAAACATCAACTGAATGTCTCACTTTTGTTTGCTCTTTGACTGACAATAAGTTATAGATTTAACAATTGTTACAATTGTACAAGTCATGTAACATTGTTTCTTATACGTTAGCATTGTTAACGCATATAACAATAAATTACGCGTGACTAACATTTGTTTAATGAACAATTTTATTTGAATACTCAAGTGCTAGCTTTTTTTTATATAGGTGAAACGACACTTTCTTAAATAGCCAGTTAAACTTGTAAGAATAACACTGCTCGGTTGTAATTATTTTAAAAGATGTTGCGCGCGTTGGCTATTTTTTTGATTGGTGCTTTAATTATTGTTAATGGTGAGTTTTTATTCGTTTTAGTTTACATGTACATTATTCGTAAATTTATTTTTTATGACAAGTATTATAAATTTATATATTTATGCGGTATTAGATCAAAACTACAGGGATCTATACTGTCGGATGAAAATATTAAATATAAAATCTGAAAAAGATTTTGAGATAAGTTTGTAACGTATGCACAGATGTAATCTAACGACATTTCTATATTAAATTTTCTGTATCAAATAAAATAAATAATCGTCTTCAATTTATAGACAAAAAATTATTACAAATTTTAAAATTTGAATAATTTAATACTGCTGTTTATAAGTATTATAAGTAATGATTAAACAAAATAAAAAACAATATTTTTTTATATGCAAAAAATAAAAAAAATACTAATTTTCATGTTTTTAGCTTAGATATAAGAAGATATTTATTTAATTTTTCTTAACTTTTCTTATGCAATATTCAATAATATTGTTAAAATTAATAGTTGAATGTTGTTAACAATAACATAACGAAGAGATGCTAAAGCTTTTTAAATACATTTATTTAATTGTAATAAACACATACATGCAGGGTTTAGAGTCAATATTTAAATTTTTTTAATTATTATTAAAAATTACGTAAGAAAAATTGAAAACCCTCAGCTAACGAGAAATTGTGTATTAAAAATTGCAAATGCATTTGTAACAATGACATTTATAGTATCCAATAATGAAATCACAGACTGACCTACTGAGAAAACTTATACTATAATTTATATATTAAAATTTACGAAAGTTATAGTAAATATTACAAGAATAAATCTTGTTACAAACTACAGTAATTTTTACTGAAAATTATAGTGATTTTCCTGTTTCGTCAGTCTGTGATTTATTTACTAGACACTTTGTAATTTTTTATCTAAACATTTTCTCAGCGTATTTATTGTGAAACAAAAGTAAATCCATATTATATATTTTATAATATATTTAAATGTATACTAATAATTATAAGCACTTAATTTTATAATTACTGATATACTAAAGAATATCGCTGTAATGTAAATTTTTCGCAAAAGTAAATAATTTTTTGTACTTTATTATTTACAGAAGTACATTGTAAACTACGACCAAAAGTACTCGGTGGTCGAGACGCATATATCGAAGAGTTTCCACATATGGTATCGATACGTTACAACGATGAACATTTTTGCGGTGGTGCGATTATAAGTACTCGTCACATTTTAACAGCCGCGCATTGTTTCTTCGACGACGATATGAAAGTACCAGAAAGTAATTATGACACGCTAAAAGTTGTATCCGGTAGCAATGACTTAGCCAATGGTGGCAATGTTCATCTTATCAAAGATATAATAACTCATCCAAAATTTATTAACAGTGTTAGTTACAGTTGGATTAACGACGTTGCTGTTCTTGTGGTAGGTTTTTTTAACACATAAACGTATACGATCAAAGAAAAAGAAGATAGTTGTATATACGAGTTTTTTTTTTATTTTCAAGCTCGATTCCGAAATCAAGTTGTCCCCTAGAGAAGCAATAATTGAATTACCAACTGAAGAAACTAAAGAAAATTCTACTGCAAGGATTAGCGGATGGAGTGTCGTTGCCGAAAGATTACAAGACCAACAACAAATTTTACAGACGATTAATGTCAAAATTGTGCCTCGAAATCAATGTAGAACAACCTTGATACAAAAACATGTAAATTTACTGCCGAATCAAATATGTGGATTATTTAAAAAAGGAACAGGAATTTGCTATGTAAGTTTATCGGATGTCAAAGTTCATAACAAATTCCACTCGTTTAACATTTTACAATTTTTAGGAAAAAGTGTAGAACTATCAAATTATATATATAGAGGTTAGGATAATTCAAAATGCTTAGCTTAAATAATGAATTTATTTATAATTTGTGCAAACCTGAAAGAGTGATATTTTATGATTGAACGAAGGGCAAATATAAATGTTAACCAGGGAAAATTTGAAAATTTTCTTCGGTTTGCACTATCTCAGTAATATTAAGTTTAACGATTTTTTTTAATAAACTTAAGTATATACTTAATTATTAATTTATGTTTTCAGAACGACAGTGGCAGTCCTTTAGTACAAAATGGAAAAGTTATAGGAATTGTTTCATGGAAGGTTCGATGTGCGTCTGGTTATCCTGACGTTTATACCAATGTCTACCGATATCTCGATTTTATAAATAATGCTATGAAATAATTATATTATATTACGTTTATACAATTTTAATGTTTTATAGATTTTTAAGAAATTATTTATTTCCAAACATATGTCAATTCAACGTTTCCATTAGAGATAATTTTTTTATATAGGTGTCTTAAACAATCTTAAATCGTAATGATATAAATAATTAATCATATTGATATAAATTTCGATGAAAAACCATATTTATTATTTAGAAATATAATTATTTATAACGATGTTTGACTTGAAAATTGTGTAGCGTTAAAAATAGAAAAAAAAATTGTTGTACGTTGTGTAAGTATATATAAATGTAACAGTGTAATTAATGCAATTAAATCTATTTGCTTTACTCATATACTTTTGTATTTTGCATGTCTATACTCTTGTTCAAACTATATTTCGCAAACGTATTATCCAATCGATTTGTAGGAATTTGAATATACTACAGTCTGAAGAAGGGTCAACAGCCTGATTGCATATTCAGACACAAATCTATATTCGTGTATTTTTACAAATTTTTACGATCAATTTAGAAAGTCATTACTCTGATTGTATAGTTATATATTAGGTAATAGCCAATTATTGATCATTACGATTATATTAACAAGGAGAAGTTTATTTATGCAGATATATAATTTTTTTTTTCATATTTTACTCATTTTAATTTGACGAATGTATTCAAATATGTTATATTTATAATTAACGAAATATCTACATGAATAATATACGAACGAAAATTATGGTATAGATTGAAAATATAAACGTTCGGTATATTTCGTACTGAAGCATAATAAAGATAAGTATGAGTACACAAGTGATATCCTCAGATGTGTACGTAACGTGGGGTACCTGTTTGGTTTATTATTAAAATTACTTTACCAGATTTTTGTATAGTTGAAAAATTAATAGTTAAAATATTATAAATTGAATTGAATATTAATAGTTGAAAATTAATAGTTGAAAATTAATAGTTGAAAATTAATAGTTGAAAATTAATAGTTGAAATATTATAATTGAAATTGAAATTAATAGTTGAAAATTAATAGTTGAAATATTATAATTGAAATTGAAATTAATAGTTGAAAATTAATAGTTGAAATATTATAATTGAAATTGAAATTAATAGTTGAAATATTATAATTGAAATTGAAATTAATAGTTGAAATATTATAATTGAAATTGAAATTAATAGTTGAAAATTAATAGTTGAATGTTGTTAACAATAACATAACGAAGAGATGCTAAAGCTTTTTAAATACATTTATTTAATTGTAAAACACATACATGCAGGGTTTAGAGTCAATATTTAAATTTTTTTAATTATTATTAAAAATTACGTAAGAAAAATTGAAAACCCTCAGCTAACGAGAAATTGTGTATTAAAAATTGCAAATGCATTTGTAACAATGACATTTATAGTATCCAATAATGAAATCACAGACTGACCTACTGAGAAAACTTATACTATAATTTATATATTAAAATTTACGAAAGTTATAGTAAATATTACAAGAATAAATCTTGTTACAAACTACAGTAATTTTTACTGAAAATTATAGTGATTTTCCTGTTTCGTCAGTCTGTGATTTATTTACTAGACACTTTGTAATTTTTTATCTAAACATTTTCTCAGCGTATTTATTGTGAAACAAAAGTAAATCCATATTATATATTTTATAATATATTTAAATGTATACTAATAATTATAAGCACTTAATTTTATAATTACTGATATACTAAAGAATATCGCTGTAATGTAAATTTTTCGCAAAAGTAAATAATTTTTTGTACTTTATTATTTACAGAAGTACATTGTAAACTACGACCAAAAGTACTCGGTGGTCGAGACGCATATATCGAAGAGTTTCCACATATGGTATCGATACGTTACAACGATGAACATTTTTGCGGTGGTGCGATTATAAGTACTCGTCACATTTTAACAGCCGCGCATTGTTTCTTCGACGACGATATGAAAGTACCAGAAAGTAATTATGACACGCTAAAAGTTGTATCCGGTAGCAATGACTTAGCCAATGGTGGCAATGTTCATCTTATCAAAGATATAATAACTCATCCAAAATTTATTAACAGTGTTAGTTACAGTTGGATTAACGACGTTGCTGTTCTTGTGGTAGGTTTTTTTAACACATAAACGTATACGATCAAAGAAAAAGAAGATAGTTGTATATACGAGTTTTTTTTTTATTTTCAAGCTCGATTCCGAAATTAAGTTGTCCCCTAGAGAAGCCATAATTGAATTACCAACTGAAGAAACTAAAGAAAATTCTACTGGCAAGGATTAGCGGATGGAGTGTCGTTGCCGAAAGATTACAAGACCAACAACAAATTTTACAGACGATTAATGTCAAAATTGTACCTCGAAATCAATGTAGGACAACCTTTGATACAAAAACATGTAAATTTACTGCCGAATCAAATATGTGGATTATTTAAAAAAAGGAACAGGAATTTGCTATGTAAGTTTATCGGATGTCAAAGTTTCATAACAAATTCCACTCGTTTAACTTTACAATTTTTAGGAAAAGTGTAGAACTAGCAAATTATATAAATAGGTTAGGATACATTCAAAATGATTAGCTTAAATAATTAATTTATTCATAATTGTGCAAACCTGAAAGAGTGATATTTTATGATTAAACGAAGGGCAAATATAAATGTTAACCGGGGAAAATTTGAAAACTTTTCTTCGGTTTGCACTACCTCAATATATTAAGTTTAACGATTTTTTTTAATAAACTTAAGTATATACTTAATTATTAATTATTGTTTTCAGAACGACAGTGGCAGTCCTTTAGTACACAATGGAAAAGTTATAGGAATTGTTTCATGGAAGGTTCGATGTGCGTCTGGTTATCCTGACGTTTACACCATGTCTACCGATATCTCGATTTTATAAATAATGCTATGAAATAATTATATTATATTGCGTTTATACAATTTTAATGTTTATAGATTTTTAAGAAATTATTTATTTCCAAACATATGTCAATTCAACCTTTCCATTAGAGATAATTTTTTTATATAGGTGTCTTAAACAATCTTAAATCATAATGATATAAATAATGAATCATATTGATATAAATTTCGATGAAAAAACCATATTTATTGTTTAGAATATAATTATTTATAACGATGTTTGACTTGCAAATTGTGTAGCGTTAAAAATAGAAAAAAAAATTGTTGTACGTTGTGTATATATATAATGTAACAGTGTAATTAATGCAATTAAATCTATTTGCTTTCTCATATACTTTGTATTTTGCATGTCTATACTCTTGTTCAAACTATTTCGCAAACGTATTATCCAATCGATTGGTAGGAATTTGAATATACTACAGTCTGAAGATAGGGTCACCAGCCTGATTGCATATTCAGACACAAATCTATATTCGTGTATTTTACAAATTTTACGATCAATTAGAAAGTCATTACACTGATGTATAGTTATATATTAGGTAATAGCCAATTATTGATCATTACGATTATATTAACAAGGAGAAGTTTATTTATGCAGATATATAATTTTTTTTTTCATATTTTACTCATTTAATTTGACGAATGTATTCAAATATGTTATATTGTATAATTAACGAAATATCTACATGAATAATATACGAACGAAAATTATGGTATAGATTGAAAATATAAACGTTCGGTATATTTCGTACTGAAGCATAATAAAGATAAGTATGAGTACACAAGTGATATCCTCAGATGTGTACGTAACGTGGGGTACCTGTTTGTTTATTATTAAAATTACTTTACCGATTTTTGTATAGTTGAAAATTTGTTTAGTTGAAATTTGATTGAAATTAACAGTTGAAAATTAATAGTTGAAATATTATAATTGAAATTGAAATTAATAGTTGAAATTTTGTTGAATTGAAAATTTATTAACTCCTAATTTTAAAGACCGTCTATTAAAATTATTATAGTTATAAAAAATCTATTTTAAATGTATATTTTATAGTTATTAAGATATTTTACACAAATTTCAATAGTATCAAGTTAAACATTGAAATACCTATATACAGAATTGTATTCGTATAAATAATTCCAACAGTGTGCGTGACGATTTCTTAAGTTATATGCAGAGAAGTGAATCTATAGCATTACTTATAGAAGCGGAAATGCAGCGATCAACTACTGTTAAACTTGAAGTTAGAAACTTATTAATAAACATAACACGTTAACTGTCTCATAGATGCTATATATAGAGAGATTATACGTTTTATTAAATATTCAACTTCCTCTCAATAAATTATGTCAATCAAATTATTGTTTAATTTACAAACGAAATATTTGATTGAACGGTTTCATTTTTTAAGAAGATTGTCGATGAGAGTCATTATCGTATTCCAAATTACTTAGGAAAAATCAATAAAATTTGGCGTTCGTGATGTAGTATGAAATTTCAAACGTCTATGTTCAGTCGTTAACAATATTATCGACTTAACGAAAGAATCGCACTGTTAAAATAATATATATTTGTGTATAATATTATTCAATATAATTCAATTATTTTGACCTGCTATACAAAGATCTGGAAGGGTTTGAAACGTAGAAACACTAGAAACCCGTTTGAACCTCGCACGTTTTGAACGCGCTGTCCGTTATTGTTGTATGATTTTATGGTTTTGGGGCAAACTTGTAACGATCGAGTTCGAACCTCGCTTTACGACGCAAAATAAGAAATTTTCCAGAGGTTTTTCCCTTTCTTAATATTCTACTGGTCATAACGGGTTTTACTTAAAAATTTCCCAAATAATCAGCTGGTCAACAAGGCGTCGGTTTTCGCCTAGCATTTTGTGAAACATATAGTCAGTTCTCGTCCGACTCTCAAGCAGTCAATTCGTCAGTTCGAAATACTATCGAGTATATTACTCTTCGCCGCGCATAGTTAATTGGAATTATTATATTTTTCGCGTACTTGTTATTTCGTCGAGTGTTGTGAATCGGTGAACAAATATCGCGATTAATTATTAAAAAAATTAACAGTGGCGAATAATTTGTGTGTGTGTATATGTGTATGTGAATATATTATGAGTATATAGATATACAGAATTCGTCTGATTGCGCGAATTCTTGCTCATCATACGTATGAGAGCTGTTATGAAGACTAGTGGTTGTCACCACCAACGCGATTGTATATTATTTATACACGCGCCTTAGAAGATATATATACATATATATCTAGTCGATCGGGTGTTTTTATCCGATCGTTTAGGTGGAGGGCTCGCCTCCTCTTGACTAGTGGTTAGTCACCACCACGCGAGTGTCACGCGCATTGGTTATTAATATATAACATTATATGTATATATATATAATATTGACACAGATCACACCTTCACTTTAATTGAATTGTAATATATAAAAATTTAAATAGTTAATTAACTTTTATTTGTATTAAATTTTCGAGGGTTTTTTATGCCTTTTTGGCTTTTTCCTCTTTTCTTTTTGAGCCAATAAACATGTATTAATTTCTGCTCAAATCATCTATTTAATTTATGATATAACCTGCCATTTTTCCTTTGTCATTATACGTAAAAATATTAGAAAAAAATTATAATATATCAATTGATATATAGAATATTAAAAACATCGGGAATTCTCCATGTTGGTGAGTTTTCGACACTACAGTCTAAAACGTCACTAATCGATACCATCGATTAGGACATATTCGAAATATGAAACGAGTTAAATTTAAAATATTATTATATACGAAATGCACTTTAGTAAATCGAAAATGTTCTATACATTATTTATAAGAGGGTTTCGTGTCATGGAAAGTAAATAAAGGTTTAATTAAAAACATTGATTTTGTTTGCGTATCAAATTTTATAAATAATTTTGCATATAGGTATATATTAATAAGTTTTCAAGTCGTTAACGAGAATAACAATTTGAACAACCGAAATTCTGCTCTTCTCTTTACCACGATATATAGTTAATTAAATGATAATAAATTTGTTATACAAGAGTAAAATAAATAAATCCGGTATTTAGTATACTACTATCGGAATTCCATTATTCGAATTGAATGAACTGTAGAACCGTCGAAGATATCCCCATTTAATATTAATGGAATTGATTAATGGAAAGATTGTCGCTTCTCACAGTGAATTAAATAGTTTATCGTGAATTAAGTATAGCGTGTCTGTCTCATAGATGCTATATATAGAGAGATTATACGTTTTATTAAATATTCAACTTCCTCTCAATAAATTATGTCAATCAAATTCTTCACTATTTTTCAATAGTTATATTTTTAGCAATACGCATATATTGTTTAATTTATAAACGAAATATTGATTGAACGGTTTCATTTTTTAAGAAGATTGTCGATGAGAGTCATTATCGTATTCCAATTACTTAGGAAAAATCAATAAAATTTGGCGTTCGTGATGTAGTATGAAATTTCAAACGTCTATGTTCAGTCGTTAACAATATTATCGACTTAACGAAAGAATCGCACTGTTAATAAAATATATATTTGTGTATAATATTTTCAATATAATTCAAATTATTTTGACCTGCTATACAAAGATCTGAAGGGTTGTTTGAAACGTAGAAAACAAGCTAGAAACCCGTTTCGAACTCGCACGTTTTGTGAACGCGCTGTCCGGTTAATTGTTTTTTTTCTTTTATGATTTTATGGTTTTTGGGCAAATCTTGTAACGATCGAGTTACGAACCTCGCCTTTTACGACGCAAATACTAAGAACTTTTCCGAGGTTTTTTCCCATTCTTATATTCTACTGTTCTAACGGGTTTTACTTAAAAATTTCCCAAATAATCCGCTTTGGTCAACAAGGGCGTCGGTTTTCGCCTAAGCATTTTGTGAAACATTATAGTCAGTTTCTCGTCCGACTCTCAAGCAGTCAATTCGTCAGTTCGCACATACTCTCGAGTATTTCACTCTTTCGCCGCTCATAGTTAATTGGCATTATTATATTTTCGTCGCGTACTTTGTTATTTCGTCGATGTTTGTGCATCGGTGAACATAATATCGCGATTATTATTACAAAATGAACAGTTGCGAATAATTTTGTGTGTGTGTATATGTGTATGTGAATATATTATGAGTATATATATATTATACAGAATTCGTCTGATTGCGCGAATTCTTTGCTCATCATACGTATGAGATCTGTTATGAAGACTAGTGGTTAGTCACCACCAACGCGATTGTATATTATTTATACACGCGCCTTAGAGATATATATACATATATATCTAGTCGATCGGGTGTTTTTATCCGATCGTTAGTGTGAGGCTCAGCCTCCTCTGACTAGTGGTTAGTCACCACCACGCGAGTGTCACGCGCATTGGTTATTAATATATATACATATATATGTATATATATATAAATATTTTGACACAGATCCACACCTTCACTTTAATTGAATTGTTTAATATATAAAAATTTAAATAGTTAATTATACTTTTATTTGTATTAAATTTTCGAGGGTTTTTTATGCCTTTTTGGCTTTTTTCCCTCTTTTCTTTTTGAGCCAATAAACATGTATTAATTTCTGCTCAAATCAGTCTATTTAATTTATTATATAACCTGCCATTTTTTCCTTTGTCATTATACGTAAAAATATTAGAAAAAATTATAAATAATATCAATTGATATATAGAATATTAAAAACATCGGGAATTCTCCATGTTGGTGAGTTTTCGACACTACAGTCTAAAACGTCACTAATCGATACCATCGATTAGGACATATTCGAAATATGAAACGAGTTAAATTTAAAATATTATTATATACGAAATGCACTTTAGTAAATCGAAAATGTTCTATACATTATTTATAAGAGGGTTTCGTGTCATGGAAAGTAAATAAAGGTTTAATTAAAAACATTGATTTTGTTTGCGTATCAAATTTTATAAATAATTTGCATATAGGTATATATTAATAAGTTTTCGAAGTCGTTAACGAGAATAACAATTTGAACAACCGAAATTCTGCTCTTCTCTTTACCACGATATAGTTAATTAAATGATAATAAATTTGTTATACAAGAGTAAAATATAAATAAATCCAGGTATTTAGTATACTACTATCGGAATTCCATTATTCGAATTGAATGAACTGTAGAACCGTCGAAGATATCCCCATTTAATATTAATGGAATTGATTAATGGAAAGATTGTCGCTTCTCACAGTGAATTAAATAGTTTATCGTGAATTAAGTATAGCGTGTCTGTTTCATCGATGCAGCATGAATATTTGACTTCCAAGATAACAGGAAAATTTATTCAATCTGCACTTGTTGCAGCGTTTTATAAATAATCGACAAGAAAAAAAAAATAAACTTTCACACATGTGACAATTGTTTATGTGCATTCGCGTTCAGATTCATCAATACCAGTGAATATATACATCGAATCGTTCCGACCGAATAGGTTTGACGTCAAACTGTATATACATGTATAACCACGTGGAAAATAAGAGATAAGCTTGTAGAATGAAAGAAAAAGTATCCCCCCTGAAAAAAAGGGAATCTCCTTTCTTTTTGTCGTCGGATAGAGAGATAGAGAGAGAGACCCTTGCCCCGTGCGCGAATCGATAAAACGTAGCGCGTGATACATGATGATAAAGAAATGAGATACACGAATCAGAGAAAAATAGGAGGACAGAGAGAAGAGAGAGAAAAATTGTACTCACATCCAGGATCGGTGCATTTGCTTACGACGGACTCGAATATATCCGGGGTCTCGGCGTCGAAGCAACACCGTAATAGGGCCATTTTTAAAGCGTGTGGGTCCGGGTATTCCAAAGGGTTTATCTTCTACATCTATATACGTTTCTATACCCTAAGGATTTCCCGGACTTCCGTGCCGTACGAAGAGTAACGCGTCCGGACGAGAAGCTCGCCTTTGCTCTACTGACCCGCATACCACGCAACACTCGACCCTGGCGCTCTCTCTCGCCCTTTCCTGACGTCACGTCCACAGAGATCTACACACCCCCTCTGAACGAGGCTTCTTATCGCGTTATAGACGAGCTTTACACTCAACTGTTTACCCCCCCCCCCTATGTACACTACAATTTTGGGGTTATCTTTTTTCTCACTATATCCAAAAAATTATTTTTTTATTCCTATTTTTTAGTTTACATCAATGAAAATGTTACTTGTTTTTAAAGACATCTCATCTGCTCATCTGCTTTATCGACAGATCGGTCGCGTAGCGTTTTTATTACAAGTATACATGCTTCATAGATTGACTCATTTTCTCAAAAGTTTACGATCTATTGATTTTTTTTTTATAATTATCAATTATGATTTTCAATTTATCGATCGTCGTTTCATAATGATATTTCCCTTATAATGCATTCTACATGTCATTATTTTTTATTTTAAATTTAGAATAAAATAGCTTAAGCATATTTATGACTAAACTGCGTTACTATGTATAACAATTATTTATATTTTACCGTGTTCAATTAGCAAGAAAAATATATGTATATAGCTATATATTTTAAGAAGATAAGCCAAGGGGATTTCACTAATTAAATGATTGAGCCTTTTGCTGCGTTCGATGAAACTGTTTACGTAACTCCTAAGTTTAAAATGTGCTATTTTTATGAGAAATGTATTGATTAGTTATTGTAGTTGCTGTATTTATATGGTTATTTGTATTATTTAATATAATAATACATTATATTAATTTAAAGTTAGGTATTTCGTCACTTTGACACATTAATTCGAATATGTAAATATTCAAAAACTCCAAAAATCTATTAAACAATATAATACAAAATTAACACACAGTTGAAGAGGAAATTCAAACTTTTTTTTGATTCTACATATTGGTTATCATGGGTTAAGTAAATTTTTGTTAAAAAACTGACATATCGCAGGATCTAATTACGATATTGAGTAAGCGAATAAAGAAAATTAACAATTCTCAACAATACATACATACATGTATAAAATAGTGCTGGAGAAACAATACTTATATACTATACTATTTTTTCTAAAAAGAATCAAGATTTTATGTTATACAATGCACCTAAAACTTAAATAAAAGATAAATACTTATACATGCATTGAGGCGGTCGTAACCTTCCAATGTCTCTTATACGTTTTTGTGCCGGTGCTGAAAGTTCTTGAAAAACTTTCGTTTTCACGGTAACATGGTTATCCGTCCCTTTCCAAACTTTTTCAATGAGCACGTGAAAACGCCTACTTAAATGTATCGTAAAGCAAAATAAACGATAGATCGCTAATATACTAGATAGAACTATGATAGTTAATTGGAATATGCGCTATAAAATAAATGTGTCCATTAGACTATTTATTAAAAAAGTAGTAATTTACTGGTGAGCGTGCCGACACTGGCTCAGTCGCCTGCATATAACGTAGGATTAAATAATAGTATAACGTTACTATTATTATTGGCATTACAAGTACGAAAACATTGTAAAAGCATACTCGTGGAAATAATCAGGTGAATGAAAGATTAAAGATTTCTCAATGTGTTCATTGACTTTATCGCATGCATTCGAGTACCAATCAACCTGTGTATCTTCCTCGATAATACAAAAACAATATCAAGCAATATTTTGTTGTGTCGATAAGAGAAATACAACGTTCATTCGCGTAAAACTCGATAATACAAGCAGGACAAACATTCATTCAATGAAATTAGTCAAGTAGTAAAATCTTTCTTCTTCATAATTTTTAACAAAAACATGTATCAAGTATATAAAGACTTTATTTCCTACACTTTGCATTAACTTCTTCATTCGCTCGTTTAACGTTATAGTTAACCAACGTAAATATATTTCAAAATGCAATACAACATTCAAGTTGGAGCGATCATAGCATTTACTATTGCGACATCATTTGGTAAATATAACAATTATTTTATTACTAGGTACGATTATTCACTATCTCTTAATAATATAAATAGAGAATAAAATACTCCTCATCAAGATTTATCGACAAATTAGATAAAAGAAGCCTAAGTAAATTAGTTGTTTCAAGGGGATGTCAAAGTACTATACCTTATACCCTGCATGTAACCACATTATCGATTTTCTAACGAAATATTGTAAACTGTCTGTTGTAAACTGTATTTACTACGAATTCTGTAGGATCCTGCGAGGAATATGGAAACAAGGACAAAATAGTCGGTGGAACGGACGCCAATATCAACAGCTATCCGTACCAAGTGTCCCTTCGACTGAATGGACAGCACATCTGCGGTGGGTCCATCATCAGCAATCGGCACATTTTGACAGCAGCTCACTGCATCGTTGGCACGGTCAGCGCCCCGTACAACAATTTCAAAGTCGTCACCGGAACGAGCAGTTCCAGCTACGGTGGCCAAGCTCACAATGTCCTGAGGATCAACACTCATCCCCAATACCGTGGAAGCGGGGCTGACTCGTACAAAAACGATATTGCCGTGATCACGGTAAATTATGCAAATCCACATCTACTTCAGAAACCAAATTTGACCGTTGGTTAACCTCCTTTCCTTCGATTTCAGCTCTCAGCAGCGATAACGTACAGCAACGTCCAGAAACCTATAAAGATTGCGAGCTCGGACGTCCGTGGAGGCGAAAGCGCGATCATGACCGGATGGGGTTACAGGAGATACCCGAATGTGCTCCAAGCTCCGACGCTCCAGCAATCGCCGATGAGGATAATCGCCAGCACTCAATGCCAGCAGTACCATCGTAACGTCATTCACCGAGAACACGTCTGTGGCTTCCACAGCCAGGGCACCGGAATCTGCATGGTACTTGTAGAAACTTGCTGCAACTTGCTGCCTCGGCAAACATCATTTCACTTGATAATTCTTGATAATTCTATTATTGTTTCAGGGTGACAGTGGTGGTCCTCTGGTCGTCAACGGCGAGGTCATCGGAATCGCTTCCTGGGTCATCCCGTGCGCCCAGGGCGTTCCCGACGTCTACACCAAAGTTTTCGCCTACCGAAGCTACATCGAACAAATTCTCAGATCTTGATTACCTGATCACTGTGTTCCATTTACACTTTTCTTCGTGTTAAAATTGTTTTGTTGACTTTTATGTTTCTTGTCATTTTATTTATAAATTATATTATTGTTGTTAATTTATTATTTACTGTAATCAAATATATATACATACTTTAAATATCATATAGCTTATATTGTTTATTAAATTATTAGTTAAAAATATTTTTGTTTGAATGAGAAGCACTAAAATAAGAAATTATAATCATTTTTTGTCGCTGTTTTGTCCGATCAATAACATTTATTTCCAAGTTTTATTATATTTATACAGTTTTTGGTCATATCACACTATTCCCACACATAAAGTTTTTTTATTTAAAAAATGTTGTTGTTTTATACTTTTAAATAATGAACTATTATTCCCACAATTAATATTTTACATAATAACTTTATAATTTTAAATTTTTCCGTAATCAAAAAAATCATTTACGGACTAATATTATGTAAATTCTCTATTAATATGAATTAATAGTCGACTTCAATTTAAACAAAGTCTTAAATTTGTTTTTCATGAATAAAAATTATCTTTAAAAAATCGGAAAAATAGTATTTTTCGTCACTAGCTCGAAAATCGTGCGTTCGAGAGATTAAAGTTATTTTTGGTATGATAGTAATACTAAATCATTACGTTAAAAGCATTCTTTCTGAATAGTTTAATTGTTAAAAATACGTAGCAAATAATTTGTTCATCCAATAAGTTAAAATCAGATAGTGTAACTTATATTTTTTAATGAATCTGCTTTGTAAAAATTGTATTTTTCTTTCACGTAGGACAATAATCTCCCTATTGATTCATTAATTTGATGAGTTGCTTAATATTCTAACGAACGGCTGCACGTAAATCTCGAACATTCCGTGATAAACAATTTAAAAAAAATCATTCATACTATTCAAAGCAAATAGAAGAGAGTTACAGAGGAGATATTTGGAAAAAGTCATCCCATTGTTAATTAAAAACAAATAGGCATTCCAATTTTTTAAGTCTCATATCTCCTTAACGTTTGACTCTTAGGTGTGGATAAGACACTGTTAGAGTTTTTCATTTTATAGATATGAAAAAATTTGTTCTACCCAAATTTAGCTATAAGTAACTTTTAGTCAATTTCCTTACAAATACAAATAGTGCACAAAAATTATAAATAACTTTGCTTAAACGGGATGTCGAACCCAAGTTACAGGGATTTACACTTTTCAACATAAGAATTATGTTGGAAATAATGAATAAAAATCTGAAAAAATTCATATTGGTAGTTTAGAACTAAAGCGAGGGCATGGCGTTTTTATTTTTTAAGAAAAAATCATTTTTTAATAATAATTGAATAAACAATTTTGGGTCGGTAATTATTGATCGAAAAAAACATGAATTTTCAACGCAAAAATCAGAAATAAATTACAAATTTAAAAATCTGAAAAAATTTGAGTATACTGTTTAAAACATGCCTAAGGGCATGGCGTGCAGGATTTTAAAAAAAATTTATTATTTTGTTTATAAAAAAATATTAGAAATGGCCATTTTCTGCGTCCGACATCCCCTTAAAATCTTATTTCAAATTTACAATATGAATTGGACTAATAAAGTTATTAATCTAAATTTGTTTAAACGAGGCGATATTATGTTTATTAAAAGGGTAAACACACGAAAATAATTTTTATCTCTCTACCCTAGCGGAAATAATCATACGCGTATAATGTTTATAAATACTTAATACAAGTTATTAGCTTTTATTAGATTTTCATAACACTTTATAAAGTGCGGATTTTGGACTCTAGTAATAGTTTAAAAAATTTGCTAATGTTTATAAGATTTTATTAGTTATTTTTAAAATTTCGTAAATATTTCTAAGCTTTATTAGGTTTTATTAGATTTTTGTATTTCGAAAATATCGTGAAAAACGACAAAATGACACTAATAGTAACTGTTGCATTTTCCTACATTTAACTGTTTTTAGCTGTTTCTAAGTGATGTATGCAAAAAAACAAAAGCTATTAATAAAGGATTGCTATTGGTAAATATTCATAAAAATTCTAAATACTTATTTACTGTATATAATAATTTAAAAAAGTTATTAGTAGTTATTAGCTTTTTTAAACTCGCACATTTCTTTTGCTTTTGAAAAAAACCTAAAAGCTAATAAAATCTAGCCAAAGCTAAGAAGAGCTAATAAAAGTTATAAATTCTTACTAACTATTAACAGAGACCAAATCTACATATTATAAATTGATTATAAAATTTATTAGTTTTTCTTAGCTCTTTCTGGAAAAATAAATTTCCGCCTGGGTATATATTATAAATAGTACATTACGATATAAGGTCAGAAAGTTTGATTTTCTGTCGTGCGTGGTATGACGTTCGAGGCGAAGCCGAGGACGTCATATAACGCACGACAGGATATCAAACTATCTGACCGAATGTCGTATACTATTTTTCTTATTCCGGACACCGAAAGTATGTTCAATAATTAATAATAACTAGTAAAATAACCTAGAAGCCTGTCACCCCATGTATTTACAGGTATATATAAATGTATTTGACTTTCTGTTAGGGCGCTCGGCACGACCTCTGCAGACGACGACGTAACACGCTGCGTTCCATTACTATATTTTCCCATTTTGATTTTAAGGCTAGTAATCGGGGTTATTTCTTATGCCCGCCCGACTTTTGCAAAAACGAGGCGAAGCCGAGTTTTTACTGGTCGGGGCGGGCATAAAGTACATAATCAAAAAGTAATATAATCACACTTTTATACTTTTTATTTGAAACATATAAAAGCTATGAAAATTAGAATACATTTTATTATTGAAGTAACAAATATTTTTTTTAGTTTAATTGTAATGACATAAAATGACTTATTGATTTTCTTTGTTGCATTTACAAGTAATTATATTAAAAGTGCAACCCAGGCGGAAATTTATTTTTCCAGAAAGAGCTAAGAAAAGCTAATAAATTTTATAATCAATTTATAATATGCAGATTTTGGACTCTATTAATAGTTAATATGAATTTATAACTTTTATTAGCTCTTCTTAGCTTTTGCTAGATTTTATTATCTTTTATAGGTTTTTTTCAAAAGCAAAAGAAATGTGCGAGCTTAAAAAAGCTTATAACTACTAATAACTTTTTTAAATTATTGTATACAGTAAATAAGTATTTAGAATTTTCATGAATATTTAGCAATAGCAATATTTTATTAATAACTGTTGTTTTTTTGCATACATCACGTAGAAACAGCTAAAAACAGTTAAATACAGGAAAATGCAACAGTTACTATTAGTGTCATTTTGTCGTTTTTCACGATATTTTCGAAATACAAAAATCTAATAAAACCTAATAAAGCTTAGAAATATTTACGAAATTTTAAAAATAATTAATAAAATCTTATAAACATTACCAAATCTTTTAAACTATTACTAGAGTCCAAAATCCGCACTTTATAAAGTGTTATGAAAATCTAATAAAAGCTAATAACTTTTATTAAGTATTTATAAACATTATACGCATATGATTATTTCCGCTAGGGAATTGAATGGTTAAATAGCATAATAGGTTAAAAACATGAACATGTGCGCGAAAAGTTCTCGCTCCTTTTTTGTTTTTGTTGTTATCTTTTAAGCAGGCAATCGGAAAATTACCCAGCCAATCAGAGCGCGCGTATATCTGTAGCTTACCACAAAAGTGTCGCTTTCTGCTGGCTATGGTTGCTACGAAACTATGTACTTTCGGTGTGCGGGATAAGAAATAGTATATTACACATCTAGGGAGGTAAAGTATTGGTGAGCCTATAGTACACGTAAATTGCCCCCCGAGCCGAAGGCGAGGGTGGCAAACGTGTGCTATTGGGTCGCCATTTTACCTCCCGTGGTGTGTATACTATTTTTTCAACAACGAGGCCGAAATTCCAACTTCGCGATTCGGGCGCCGGGAGCGAAAGTGACAGTTTCGGCCCGTTGTTGAAAAAAATACTTTCACCGCCGCTGCCCCCGTTTCAGAAATTAGCTCCCCCTCAAAAATAACCCAATAACCCAAAACATGTATATATATAATATATATGTGTGTGTGTGTGTGTGTGTGTATATGTATAGAGAGATTATTAAAAAGATTTCGTGGCGGCCGCCGCCGCCGCTGCTCAGAAATTTTCTGAATTCGTGGTGCAGGGTCGTCGCGCAATAGAGAGTATGTCCCATTAGACTCTACGCATCTATCTATATTATTAAAAAATTTTCATGGTTCAGGGTGGTTTTTTCGATAATGTGCGTGTTACAGATAAGACTTATTAAAAAAATCTATTTCTGAAACAGCTGCAGTAGTGTCCGCTAGACGTAAAATTGAAATATACAGGGTGGTCTTTTTCTATCGTATATTTGACACCTTGTATGCGTAATGGGACTTATCTATCACTGTACGTTGGACTCTAATTGCAGACTATTAAACATTTTATTTCTAAATTTTAACTCGTGTGTGGGTGTCTGTGGGTCGATGTGTCTATAATACATGATGTATGAGTGTGTGAGATACTGAGTGATTCAATAGTGCCCGCTATAGACAAAATTTTAATAAATAGGGTGATCTTTTTGAATCATGTTTATGCCACCCTTTATGTATAAATAATGAGATTTATGCGTGGGTGGATGTGAATGCTAAACGTGAAACTTGAGTGTGTGAGGATGGATAGGTGCATATATGTGTGTCTGGAAGTATATGTTGGTATGTGACGGTGGGTGCGGGTAGGTAGAAGTGTGTATGTATGGGTTGATGTGGATATGTGAGGGTAGGTGTGGATGGTTGGATATGGGTGTGTGAGCATGTGCGTGGGATACAGAGTTCAAAATATATATTCGTCTTGTTGAATCATGTTTGTGCCACCCTGTATATATACGTGACGGGATTTATATATACAGGGGATAACGAACCCGAATTGCAGGCTACTACACATTTACATTTTAAATGTTAAAACCAGCGTGTGCGTGTGGGTGGATATCCCAGTCAGCACAAAACGTCTTAAAGACGTTTCTAGACGTGTTTAAACCGCTTAAAACGCTTAATAACGTTTTAAAAACATCTCGGAGACGGACAGTGCTACCTGGGACGTATGTGAAACGTATGGTTGATGTAAATGTGTGAAGGTAGGTGTGTATGGTTGGATGTGGGTGTATGAGCATGTACGTTAGATACAGAGTGATTCAAATATACCCGTTTTACACAAAATTTGAATACACACGGTGGTCTTTTTTAATTATGTTTCCCTGGAAGAATTTTAAATATCAAAAATGGGCTTAAAGCTAAAAAATGGTCAGTGAAACTGAAATGGAACGCTTTTTCACACGTTTTTCGACCATTTCTTAGATGGACGTAACCTTCAAATATGAAACAGCTTTTCAGGTAATCCTGCAGTAAAAAAAACTTAAAGCGTGTTGTAAAATTTGATCGGTTTTACCATTTGTAATAGATACAGACGCTTATTTATGCTATATAAATAGTACTTTTAAAGATATTTTAATCATTTTTAGGAGCTTGTTGATAGCTATTATTCCTAGCTAAAATGGCCCATTTTTCTTAGTCTACTTAAAATTCCAAAAGCATTTTTGACGTTCAGAAAAGGTTTGTAAATTGGAATGAAAACCATGAAATGGGCAGGAAAGGTTCGAAAAAGCGTTTCATCGCTGTACACGACCTGGCCAATCGTCCTTTATAGATTAGAGATTGACATGAGATGAGAGATTAGTTAGTTTATAGATTGACATGAGAACGCTACTCAGTAAATGGCTACAAAATTTTTGTTGATTTCACCAGGGTTGGGTCACCCTGTATATACGTATATACATATATACGTGATGGGATTTATATATACAGGGAATATCGAACCCGAATCGCAGGCATAACTACTCATTTTGATTGTACACTTTGACACTTGCGTGAGTCTGAGTGGGTGAATGTAAATATATGAGACGTGAGTGTATGTGGATGCGTCGGTTTAGAAGTGGAAGTTGGGACATGAGAGTTGGTGTGGCTGAGTGAATGTGGATTATGTCAGCATATGTGTGATGATACAGAGTGATTTAAAACTACCATCAAGTTTCCATATAGTTTTACATTATTATTAGATATAAACAGAAGTTATATCATTTATTTTCTATACAGTGTGCGTAATGTTCTATTTAATACACTACTCGGCTTTTTAAAATCGCATTTACGACCACGATTTCGAACAATATCGTTCGATATACTTGTCAGAGAATATTTTCTACTTTCACACATCTACCGAAACTACCCCCCCCCCCCCAGTATATTATAAAATATTTTCCTGAAATAGAATATTACCTACTTAAACCATTACCATCAAAATCGAAAAAAATCTATTTTAGAGAACGATTTTGTCTACCTAATTTAAGATATTGTTATATGTATTGATTTTGTAAAGTATAAAACATTTTTTATATGAAAGTAACTTTATGTATGGGAATAGTTTGATATGACCAAAATTGTATTAATATAATAAAAATTGGAAATAAATATTGTTGATTGGACTTTGATTTCTCGTCAAATGATGTTTCAGCACGATCTATCAGGTGACTGACCAGATGACTTATCACCTGCATTTAACGATACTAGACATTTTATCAATACTAGATTCGATTACAAATGTTGAACAATAGATGTTACTAACATTAAATACTATGTATTATTAAATCTACCATCAACAAAAAATGATTATAATTTCTTATTTTAGTGCTTCTCATTCAAACAAAAATATTTTTAACTAATAATTTAATAAACAATATAAGCTATATGATATTTAAAGTATGTATATATATTTGATTACAGTAAATAATAAATTAACAACAATAATATAATTTATAAATAAAATGACAAGAAACATAAAAGTCAACAAAACAATTTAACACGAAGAAAAGTGTAAATGGAACACAGTGATCAGGTAATCAAGATCTGAGAATTTGTTCGATGTAGCTTCGGTAGGCGAAAACTTTGGTGTAGACGTCGGGAACGCCCTGGGCGCACGGGATGACCCAGGAAGCGATTCCGATGACCTCGCCGTTGACGACCAGAGGACCACCACTGTCACCCTGAAACAATAATAGAATTATCAATGAATTATCAAGTGAAATGATGTTTGCCGAGGCAGCAAGTTGCAGCAAGTTTCTACAAGTACCATGCAGATTCCGGTGCCCTGGCTGTGGAAGCCACAGACGTGTTCTCGGTGAATGACGTTACGATGGTACTGCTGGCATTGAGTGCTGGCGATTATCCTCATCGGCGATTGCTGGAGCGTCGGAGCTTGGAGCACATTCGGGTATCTCCTGTAACCCCATCCGGTCATGATCGCGCTTTCGCCTCCACGGACGTCCGAGCTCGCAATCTTTATAGGTTTCTGGACGCTGCTGTACGTTATCGCTGCTGAGAGCTGAAATCGAAGGAAAGGAGGTTAACCAACGGTCAAATTTGGTTTCTGAAGTAGATGTGGATTTGCATAATTTACCGTGATCACGGCAATATCGTTTTTGTACGAGTCAGCCCCGCTTCCACGGTATTGGGGATGAGTGTTGATCCTCAGGACATTGTGAGCTTGGCCGCCGTAGCTGGAACTGCTCGTTCCGGTGACGACTTTGAAATTGTTGTACGGGGCGCTGACCGTGCCAACGATGCAGTGAGCTGCTGTCAAAATGTGCCGATTGCTGATGATGGACCCACCGCAGATGTGCTGTCCATTCAGGCGAAGGGACACTTGGTACGGATAGCTGTTGATATTGGCGTCCGTTCCACCGACTATTTGTCCTTGTTTCCATATTCCTCGCAGGATCCTACAGAATTCGTAGTAAATACAGTTTACAACAGACAGTTTACAATATTTCGTTAGAAAATCGTTAATGTGGTTACATGCAGGGTATAAGGTATAGTACTTTGACATCCCCTTGAAACAACTAATTTATTTAGGCTTCTTTTATCTAATTTGTCGATAAATCTTGATGAGGAGTATTTTATTCTCTATTTATATTATTAAGAGATAGTGAATAATCGTACCTAGTAATAAAATAATTGTTATATTTACCAAATGATGTCGCAATAGTAAATGCTATGATCGCTCC